>JAZEWT010000002.1:38844425-38865675 GCA_036362905.1 Mordacia mordax
ACTCCACACAGAAAGGCACCCGAGCCGAGAGATTCGAACCCGGGACCTTCTTGCTGTGAGGCGACAGCGCTAACCACTGGGCCACCGCGCCGCCCTTATGTTATATTGTATTAATTAATAAAGCATCGAAAACCAAGAAGTCTCTGCGCACTTGTGGTCACTGGCTGGCTGATCTATCACGGAGTGAGTGCTTATATTCACCGTGGTGTTGCCGCTGTAAGCCATAACAAGCCCATGCCACGTGGCCGCATGCGCACGTCGGAACCAGGTACCAGGCGGAGATTGACCCTGTATGAGAGGGTTCTCCGTCGGGCACCACAGGGTTTATAAATGCAGACACGGACGTATGGAATTAAATTCACATAACGATTTAAGAATGTGAATCCGTAGTTTATAAGTCACCTCGGCAGAAGCAAACGCCTTTCGTCAAACTTGTGATTAACATTGAAAGGAAGTATATTTATTTGAGGACATTAAGTGTATTGGCATAGTTAAGGAAAATTAATGACCTAACTATAAGGAGTTCATAATGCTCTATAAATAACCGATTTATCAACGGCTTAAATGTGTTGTGTGCAAGGAAGGATATGCTCAGTTACATTTACCTCCATGTTTACATTGAATGCCGTTTATGTAATAATAATAATGATTAATTACTTTGAAACATGTAAACGCTGTCCAGGGTAAATCTTTGAAATGTATTACTACTTATTTTTGCACAGTGATACGATGCATTTATAATTTTGCAACTAATTAATTTTGCAAAATTGGATACTGGAAGGCGCATTTGCTAATGGAGTGCCTGTCAAATGCAATTATATTTCAAAATGTGACCAGGAATGCCAAAGTCATTTGACTATTTCTCCATGTGTAAGTTTCACCAAGTGATTTAACCATGCAGTTGCTGTGATGGCGGTCATCACATTCTTTAAAAATAGCTAAATGTTAGCATTGTATTTCAAACTGTGATAACGTTAAGAAAGATAATTCAATTGGGTTTTGCACTGCAACCTCCTGGGCTATTTCCAGTCTCGACTGATGACAATGGCGTTCAGTTGATCAACATGGGTACGTTTGGCCTAACAGTCGTTTAAAATGCCCGTTGAGCCTGAACTCGGTGTAGCACAGAGGATAGGAATGTGTTGCCATTATTATTATTAAATATTATTTAGCAGATGCCCTTATCCAGGGCGAATTACATCATTACAGAGGCGTAGCGAGGAAACTACAGAGAAGAGAGAAGAAGGTAGTCATATATTCAGCCGGCGCCAACATTTGTAAGACATTGCATATCCTAGGCGACAGAGGGCGCAAGGTAGGGGAATACCCAGGATGTGACGCCAGCATATCGCAGGGCACACTTTTTGGGGCAATTTACTTAGTAGACTGATTAACTTAGGCAGGTGTGCGTCTTTTGAAGGTGGGAGGAAACCGGAGTACCCACGCGGGCATGAGGAGAACACGCAAACTGCACACAGAAAGCAGCGCCCGAGCCAGGAATCGAACCCGGGGCCTTCTTGTTGTGAGGCGACAGCGCTACTCGCTTATGCCACCGTGCCGCACCATGCCACCACTGTGCCGCCACCATGCTTATTATTCATGAAGATTAAAATTTTGCAAATTAACAAATATACCAGCATTTGGATGATACCGGAATATATATTTTGGAATTTTTTTTGTCGTCTGACATTGTTATGGTAAATATGCAGATTACATTACTTAGCAAGCGAGACAGCCACTACATATCTCCAATATGCTTCCGTTCTGCCTCTTGGTGACCTTCTAAAATTACCCAACACAAATGGTAAAAGGGCACATAAGTCTGTCTGTTGTCGCCACAGATAAACGCAAATAATCTGTCTACTTATTGGCATCGTCCAATTGAGTTTAAAAATTAGTGTGTTCTTCTTTTTCATGCTGAATCGTTTCAACATTTTTCCAAGGACTCAATTTCAAAAAGCCTTGTCAAATCCTGTACAAGCACATTGTAAATGTATGAGCACGCCAAAGTAAAAAAAATAATTAATGAGAAAAATAAGAGCACAATGGGAGCCTTGCTCAGCGAGACTACAAATAATGAGGACACATGCACCGTTGTAGAATGAATGCAGGTGAGTGTTTTTTAATGGTACGATTCATTCCCAGAAAACACAACAAACTCACTTCATTTCAGTTTACAGCCGGGTTCTCTAACGCTAGAGTTTTCAATAAGATCCGTGCGCTGGAGGCAACGCAAATTAAACCCATCGGTCATTTTGCATTAGTCTTCAACACGCAGAAATACACTCTCACAAAATTACAACGCCTTCAAATGAAGCTCTGCTGCTGCGCATATAACAAAACCGTAAATAAATACAACTTTTCCATATCAGTGACACCACGAATTATTAAGTGCAGCCTAATAGTCTGAATATGAGCAAGCTATCATAACCTCTATTAAATTATGTGAATTCCTAAGGGAAATATTCCTACATGCACACGTCTGAGCATTGTATTAATAGCCATTACATTTTCCAGCAGGGTATATTGATAAGTGATTGGCTGTAAATGACATTAAATAATTTGATGTGACATTATATAATATGTTGCAATATACCAGCAATCTTAGTCGACACTTAAGCAGGAATATTTGGCAGATTTTTTTTCTTTATAAGTGGATGTTACAGACTCAATCTCATTAACATTGAGAAAGCAGAGTACAAGTTATTTATTAGAGTATGGCTGAAATAAAAACAAACGTCTCTGCTTCTTACCAGGTATGAAGTTGCCCTGAACCACTTCCTTGTAAGCCCACCAGTCCTCCTGGGCCCTCTGGGAGCTATAGTGAGCTGCAACACAAACAGGGGATAGGTTTTAACCAAATTTGTTATTCTCCACCTTTTACAGATGCAACACAAGAGTTGGTATATGCCATGTGAGTTACACAATCCAACTGTGATGCCAAGCCCCGCGCCGTGCGAGGCTAGGTGCACCTGGACACCCACACCCCGCGATCACGCCATGAGGATTGTCTTAATGTCATGGGGTGAGTGAGTCGTGCGTGATGAGCGGTGCCGAGTTGCGGCGGTCAGAATGGCTGAGTGGGATGTTGTGTGTGCCAGTCTGGGTGCACATGGACACGCCCAGGGATTGAGCTGGGAGAGATCTGTCGTGCAAATGGCTGAGCGCGGGTCGTGTCTGGTTGGCTATGCCGCTGTTGCTTTGGTGTGGTCGACCATAAGGGGGTGATCGGAAGGTAAGCAGGGAGAAGCCAATGTGCGCCTTGGTGTAAACAACTCCCTGCTGAGGCTGGTTTCGTCCAGTTTGAGTCGGTTTGGCAGGGGACCCAGGGGGAGGGGGGTGCGTCAGGTAGATAAAAGGTGTGTTGAGGAAAGGTGAAGGGAGTCGGTGATGGGAACTGGGAAGCTGACGGCTGACAATGTAAAGGGCGACGGACTGTTTGGGTGACGTGCGCAGCGTGGAGAGGTGTCGAACAAGAGCGTTTAATAAAGTTCCGTAAAGAGAGAAGCTTCCCGTCCTCGTCTCTCGTGTAGCCACGGCATGAGGAGAAGTGCCAGCACGTCATCTTGGGGTCCATGGGGGTGACAACGGGCGGTCTCTGGTGGTGTAGAGGCCGGCCCCAGGTTGTGCTCTAACACAACTACTGTATCTTAGAGAATGGTGGTGCAGTGGGCAGCGCTGTCACCTTACAGCAAGAAGTTCTCAGGTTCGGTTCCCGGCTCAGGTGCCTTTCTGTGTGGAGTTCGTGAGTTCTCTGTCTCCTCGAGCCTGCGTGGGTTTTTGGCAGGTATTTTAGTTTCCTTCCATTGTCCAAAGACATGTTCCTGCGTAAGTTAATTGGCCGACTGAGTAAATTGCCCCAAAAAAGTGTGCCCTGCGATGTACTCGCGCCATAGTCTGGGTATTCCCCCGCCTCGCACAATTTGTCAGACGGGGTAGGCTCCAGCCCCCAATGACCCCACACAGAATTAAGCGGGTATTAATAATGAAGAATGTCTCATCTCATCTCATTGTCAGAAATCGCTTCGTCCTGTACAGGGTCGCGGTGAGCCGGAGCCTATCCCGACAGACACAGGGCGCAAGGCAGGGGGTATATCCACGATGGGATGCCAGTCCATCACTGGGCAATGAGGGCAATTTAGTCTGCAAGCAAAAACCCACGCAGACACGGGGAGAGAACATGCAAACTCCACAAAGAAAGCACCACCCGAGCCGAGATTCGAACCCGGGGCCTTCTTGCTGTGAGGCGACAGCGCTATCCACTGGGCCACCGTGCCGCCTGATGAAGAATGTCTCATCTCTCATCTCATTATCTGAAACCGCTGAATCCTATATAGGGTCACGGTGAAGCCGGAGCCTATCCCGGAAACACAGGGCGTAAGGCAGGAATACACCCGACGACGGGACGCCAGTCCATCGCCGGGGATGAAGAATGTATGTATCTCAAAGTATGGGGAAATCACTGAAAGACGTTAACAGTCTCTTTTGAAAAAAAAATCATGTTTGAACTTCAGACCTTTAATTTGAGTAGCTTTCATGCATGTTTAATTCTATGTTATGATGTTTAATTCTATTTAATGAGGTGTTTCCACTAGTACGCTCCACTCATTGATTGCCCGTGTTGTTTGTAGTGTTCATTCCCATATTTTGTTTTAAAACTATTTTCGGCAGATCAATAACAGCACAAACTTATTTTCTCGATGACAATGTCACAGGACCTATAAACAAATCTAGGGAGATTCAAATAATCACAAATGCTGAGTTTCGATAATTCACATCATGTAATGATGTAGGTTTTCATGGCACGATGCATGATGATTGCTTCGAAAAGCTGCTATTTCGGGTCAGCCGCGTCGATGGCTCTCTCTGCTCTCCTCGCGACGTTTCGCCTCACACGTTAGAGGCATCCTCGGGTGAGGCGAAACGTCGCGAGGAGAGGAGAGAGAGCCATCGACGCGGCTGTCCCGAGAGAGCAGCTTTTAGAAGCAATCATAATTCACATCATTGCTGCTTTATATTTGTCTGGGAAATGCATTTTAACATTTATAAGGAACTTGTAGCTGTTTACATAAATGTAATTACTGGTATTTGACCATAAACAGTGAGACTTATGATCCATGTGCTTTTAACTTGTAGACGCAATGAAATAATAATCCAAGTGGAACATTTCAAGCCAGTGTCCGTGAGGTGTGTATTGATGTATTGCCCAGGAATAATGTGTTTTAGGGATCATCAGCTTTCTCCTGCAGTAAAACAAATCTAATGCGCAGAGAAAACATTTTTTGTGAAATCACATCACTCATAGCCGATGGGATAATGTGGAGGGGTTAAAGCATCAGCTCAGCATTTTCAATGGGAAAATTGAGTGTACAACAGAGAAGACACATAAATATCTGAGAAACCACAGCATAAGACACAAACAACTGGAGACATCTACACAATCGCTTCCAGTCCACGCGCGAATCAATCATTCTGGTATGGATCCGTTCAAGTCTGAGAGCAATAGAGCCCTCGTTAACACGAGCAACCTATGCAATGCACACATGACTTCTGCTTAACAAGTGTCTGCATGTGAAAAGGCAACGCCGCTTTCGTTTGTGATATAAGGTACTGTTATCTCATTCATGAAATAATGCTGTAATTATGCCCCCTACTCAAAATTGGAGACGTATCTAATTTGAGAAATGTCTGACTTGTCAGCCTCCTATCGTACGTATATGCTGTTCGCAAAGAGCTCAAGGAACCAGACTATGGACGTGTCTGAGACTAACTAATCACACATAAGCAAGCCAAATTTACGAAGGGTGCTTCCACCATGGTCCACACGCACACCACTGATTTGAGTGGTAATGTCGTGTTTTAGTTTGTTCGCCACATATTACAGAGGTTCGTGGTCCCTCTCTCATTATTGCTGCAGGTGTAGCAATGCTAGTGGCCTCCGAATTGGAGAAACCGTATCTATCTTTTCAATATTGAAAATCCCATGCTGTCCTCCAACCAGGTGTGGTGGAATCACGCAACTGGCACACCTATGCCACTGGCGAGATCCCTCCTCCTTATTCCTTCCCCTGCATTCGATGGTGGCAGAGCCTTCTCGCGCACTGCTTCCAGACTCTGGAATGCCTTTCCATTGGAGATTCGCTCAGCTGAGTCCCTGGGCATCTTCAAATCTTGTCTCAAGACTCACTTGTTCCGTAACACTTTCAAGCCATCTGGCTAGGACTGTTGATGCGGCTCAATATTATTGTGCCGTGGAAATGGCTTTCTACCGACCTGTGCCTGCTCGGGAACATTTATGCCTTCCTTGTTTGTTGAAGAATTATTATATATTTTTTCCACTTACTTTATGTCCGATAATTTATTGCAATTATTTGACTTTCAGTTGAACTGTCCTGATGTTGTTGTTGACATGCCGTTCTCTTTGCAGCTCTGTGTAACGCTTTGAAATCCTCGGATGAATGGCGCTCTATAAATGCATATTATTATTATTGAAGCTGAGAGTGAGTGCCCCCTTACATGCCATTGGCAGAGGGCACACCATGTTGTACTCAGAGGGTGTGCGACCACCTTGAGAGCTAGGGTCCATATCTAACCGAGGTTGTCCTAGCCTATATACCTCGAGTACTTCACAACATTGATTAACACAAGCGTGAGACTACTAACGAGGCACTCTATGTGAACACCGATCCAGAGTTTACTTGCATTGAACCAATGCTGCTAATATTTTGCATTCCCAGAGGGCCGCGTGAATGAGGGAATGTGTAAAATATCATCATCATTATCAATACCCGCGTAATCCTGTACAGGGTCATGGTGTGTTGGAGCTTAACCGAGCAGAGAGGGAGCAAGGCGAAGCTATACCCAGGATGTGACGCTAGTACATCGCAGGGCACTGCGGGCAATTTACCCAGCAGGCCAATGAACCTATGCATCAGCTTGTCTTTGAACGGTGGGAGGAAACCGAAGTACCCGGAAAAATCCCACGCGGTTATGGGGGAGAACGCGCAAACTAAACACAGAAAGGCACCCGAGCCGGGAATCGAACCCGGGTGCTTCTTGCTGTGAGGCGACAGCGCTACTCACTATGCCACTGCACCGCCTGTGTAAATAAAAAAAACTTTTCCTATTTGCGTGGAGGGACGAAGATGCAAAAAGACTCATTGCTTGATCATCGAGTTTGTTACCCGTTAAGGCTCTGACATTCTTGGAGGATCCCCTCATTTATACTTTCAATTGATTGCTCTGATGTTGTTGTCGACATTTCTTTTTTCTTTTTTGTTACAAATCTGAGCTGTGGAAAGAACGGCATGTCAACAACAACAACAACATCAGTGCAGTTCAGTTGTGCAGTTATTGTTGTTGATTTCCCGTTCATATGACACTGTTGTTGCTGACACGCCGTTCTCTCCACAGCTCTGTGCAGCGCTTTGTGACCCACGGGTGAAAAGCGCTCCAGAAGTGCAATTATTATTATAATACTCCGGACACTGCAAATACTCAACACATATACTGTACAAATTTAACCCAAGGCGTGTTCCTTGCGCATTGTTAATATTCAATGCAGTAGACACACATACATAATTAAGCATGCGTAGCATGAACATTCACATGCAACAAACATATATTTCTTTTTTTTAATAATAAGTGTCGTGAGTTAAGCCAGGTGTGCGGCTAGCGTGAGAGTTTGTGGAGCTGAGATTCAATGAAAAAATGTGTCCTGGACAAGGACTCAATGAAACACAGGACGTTCTCACACACTGCTTACAAACATTATTTGTCAAAAGCTTATTTTATGCCCTTCTCTAAATGATAGCCATTATTTGACTTGCAATTAAACAGCTCTTATGTTGTTGTTGTTGCTGACATGCCGTTCTCTCCACTGCTCTGTGCAGTACTTTGTGACCCCCGAGTGAAAAGTGCTCTCGAAGTGCTATTATTATTAAAAGCTGCAGAAAACAGGCGATGTTCTTCACGACAATACATTCTTTATCTTGCAGCAGAGAAAGTTATTGTAATATTACATCTAATGTACCCAGTAAAGCAAATACCTAACGCAAGAATAGGAAACAAAATGAATGTATCGCATGGAAACATTCGCTCTCCAATTCCATTTTAACCCCACCATACTTCACGAGTGCACGTGAAGTTATCTGTCACGTTGTTTCATAACACGGTCCAAAGATATTTTCATGTAAATAGAAAATGATTATAGCTACAAAATGACTGCAGCGTGATTTCATGGGCGCAAGACTTGACAAACAGGAGAGAAAGCGTCATTTGCTCTGATATAAGGTTTTAAAGTTCAATAACTTCCTGCTATTTTCAGCAAAATTTCGTGAATAAATCTATGTCCACGCATTCTTTATGAACAACGCATATCCATTTTAAATTTTGCACAAGGAGAACCTATTTGTACTGAGCATACCAACTGTACAATAGGCTAAATACTGCAATAACAGCAGATGCCTAAATACTGGGATGAATGCCTACACAGAAAAAGCTCTTTACAAAGTCAAGCACTGAATGGTGCTCGAGCATGTAGTTTCGTATAATAAACTGAATTTCTTGTCCCCAAAATACGAGGTCGAGTGGTTGTTCTCATTATGTGGAGCAACCTGACTGCATTCCCATTAACAACAATGAACACACTAGCAATGTGAATCCAACATTTTGAACTCCCGATACCAGCTGTAAACGATATTGTGGTTGTCACATGCTTGCTGGTTGATGCTGACAATGCCTTTAACCCATTGTTTGCATAGGTGTATTTCCAGAGCACACTGGATAAGGACGTCTGCTAAATAATAATAGTGAATAATAATCATGTGTTTGAAGGAAACAGTAACACTCAAGATTGCACAGCACAATAAAGTAATGACAAAGAAGAAGGACAGGATTGTGGCTTTTTCGCATATTTACTTGTAGAATTAGTTTGTGCATATTCAGTGGCTGAAATCCAAATGCAGGACTGCCGATATGGAACCTATTCATCCTGCGGTCCCATGTTCACTGCCATTTCCTTTCAGCGGAAAAAAAACATTAGGAAGATAGATGTTTATGATTACAGCAGAAAGTACACAACGAGCTTGCAAGCTCTGGATGGGGGATTCCTGCGACACAACAAACGTCTGAACTGGTTAACGTAACAACGCATGAAACCAAATGACAAACTTACAGCAAAAAATATGTGCGTAAATGAAACGCTAACCGTTATTATAAAAGTAAACGCTAAACATGCAAGGTTGCACAATTAAACAAGTTCACAACATCAACTTGTACAACCATGAAACCCAAGCGATAATTATGAAGTAAACAGTAGCCACTCTTGATTGCACTGCACAATGATGTAACAATCGATAAAGAAGAGCAATGGTACAACAGTGGCAAGGGAAAATATATATATATATTTTTAGCAAAACAAAGTGAGGCGCTTTTGCAACCCTTCAATCGTTCATTCATTATCAATACTCGCTTAATCCTGTACAGTGTCGCAAGGGGACTGGAGCCTATCCCGGCCGACAGAGGGCGCAGAGTGGGGGGAACACCCAGGATGTGACGCCAATACATCGCAGGGCACATTTGTTGGAGGGGGGGGTAATTTACTCAGCAGGCCAATTAATCTAGGCAGGAACGTGTCTTTGGACGGTGGGGTGAAACCTGAGTACCCGGCAAAAACCCACGGGGGAATGGGGAAAACACGCAAACTCCACACAGAAAGGTACCGCAGCCAGGAATCGAACTCGGGTGCTTATTGCTGAGGCGACAGCGCTACACATTGCGCCACTGTGCCGCCCAACCCTTAAATTAGACAAAATAAGATATGCAAATGTGGCTGGGCCGACATTTTGATACTTTGGGGATCTGAGGTAGCTGAGGGATGGTGGTGACTGTAGCCATAAGCTCATGGCAATATTGTTTTAAAACAGAGGTGCACCCACCACAAAAGCTTTTTCCCCAAAGGTTGATATGCATCGAAGAACATTAAGCAGACAGCAGGAAGAGCTTCTAAGATTGTTTATTTGCATGGACACCAAATCCATTTCAATAATTGCCGACTTGTTAATTGGAACCTAAGCATGATTAGGGCAAAGTAAATATTTCTGGGATTGTTAACAGACGTTAATCCTGAGACAATGTACAATTCACAATAGCAAGTTTTGTAGGAAGCATCCGAAGTAAATGTAGAAGCGGAATGATATAGTGGGTTACGTTAATTCATTGTAGCACTATGTGGTGTCAAGCCTCGTGCCGTGCCAGGACAGGTGCATCGCGATGCCCGTGCCAGGGCGAACAGGCGGTGTTAAGGTCACCGCACTGTGAGTGGACGGGGTCGCCCGGGGTGACGGGGGGGTCAGGTGAGGACAACCGAGATTGCGCCAGTTACCCTGCCCAACCTCCGAGGATTGCACCAGTGTCCCCCTCCCCTCTCCCGAGGTCGTGAACATCACGTGATCTGGAAGCACGGGAAAGATAGGGCGAGACGTGGGGTTAACGGATTGGGTAAGGACGTGGTGTGATGTGACGTGACGAGGTGACGTCTGGGGGGAACATAAGGTGACATGTGGAAATGCAAGAGAGTCCGGTATGGGAGATTGATAGAGATCCACGTTAGGATGTGGTCGGCACAAGTTGTTGAGTGCGCAAAGCACGGGGAGGGTAGGGTGCTGAGTTGCACAGTTTTTATTGTGTTTTTGCACTGTAGTGTTAATTAATAAAGACCATGAATAGCAGGGGCGGCACGGTTGCCCAATCGGTAGCGCTGTCGCCTCACAGCAAGAAGGTCCCAGGTTCGATTTTTGGCTCGGGTGCCTTTCTGTGTGTAGTCTGCATGCTCTCCTCGTGTCCGCGTGGGTTTTCACCAGGCACTCCGGTTTCCTCCCACAGTCCAAAAAACATGCTGCTGCACAGGTTAATTGGCTTGCAGACTAAATTGCCCGCAGTGCCCGGTTATGGACTGGCGTCCCATCGTGGGTATATCCCTGCCTTACGCCCTGTGTCTGCCGGCATAGGCTCTGACTCACCACGACCGTGTACAGGACTAAGCGGTTTCTGACAATGAGATGAGATGAGTTGTCGATGGCATTCTGCCATGTATGCTGGTGTGGTGAGAGTGAAGGGGGCCGCATTGCGTGGTGGGTGCGAGCGCTGGAGCGAGAGCGTCCTGGGATATGCATTACAACTAGATGCCAATTGATATAAAAAGTTGCAATAATCAAGCAATGTAAGAATAGTCGCCTTTATCAAATCTAAGTGAACTTGGTTGGGAAGCAATGTTTATGTCTTTAGAGAAAGCCTATTTTAATTGTAATCTTCTTGGCAAGATAGTCAATGTGAGGTCTGAATTTTAATTTTGTGTGTAATATTAAGTATTTTTCCACTCGTTAAATGTGTTGGTTATCTATTACATATAACGAAAGTGGAAATTTGGATGTTGTTCTTTTTTGTCGGGAAAACTAAGAATTTAGTTTTATTGGCATTAAGGACTAGTTTGAGTTACAGAAGCTAGTTTTGAAACATATTGAAGTCTCCTTGTAGCTCATGAATTACATCTTTTGGGGGATTCTCCAGCCACCAGCAGAGCTGTGTCATCTGTAAAAAATATTGATATCAGAGTAAGTGTTGTGACCAGGTCATTCATTAATGGAGAGAAGAGGAATGCACCAAGAGTGGAACCTTGTGGCACATGCTTTGTAATTTCGATTTTATTGGACATCCGATGGTGAACAGAAATGGCCTAGTTACGTAGAGAGAGGTAACTCTTAATCCAGCCAACCACATGATGAGAGAATCGAAGGCGTCGGTGTATATTTAAGAGAGTATTGTGATTTATGTGTTAAAGGTTTAATACAAGTCTGGAAAGGAAATGGAACTATTTCAAAAGGTGCCCGTAATTTTATTTGGAGTTTTGAGAAGTATCGATATCGCAGAGCATCATATATATGTCCTGGAAAATTCTGACTAATGGGTGTGTTGCATCACCAGTTGTACATATCTTGCATTGCTCCTGTAGTCAATTAATATTAAACGTTTGTTATTAGATTTGATGGGCGAGGTGCAGGATAAAAATTCGAGGCAGGAGCTGTCACTGGCACTGATTGATACTCAAGGTCCCAAGTTACTTAGTCCAACGTTGGCTCGTGGCACTATGGAGATAACGCAAGTAAGAGGCACGATTCTTGAGTCTCAATAGGTTCACGAGCTGGCAGACAATCTCCTTCTGCTGGGCGGACAGCGCGGCCTCGGCGTCCGTTCAATTGGCTTTGGCGTCGTGAAGCACCGTCTCTGGGGGAGAGGTAGAGAGGGCCCAGCTGCTCACAATGAGAGCCTTCTTCCTCCTGCCTTCTCTCCCAGGGCATTCACCTGAAGTTATTAACATAAACTATCCTATTCTAAACGACAACAATATTGTAAAAAAAAAATCCCCGTAGCGTTTAACGAACACAAAGGAGTAGATCGTATGTAAAAAAAAAGTCATCACCCTTCTCCAGACAGCTCAAATGAGCTGAATTTGTGGCCATTTGTTTGTTGTGCAGAGTCACCGACTCAGAGAGGTCACAAACTGTGGTCCTTCTAACAGTTGGTGGTGAAACAAAGACAAGCATGTCATACTCATTCAACATCGAGACGAATGGAGGAATGGGAGTGGAGGAGCAACAAGGAGATCCACCGTGGAGAAGCAGTGACTGGATCCACTCGTGCCTTGGAGCTCAGTGCATTGATGCATTGTAATAACAATGTTCGCATTTCTAAAGCGCCTTTCACCCGAGGGTTACAAAGCGCTGCACACAGCTATGGAGAGAACGGCATGTCAACAACAACATCAATATAGCAAAGTGCGGAGCCGTAGTGCAGCGGTGAGCACGCTGCATGCCGAAACCGGTGACCTGGGATTCAGCTCACGGTCGACAAAAATTAGGATTATTTGAACCGGTCACGGGTTTCACCAAAATCAACTCAAAATTATTATGATGGTGATGACTGAGCAACCTCATCTAGCAGCGGACAGAAGATTGCTGATGATGGAACAAAAATGACTGCAAACAATTACAAATATTAATGCGACTCGTGATCCATCGCTATGGTACTTTTTGCCAGTATACATATATAAGAGTGGGACAGGTTTTTTTTACCGTTTCTGGGGATTATGCAGGTGTTAAGATTATGCAGGTGTTAAGATCTTAACACCTGCATAATCGCCAGAAACGGTACAACCTGTCCGACTCGTGATCCATTTGTTGGCTTCCCACGTGCGGCCCACGTGCTGCTATCACGGGTCTCTCTTACGCGTTGAACTCTTGCGTTTTCCTCACCGCGGTGATGTTATGTTGTTTCGAATGATACGTAATAAAAACAATAATGTAGCAACTAAGTACAACAGTATTCCAAGTTGACATGTGACGTTTGCTATTGATCTTTACAAGATTTCGCGTTTTAGCAATTACCACTGCGAAATGCGCACTCTGGTACTGCGTTATTCTTTACGTATACTGTTTAACCTCTTCAAAATATCTCATGCTGTTTAAATTGCAATAATTTCCTTCATCGTCTCTCATTCTCATTATCTGAAACCGCTTAATCCTATATAGGGTCACGGTGAAGCCGGAGCCTATCCCGGAAACACAGGGCGCAAGGCAGGAATACACCCGACGACGGGACGCCGGTCCATCGCCAGGCATTGCGGGACAATTTTAGTCTGCGAGCCAATCAACCTATCCAGGAGCATGCTTTTGGACTGTGGGAGGAAACCGGAGTACCCGGCGAAAACCCACGCGGACACGGGGAGAGCATGCAAACTCCACACAGAAAGGCACCGGAGCCGAGAGACTCGAACCCGGGACCTTCTTGCTGTGAGGCGTCAGCGCTAACCACGGCGCTTGATGTTAATGCTGTGAATCGGTGACTGTGAGTTCTAAATTATAAACTAGTAAAGAAATTGCAAGACGCAAATAATACCAGAAAATCTTTTTTGTTAAACATATGTTATTGTACAATAATAATGAATTCCACTCTGTAGAAAAGGCTAAAGTATTTGTCAAATTAATATTCTGGCCACCGCCATAGGAATGTGGAATACCTGTTGACTTAAGGACACCAAGAAGCAGATGTGTAGAGTTGAAGAATAGGGGGGGGGGGCCTCGCTATTTATCGGCTTTCTTATCTCGTTATGCGGTGTCTCGTGGTGTCTCGTGACATGGTGACTCAATAGCTTTCCATCGTCATGCGGTGTCGGTGCATAAGGTTAATGATTGACCAACGAGCCGTGCGTTAGTCACCCTCACGGTGCCGCGGAGTTCTAAGGAGCGCGGTCTGGATGGGCGAGGGAGTTCTCCGGGGAATTGGAAGGAGGAGGCAGCGTCGACATGTAGCTGGGCGCGTTTAGCCCGTGAGGGGTAGGAATCAATGTGCGGCAATTACCCCGGCCGTTATGTTGTGTTAATAAAGCATCGAAAACAAAGAAGTCTCTGCTCATCTGTGGTGGCTGGCTGATCTATCGCGGAGTGAATGCTGATACTCGCCGTGGTGTTGCCACTGTAAGCCGTTACAAGCCCGGAGTCGCGGCGTTGAGCCACAGTTGTAACAGCCCACACTGCATTGAGTAGGAATTCAGTCTGACATTTAAACTGTAGTTGCATAATAACATATTATTCTTACAGTATCTCTGTATAGCACTGCTGTATGATTCAAGATCACACAGGAATGTTTGATATTGAAAGTTCACAAATGTGAACCAAACAGACAATGAAAAGGTTTATTTTTTTGTTCCCTCAAAACCATCCCCAAAAGCCGTTAATGGAAAAACACATTGAAAAGTATGGTGTACATCAGTCAAAATTGACACCCTGCTACCATATATTCTAACGCATCTGGAGATGGAAAAAATATTATTCCTGCCCTTCACTTCTCTAACCCCTAACTCAAGCACAACCCCCTCCCATTTCACACTCTGGGTTGAGTAGGAATATTGCCCATTTTGACAGGTTTCTATTTTAATGTTCCTTTGCAAGGGCTCGGTCTCAGCAGCAAGGCATCATATAAATTATTAATAAGAAATGCAGCTGGCATGCCCTACCCTTGAAAAATAGGTCATAGCTTCCAAAGAGTTACACCAACACTCCTTACTCGTTGCTGCAAGGTCCAGATCCACGACTAAAATGATGGGTAATTGTTCTTGAAAAATGTTACAACGTCGATTATACATTATGTTATACATTGGATGGTGCTTCTTTAAACTAAAATTAATTTGAGCCATAGACCAACCATTCTCCCATGAAAATCTAACAGGTACTGATGTGCCAATTGGCTTGATTCGGCCTGTGTGATCTTCATGGAAATCTTTAAGATGCCAAAACAACATTCTTACAAAATAAGACAGTTAAAACGTATAGTCTCATCTCATTATCTGAAACCGCTTAATCCTATATAGGGTCACGGTGAGCCGGAGCCTATCCCGGAAACACAGGGCGTAAGGCAGGAATACACCCGACGACGGGACGCCAGTCCATCGCCGGGCATTGCGGGACAATTTTAGTCTGCGAGCCAATCAACCTATCCATGAGCATGATTTTGGACTGTGGGAGGAAACAGGAGTACCCGGCGAAAACCCACGCGGACACGGGGAGAGCATGCAAACTCCACACAGAAAGGCACCCGAGCCGAGAGATTCGAACCCGGGACCTTCTTGCTGTGAGGCGTCAGCGCTAACCACTGGGCCACCGCGCCGCCCAAAACGTATAGTTTGTAATGCAATAGAACATAATACTAGTCAAGCAATAATAACAACATTTATTTTGGTCCCTTAATTCCATGACGATAAAGGTGTTTCTGCGTCATATTGGTCACGGGAGTTGTTTATCCATACTTAACCGTACAAAAAAAAGTCATTGCTGTTGATTTGCGGTTCTCATGTCGTTGTTGTTGTTGTTGCTGACGCGCCGTTCTCTCCACAGCTCTGTGCAGAGCTTTCTGACCCTCGGGTGAAAAGCGCTCTAAAAGTGCAATTATTATTATTATCACCACAGAGATCCCGTTGAAGAGAAGGCCCAAGACAGGTTCTAGTATCGTTCACCACGGATCTTATCCATTACCAGGCCGCTGGTCTTATGGTGCAGTGAACAAGCCGCTACACTGCTGCTCAATCAATACAGCGGAAAGAAAGCTTATATGTTCAAACAATATTCATGAGCAAGACTCGTTAAAGAATGCTCTGTAAGTAATGTTACGTAACGTAGATTAATCAAATAGCATTAAAATGAAAACAACATTTGCAGGAGTCACACGGTTTAACGCTTCACCGCTATCTCGTCCATGTATTCCTGGACATGAGAATCGCTCTATAATGCACGGTAGTTACAATTGTGTAACATTATTATCTTGACGGGAGACAAAGCTGTTTAACACTCTTATTCGGAAGGTCACTGGCGAAGTTTTTTTTATTTGGAACAATCACACGATGAACTGAACACCACGTGAGAGTTGGAAAGTCAAGGTTCAAGACGTATCAGCCCACCGGAACAGAGCCGACTTGCTCGTCCAAAGGTTGTCAACGTGGCTGGAGTTCCAGGGTACTTGTTCCGTCACGCGAAATATGCTCTCCTACACGTTGTCGCCATCCATGTTTGTGTTGTGTACACCACCGATATGCCCCATTACCATGCAGAGGACAGTTTATTAAGAGATTGATAAATCAATACTGGACGCACGCGTGGACCACGTGCAGGAGCAATAACAATAATAAATCGCAACACACAGGGCAAACTATTCACAGGGAAAGTGCAGATAAGATGTTTGGGAGAGAATGATCGATCAGATCGCATTTCATGGTACCAGAACTGTCGACAGAGATGCAAACACTGGAAACCAAATCTCGATCGGTTTTCCGGTGATGGGGCGGGAAAAGACGGAAGGAGCTTAATCGGGGAGCCGGTGTAATCCATTTATCTGCCACCTGTTGGCAAAAAAATGGTAGCCCTTTCAGAAAATTGCAGTGAAAACATTTGCCACAATTCATTCAAATGGGCTCCATGTCAAGGGAACGCATTTTGGCTGTTGCCGTCTTGCACATTGAAATAGCTCGTGATGTGAAGGTAGTGCCAGACCAGGGTCAGGGAGAGGCGAAAAAATCTCATAACGTGTGATCATACCAACCATCCTGGACTCCACATGTCAGAATCGTGAGGGTGAATGTGGGATACTCGTCATTAGTATTTACTGCACCAGCCATCAACCTCACTGATATACTGATGTAGGTTTTCACAGCTCGATGTATAAAAATTGAGAGCTGCTATTTTGGGATAGCTTTGTCGACTGTTCCTTTTCTCTCCTTCGCGCTCACATCTACCCAAGAGTGCCCAACAATCCGTGAGAAGTGTCCTCCTACCTCGATTTCGTGGACTCTGTCCTGACGCATATAAATGCCCCCCTTCCTTCTGCTTTTACAGCACACGAAATAAATTGTCACGTGTATAAAAGCTTTTTTGGCTGCAATGTGAATGCACTGGGGAGTTTTGAACAAAAGCAGACTTACGTGAATGCTGGCTGCTAAGGAGAGGTTGTAAAATACTTGGGATAGTACTAGGTAAATGAAGCATAATCAGAAAATGAAATAGACTTTTTTTTATAAGATTACAACAGGTTTTACCGTATCTGGCGATTATGCAGGTGTTAAGATCTTATGCAGGTGTTAAGATCTTATGCAGGTGTTAAGATCTTATGCAGGTGTTAAGATCTTAACACCGGCATAATCGCCAGATACGGTAAAACCTGTTGTAATCTTATAAAAAAAAAGTCTGTTTCATTATGCAGGTGTTAAGATCATAACACCAGCATAATCGCCAGATACGGTAAAACCTGTTGTAAGATCTTAACACCTCCATAATCGCCAGATGCGGTGAAACCTGTTGTAATCTTATAAATGTATACTGGCAAAAAAGTACCCATAGCGTTAACATCTCCACCTAAGACTTTTTTTTTTATCGCTCCAAAGGCATTAAGTGAGACTAGGGCACAAAGTAGGAGCTGCATTCGACGGCACGGAACGAGTAGAAAATGTGCCGGTACCACTCCTGTTGTACTCCTCATGGAAACGTTCTCAAAGCGAGACCATTGTGGTAATATAATTAAGCGATTTGCAGTTTGGGATTCGTGATATGAAACATTGGTCTACCCAAGCAAATTGTGTCGTGTTGTGAGCACACATTGTGCTTTTACAATTGCTAAAATTAACCTTTGGGCAGTTGAACTATTAACCAAGTGCACAGTGGCTCATTAACAATCACTAGACTAGCGTTGAGAAAAATTTCCAAATATGTCCATCACATGAAGCTAACAATATGGAATCTATATTGTATTTTTCCAACAGCATTCGCAGCTGCTTAATGTGTATGGTACATTTGGAAAACATGCCCATTAAAATGTCGAAGTTGACAGACACAGCTCTTTAGTTTCAAAAGTGAGGTGAGAATCACAGCAGGCTCGATGTGAGGTCGCTGGAGCCTGCTCAAGGTCTTGCAGTCACGAAGATATAAAGTTTACTCTGATAAATGTTTATGGGTAGCTCTTTTGAGAACGTGTCCTTCATCTCCAAACAACTTATTCTTTCACTATTTTTGTCAAGTCAACTGCCGACCACAAACACTGCCCTCATCATGATTCTCTCCCTCCCATAGCATTCCTCACGCAGACGGTACCTCGCCCAGACAAAATTGCGTTACCTTTATTGTTTTGCCGTGGTCATGCCCCCACACAGCACGCTATAGCAATCAAGCCAGCTCGGTTAATCGAAATAACAATTTGATTTTAACAGGGCGTGCATTACATCTTAATATTGTTGTTGATTTACCGTTCATACGTCGTTGTCGTTGTTGTTGCTGACGTGCCCTTCTCTCCACAGCGCTGTACAGCGCTTTGTGAGCCCCGGTTGAAATGCGCTCGAGAAGTGCTATTATTATTCTGAGAGATAACTTAATTTGAGGGCGGCGCGGTGGCGCAGTGGTTAGCGCTGACGCCTCACAGCAAGAAGGTCCCGGGTTCGAGTCTCTCGGCTCCGGTGCCTTTCTGTGTGGAGTTTGCATGCTCTCCCCGTGTCCGCGTGGGTTTTCGCCAGGTACTCCGGTTTCCTCCCACAGTCCAAAAGCATGCTCCTGGATAGGTTGATTGGCTCGCAGACTAAAATTGTCCCGCGATGGACCGGCGTCCCGTCGTCGGGTGTATTCCTGCCTTACGCCCTATGTTTCCGGGATAGGCTCCGGCTTCACCGTGACCCTATATAGGATTAAGCGGTTTCAGATAATGAGATGAGATGAACTTAATTTGAAATTATATAACATACATTGCTGTCTCAGTCCAGTCGCGTGCCATAAGTTATCACCGTGAATGTATTTTGATATTCATGTAACTAATATTTCTTCCCAATTGTTTTCCAAAAGTAATTTGTCCAAACTTACTTTTGTAAAATGAAATGCTGTTTATTTAATATTGATTATGTTTTTCCATTATGCTAGATTCATTTTATAATGTGGTTATTTTTGCTCCAACTTATATTTGCTTCATTGTTGTATTCAGTTTGGATCTTATGCCTTTACCATATTTGAGACCCAGGTCACGCACTGGATTAGGAGTCTATCTTAGTCTCTTGATTTATCACCTAATTAAGCAAAATAAACTTGAAATTTGAAGCCATTTGTGACAACTTGACCTATTAATACAATCACATTTCAAATTAAAATCTTGCTAAATATACATTGCACGTTAATTAGATACTACATTTTATCTGAAACATAAATTTTCTTTTTACACAAATTATAATGAACTATTCACCGTTTCTGAGAATTTTAAATATTAAGTGACGGTGCAAGTGAAGAAAACGTGATTTACAGATGCTCTCCCAATTATACAATGGCTTGCACAATGGCTCAAGTCTCCTTCTGATTGACGTCTACCATGCATATTTAATTCCATCTGCATGTCACTGTAGATCGCAGTTATTTTTGACCATTCAATAATGCATTGTTATTGGCTCTCATTCAATAATGCATTGTTATTTCAACCGATTTGTTATTTTAATTGACCCATTACTCAGATAATAGGGAGAAGCTGCTGAAACTTTTGAGTGCCTAGCAATGGCAATCAGAAATGATCCTTTTCCAGTTCGTGTGAAATTTGTTTTGTAACGAGCATTACCTAAAATTTATTCATGATTATCATCATAATCATCATTGTCAATACCCGCTTAATCCTGCACAGAGACTATCCCATCATAAATGAAAAATCACAATTCACTTGGCTGCCAAGCTTGAAAACCCATTGTAAAATAATAATTGTACAGCAAATCTTCAGAGCTCTATCTTAAGAAACGTGCACGCGGTATTGTGGGTTCGTAGTGTGGTACACACAACTTGGGGTGTGCACGCACGAACAGGTGTGCGCGCACACAACAATAACATCCGCCATTCGCCACTAAATAGCGGTGACGTCACCACGGCGCCTGTGCCAGGCCATATGCACCTTGAAGCCACGTGAAGTGTCGAAGGCTCACCGACAGGAGGTATAGGGACAGACCCAGGTGTTAAGGGTTGCCTGATTGAGATGACTGGCAGATGCACCCGATGTACACACACGCGCGCATGACAGTTAACTTACCCCGGTGTGAGCGGTATTGGAATTCCAGGTCTCTAGCAAATCCCGTCCATCAGACACGGCATATCCTGTATTCATCACAAGCGTGTATCCGATAAATTCACAGATACACTAACGAAGAGCGACGCGCGCTAGGGAAATAAAACAATTATGCAAATACATTTTGCTCTTATGAAATACGCCGTCCCCACTGCATTTTATAATCTCGTCATTATGCACCGAGAGATAATGAAAAAGTGTCTGGACGTCAAAAAGTGCCTTTGTTTTAAGTTAGATGTGCGCAACAGCTGAGTTTGGCATTTCATTGCGAACGCAGGAAGTGCTGGACAAATAAACAAACGCCCTCTACCACCAAACGGTGATGGTGGGACGCGGCTGGGGTGTCACGGGTAACAACACACTGGGACCACAATCCGGGCGGCGCGGTCGTTGCGCGGTGGGTAGCGCTGTCGCCTCCCAGTGAGAAGTGCTCAGGTTCAATGCCATGCCCGGCTCCGGTGACCTTGATGCGTGGAGTTTGCGTGTTCTTTCCCGGTGTCCGCGTGGGTTTTCGCCCGGCATTCCGTTTTTCTCCCACCGTCCAAAGACACGCTGTTGTCTAGGTTAATTGGCCTAC
>JAZEWT010000002.1:38865703-38877309 GCA_036362905.1 Mordacia mordax
AGTGCCTTGCGGTGTACTGGCGTCACATTCTGGGCATAAGCCCGCCTTGCACTCTGTGTCTGCGGGGATAGGCTCCGCCCCCTCCGCGACCCTGTACAGGATTAAGCGGGTAATTGATGGTGATGCGTTACAATCGGGAGGTCGATAATTAGATTCCAACTCTGGGCTGGCCGTTAAAACAAACGCCACGATGTTTACAAGTGTCCGACATTGTTTATGCAGCAGTCGCATTTGGGTAGACGTACAATTAGTGGATTGGCAGTTCCCATTGTCTCCGAAAAAAAATGTGGCGACCAGGCTAATAAATCACCCACCCTCCTCCCCTTCTTACCGGCAGTGCATTACTACGCCACAAGATATGCAATTTCTCTTTACGGTATTAGGATATGCTCTCTATCACGAGAGGGCTGACAACATGTCACACATTACTGCTGCAGATACAATAATAATATTTGCGCTTCGAGAGCGCTTTTCACCCTGAGGGTCACAAAGCGTTGCATAGAGCTGTGGAGAGAATGGCATGTCTACAGACACCTGTAATACTACTGTATGAGTTGCTGTAATTGTAGGTGTGTGCCCTCAAACGTGTGCAAATAAAAATAAGACACGAAATGATGGTGATCGAGAAGCCTCGTACGGAGCGACAGGCCAGGTAGCTTCCACATCACGTTACGGCAGCTGATGAATAGATGCTACTCGAATGATTTGGAGATCTCTGCTGCCAAACCAGAATGCCTGAGGATGCCTTCAACCTGGGGGGCGAAAAGTCGTGAAGGAAAGAGTGCTCGATAAGGTTATCTCTAAAGAGAGCTTTAGAAAGCAATCATCATGCATCAGCAGTGAAAACCCTAAATCGACAGATGAACTTTGGCCTTCACCTCAGAGTCTGGTCTTCACCACACAGGTGTGTGAAAATGGGTGATACCCCAATAAAAATAGATTTCTGAGAATCTCAGAAAAGGAGTTGGCAACGTTCATCGACAACTCATCTTATCTCATTGTCAGAATCCGCTTAGTCCTGTACAGGGTCGCGGTGAGCCGGAGCCTATCCGGGCAGATACAGGCTGCAAGGCAGGGATATACCCACGATGGGACGCCAGTCCATCACCGGGCACTGCGGGCAATTTAGTCTGCAAGCCAATTAACCTATACAGCAGCATGTTTTTTTGGACTGTGGGAGGAAACTGGAGCTCCCGGCAAAAACCCACGCGGACACGGGGAGAACATGCAAACTCCACACAGAAAGGCACCCGAGCCGAGATTCGAACCCGGGACCTTCTTGTTGTGGGGCGACAGCGCTACCCACTGGGCCACTGTGCCGCCCAACACCAGTAATTCTACAACGTTTTGGAATGACCAAGTCAAAGTCCAAACCTTAAACCAATTGAAATTTTGTTGCCGAACGTAAAGTGAGCAATTCATATAAAAAAGCCCCAAAAGACTTCTCAGATGAAGCCGTTCTGTAAGAAGGAATGGGCCAAAATGTATTCAAACTGATGTACTGGGCTTATCAAAAGTTATGGAAAATGCTTGGTTGAAGCTATTACTGCTGAAGTTACGAATGAAAGGGTCTCATAATTTTCCCAACAAAGAATTTGAACGTTGGATCATTTTGCTTAATAATTTTATATAAAAAGTACATTTTATTTGGTGTGACATTTGTTTAACCAGGTTCTCTTTATCTATGAATAGGACTTAGATGAAGATCTGATCACATTTTACGTCAAATCTATGTAGAAATACACAATGTTCTATATGGTTCATGAACGGGTTTTCACCACTGCATGCAGACGCATACATAGCGGAATGTACATGCACGTACTGATACGAATGGACACAAAAACAAATAACTCCCATATATTCATCCACACACTAGTGATGCAAGTGCCGCAATATATTTTACATGAACAAGAGGTTTCAAATTTGAGAAGTATAACACATTTATGTTTAAATCTTATACCTAATATATCACCAATATGCAACATTCTGTAACATACATTAGTACATTGTGTAACCAAATTAAATTATTTATTTGGGAAGCTTTGTGCAAATTGGAAGAATAAAGGGACTATTTAACGCATATTAAAAGTCAATTTCAGGACCCTTTTTGAAACATTGTCAACAGGCTGCTGTGTGCAAATTTGGCGCATGGCAACATTCTTATTTATGCTATGATTCACATTCACACGTGAATATGGAGTGTAATATTCATAAGTGCAGCTATTATCTAAAATAAAAAACATTTGAAAAGTAGCAGTGGGAAGAGCACAGACTGTACTCTGTGTTTTATAGAAAAGACATCTCGTAAAACCTGAAATTAACCCACATCATTAATGCATTTTGCAGTTTTAAAGTCACGGCGTTTTTAAAATGCACTACCTGTCACTTTGCAGGATCATGAAACATCCAACGTTACCCATAGCAGATGCACGGATATGTAATGCACTCATCATTTTATAGGGCACAATATAATATTGTTCACCATGCAATACATGACCAAACAATTAAAGTGTTGCACTCATCATTTTATAGGGCACAATATAATATTGTTTACCATGCAATACATGACCAAACAATTAAAGTGTATCAGTTAACAAAATATCATCATATAGATGAGAAGTATTGTTGGTCTTAAAATTATAATCCACATTCATAAATTACTCATGAAATTGCTGTTAAATTAAACACACATTCAAGACCTTCAGTTCAGGTGGATTTATGAGCAGGAAACTAAATATTTAATTTCACACCATGTCCAATTGCTTCCTTAGTAGGTCAGCTCTGAGGCCATTACCTCGGGTTACAGCAGTGGATAAATTGACATGTAACTTGTCAAAATTGACATCAACCAATCAATTCACGTTATTACGTCCTGTATTGAATTACCAGCATGATATATTGCTTGGTAATTGTTCTGCGTTAATATTTAATATAAATATGGGAAAATTGAGTTAATAACGCAATTCATTTTTAATGGGAATTAACATTTTACGTGATTTAGTTCAACAATGTTTCATACCTTCAGTTTTATACCTTATTTTGCAGAATAACATAACACTAATCATAACCATAATTTGCCATCCAGCTACACGTGGAAAACATTACAAGCTGCTGCCGAGACCCTCATCCATGCTTTTGTTAATATTATTATTATTAACTAGCTGGGATGACCCGGCGTTGCCCGGATAAATTTCACGGTTAATCCATGTGCGTTGTCCGGGTAAATTTCATGGTTTACCCGTGCAAAAAAGGAACGTGAAATTCATGAACATGAACCCGATGGTGCCCGGTGCAAAAAAAGAGCTTGAAATTAATCATGACGAAACAAAACATACAATATAAATGAGTAAAACGCTGTACAAAAGCAAAAGCTAAGGTGGGTTTTCATTATGAACAATATCTAAAAATCCATTTGTTTGAATGCACATGTACCTACTGCAACGCTTTTGGGTACACAATATTCATGGTTTGTCCACCAGGTGCATGAATGTAAAGATTTCTTCCTGCGCCAATCCTCGAGCAAGCAACATAAACAGACCCGGAAAGCGGTACGGGCATCCGATCTGCCCACCCAGTTTCTTTAGCGGGTGCCTGATGATGCTGAATGTAGTTATCAGCGAAGCATCGTTTATATCTTTTGTAAAATATTGTGGGGTAGCTTTTCAACACACCGGTGTGCTGAGATAGTAAAGGAATTGGTGCGTTTTCTGTTCACGTGACAACCCCTGACTGATTGGCCGTATCGGGTGGTGGAGGGTTAAACGACACTATTTTATAATTTTTTACGTGACCTGATCCAAAAATGGATTTCGTTAATAAGCAACGTAAAGTTGACCATGCGAAAATCACGGGCTCTCGAGGTTGATCCCAGCAACGTGCAACGACTGTCCTTGCACCTTATTGATTGCGAATGCTAATCGAACTGGGGGTCGAAATAGCGGCCCCGCTTATCCGAACTGGGAATTCTAATAGCGGCCCCGCTTATCCCAACCGGGTATTGTAATGGTGGCGCTGCTTATCGTACCGTGAGGGCACGGGCGAAAACACAGCAAGCGGTGCCGGTGGCCAGGGAAGGCCTGTGGGTGCGCGCTAAGGTGCCAAAGACCTCACTCAGACCGAGTGCCGTCGTTCTGCGAAGGTCCTGCGCGAGTTGGCTGCGATTTGGCGGAGTTTACCGTGGTCAAGCAAGCAAACAGAACGAAGAACATTTTACGTAGATATATGTAGCAGACGCCCTTATCTAGGGCGACTTAGATCATTATAGAGGTGAATTGAGGAAACCACAGTAGCGACGGAAAGGCAGTCATGCATTCAGCTTGTGCCAGCATTTGTCAGACACTGCGTTATATTATGATGTTATCTGCCAATTAATGACTGAGTTATTTTTCGATGTGGGTGGAAAGCGAAGAACCCGGAGGAAACCCCATGTAGAACAGGGAGAGAACACACAAACTCCACACAGAAAAGCGATCTAGTTGGGAACCGAATCGTCTCGGGCAGGACTTTTTTTCTTTGAGGCGCTACCCTGTTGCATTTCATCTCCACTATTGCACCTCTTTCCTCTGTGTCCTCCTAAAAATCCCTCATCATCACACATGAGGTGATACAGAATACCGATGGCAAAACACTTCCTCTACACCCATGAACAAGATCTCGTCACCTTTCATCTTGCCACGGCTCACACTCCACCTTCACTTTCATCAAGATCCTCTACAGATTTGTCATCTCCGACAACGCCCCAAACTCATCTCACTTTACTCCTTTCTCGTGCTCTTCACTCTGATAAAGCACATGAACCCCCCCCCCCCCNGCCATCCGTGGCATTGACTCCTTGCCCCTGTTCAAGTCTGGGTTCAAACGCCCTCCCATTTATCTCTGCCACGGACGGTCTCTTCTCTAAACGCATACCACATGCCCCTCTTATTTACCTGTAATGTACACGTCCACTATATTGCATCGCATCTTGAGATGTGATTGCATTGAAGCCTTTATGAATCTAAATTGCATAACTAACGTTTGTAGATAACAGTTATGCTAACAGACTACCTTTGGCAGCTCAAACACAGTAAAGAAGGCACCTTTTACACACCTCTTGCTAAACATGATTGCTGTGTTCGTAGAAACAGTGACGGAAAACTATCCCTGCTGTTCATTCATATGCATCCCAGCAGAGCCCGCAGCATTACGCACGGTGGCACACCGAGCAGAGACGTATCGCGGAAGATTTTGGGACGTCATGGTACGGCGTCTTCGCACAGCAGACGTTCCCGCGAGGAGTTTGGAGAGTTTCTACTCTTCATTGGCGGCTGGCCTCCACGCTCGCTTCGCTGCAGGGGTCGTAAACTCCGCCTCTGCCTTGTCCCCAGAATGCCGCACCATGTGACAAAGGATCTCCGTGTTACTCCGAGTGAGACGGCGCGTCCATCTCTTCGTACGGAACTCTGAATGTTTTAATGAAAATCGTTTGTGCGCTTGCAATTCTCCACCATCAACTGTTTCACCCCATACCCTCTGCACATACAATGCTTGTGCATACTGTTAGCCCTACCGCATCGTTCAGCATGTGCGTATCAGCTAAATGATGCACGGTGTGGTGCCTCGCCTCAACAGTGCCAAACCACGTGCAGGTGGGGAGTGATCGGGTGAACAGAGGAGAATATTGACAAGTGACCAAATAAAAACCGCTCACTATTTAATTTTACTTTTATAACCACACTCCTACCCTCACGAATATCTATCAACACATCACAATGACGGGGTGCGTTTGCCTTCGAACAAAAGAAACCTAGAGCATGGTGAGCAGTTGAAATTATACGGGATGTCTTTATTTTTTAAAAAGCAGGTGGACGCGAGCGGCAGCCGAAAGCTGTGATGTTAATCTTACTGATCCAGCGTCCCAACGCCCACTGACAGCCGGTGCCCTGCTGCCCTGCGGTCCTGCACCCACCGCAAGCGTGGGGCCACGGGCGGCAATCCAGCGTGATCGCTCCGTAGACTTCATTCAATAAGTCACTCGTTTAACGCTGTCCTTAAAACTGTTCCGTGACGCAAAAAAGCAACGCGAAACAAAAAATGCGCTTTGAAAAATCTGTGAAATTACCCATTACGACCGTAAAGCCAACAGTTATAAGAGCTTTTCCCGTGTCGATATTTTAAATCTACAAAGCTGTGAAAATCACCTGAATGTTATTTTTTATAGGCTGCAAGGTGTCAATCTCAGGATGCGTGATGCACACAGCAGCCGCCGCACATTAATCACGGCAGACAGCGCCGCGCTCTCCCCACGGAAGTCACTGAGAGGCTGGCATGACGTGACTGTGGACTGTGGAGAATTGTGCGATCTTTAAATGAAATAATTGGCTCATACTGACAATACGGTCCCAAAATTCGTTTCTATTTATGCGGGGGGGGGGGTGTGGACGTTGAAAGATACATTTGCATCTCCGTAAAGTCGCCTAACATTTCTATATTTACGGTACGTTTTGGGTGGGTCAAGATTTCGTCCATAGAGAGTGTATTGAGTCTCAATGTAAAGGATGGCATCTGGAACATCTTTGGTTGTACATCCCACACATAGGTTGCTAAAGTAATGGGATATTCAGCATGAGATTTTGAATTTGGAAAGCCCACTTTGTTTGAATCAGCCAGTCACAGCACTTGAGGAAGAGTGTGGAGTTTGGAAACAAATATATATTTTTCTGATTTGTGCTCTTAATGACGAGATGTGCACTTTTTACCCAGGTTAAAACAAACTAACCACGAAGCTTACCACCGCTTCAGGTCACGTTTCGTGGAGGATTCCAGTTTCGAAGGATGTATCTGCATGGCTCCTTGGTGTGCAATCGCAGCGGTATGTGTTAATAAGATGGCGCCCATGAGCTCGTATTTGGAAAGTGGTAAATGTGGTAGGGGTTCCACATGGAGGGGAGAGATGAGACTCCAAAAAAAAAAAGAGATGAGACTCGGCCTGCCTCGCAGGTGTTGATGCTTCCACTTCCTGCTTGTGACAACTGTTAAGGAGGATGTGCGATGAACCGGCAAGAACAGACGTCAGGCGTTCCCTACGAATAAAGATAATTATATGTAAACCATAGCGGAATAACTTAAATCAAAATAATATGAATTATACATAGTACTGCGTCAACAATGAGTTGTGTTTAACTTCCATCAGTCCACATCAAGACTGAATTCAAAGATGTATTAAGTATTAATAGCTCAGTAATTAATTCAGCCTGGCTGCACACGTCATTAGTTATAAGTTTCCCTCAGAGAAGGATTGTGTGGTCTCACTGGGCTTTCACCTGATTATAAAGGTCGTCTATCTTAGTTATGATATGCTAGGAAATCAAGTGTTTAACATTTTCTGTACTGAGGCAGCGTGCATACAATGGCATAGCCTAGTCATTCGCTTGTGTAAGTTATTCTGCAAAGTGGATGTTAAAGAGTGTGCCTCGTCTTTAGTTTGCAATTAATTCATGTCCTCAAGCAAACTACATTAGCTCATATGCAGAGGACTGCTGTCTAAAGGGCCATTTAAAATCGAACTCAAACAAAACTTCAACTTACAATCATATATAAGAAATGTTATGCAGTTTTTATGGAACAAAACTAACTTCAGATGTTCGTATCGTGAACTGGGCGAGTGGATGTTGCGATCTGAGTTCCAGGACCTCAGCACTGTTAACGCCATTGGCACAAGTCCCTGAGCCACCCCACCATCCACAGCCATTCGCCTTACATCACACTGTATGGCCATCTGAGCCATCGCTTATATTATTAATAGACAGTAAATAGGCATTCGATGTATATAAAATGCACGAGCAAAATAGTATTTCTAATGCACAAAACGTATACTGTAACCAGAAGGCACGAAATAACTGAAGAGGAGGAGTGGGAACGATGGTGCACCCATAGAGAGAAACAAACGGGCATCGTGCAGAGTTCTGGGAACTGGAGTCAGCAGAGAGAGAAAGAGGAGAATTTCCAACATCCGTGGAAAATTCTATTTTGAGGACAAAATGGTACCACGACGGGACAACAATGAATAGCAACTTGGCTCTAGCCGACAATAGGTCTCGGAAGCCGGACACGGTTTGCTGGGAGGTGCGCGCCGTGTTGCAGGGCTCGTGTTCAAACCAATGAACACCATTCTGTTTGTAGTGATGTAGGTTTTCACGATGGATGTTAATTGCTCTCCAAAGCTATTTTTTCGGAAGAGCCGTGTCGAGCCTTGAGACGTCGCAGTATTTTGAGGACACCTTCAACTTCCAAGTTCGATTTTAACTTCACCTTCAGTACTGGGCTGGCTTCGTTTGGATTTGGAATTGCGCGGAGGTGAAATAGGACGGTGGACAGGCAGGAGCAGAATTAATAACGGCCAGGTCTTCTTTGAAGGATGTGTGAGGTTTGGCAGAGGGAGAAGGTGTGAGAAGACTTCCATTGAAGTCGAAGACTTTGGAGGGTGGCGAGTGAGTATGTCTATCGTTGCCATAGAAAAAAAAAAACCTCTGACCGTAGTCTTCAAAACAGCGTCGAGAGTACTTTGTTTGGCTGCCCGAGTCTTGACAAAGTACATTTCTTTGCAGCAAGAGATGCTCTCTTGCTAACCTCTCCACTCAAAGATATTACGCGCAGATTCGATGTGGTAGAAAGCTGCAACGGCACCGTCATTATTGTTATCATTGTCTCCCTCTGCAGCTCAAATTTGTAACAAACAAACAAAAAAAAACAAAAAACGTTAATGTTGCTGATTTTCTGTCCATATATCGTTGTTGTTGCTTACATACCGCAGATCTGTGCAGCGTTTTGTGACCCTCGGATGAAAGCGCGATAGAAGTGCAATTATTAATATTATTTGATCATAGCCAACGAGAGATGCTGCCAACCCAATTTAAAAGTATAATTTCCATGCACCGTATTCATGTGGGTAGAGCACAATTTATTTTTACTCAAATATAAATGTAAAACATGACATTTATGTTATGAAATCAAATCTCAGGCACCAGGGAAACTTCAATGTATGACTGTATTTAAGATATCAATGCATATGCTTGGACCACCCTTTAAGTGAGACTTGGAAATACTCTTCGGCACTCAGTGGATTGAATAATGAGCAATTGTTGTTTGGTGCAAAAACCTGAACAAAACTTTAAAAGTTAAATTCGGGACAAAAAATATCCAACGAACATTTCAACTCAATTGATATAGGTAAATGAAACACATCACAGACTTATGTTCTAATGTCTATACATATATCCCAGCCTGCTCCGTAAGGCAAAAATAAAGCATTTCCACAACTTATTTCTATTGCCAATGTATGCTGCCATAAGCCCAAAAAAATCCTTCGTACCAAGGTGGGCAAATATACCTTTGCCCATTACTGCGTAATTGGAAACAATATTCAACTCAATTGCACATGGTTACACAATTTTATGCACCGCTCATGTAGCGTAATTGTATTTCGGTTGCAGGTCACGAAGAGTATCACCGTATACACCAGGGTATTTGTCTTGATATGTAAACCTGAGCACTTCCCAGCACTCGTTTCATTCTAAAGGCACTTTGATGTTAACATTCGTAGCTTTGATTTTTTTTCCATTTTCATAATGCATTTCATCGTTTCAATACACATGGTGCGAAAGCCACACAGCATTAAATATATCATCAGATATACTTTGGATTGTCTTGCTAACATATGGAAGGTGTCCATAATTACATAATCCATTAACAAAAAATATGTAATTAAACAGCAGCTTGAGCTGGGTCCATAAAGGACTACAGTGCACTTGGCGATTTAGAGCTTTCATGATGATTCCGACCTCCCACCCTGCCAACGATTCGAAAGTTGATATTTAGCAGATATAGACGAGTCTATCTTTATAATAAAAAAACGACAAGAACATCAAACTCTTTGGGAGAGCAGTGGTTGTTTGTTTGTTTGTTTTCGAACCCGCAAGAAAAACATGGAAAGTCTAAAGCGTTGTCTTGAATACGGGTAACGCAATAATAATAATAATTGCATTTATTATGCAATCACCTGAGGGTCAAAAAGCGCTGCACAGAGCTGCGCAGAGAACGGTATGTTAACAACGGCAAAATAAGGGAATATCAGCAACAATTGTTATCTATAGAACCTGGATTGCATTGTGCGAAAACTAGGAATGAGAGCACGAAGACAAGGGGGGCCTCATAGAGCCGCGCGCAGGAGAAAGCGACATTGGCTGGCGACTATCACCCAAGTCCGAAAAACACTATGCCAATGGGCTGATGGGCCAACCATATACAGTACGTTATCCCGCAACATTGTTAACGTGTCCGTAATAAGTGTGACCTTTGTGGAAGCGAGTTTTCTCATTTTATGTAAATACCATTTCATGTGTGTGCATTACAATTGTATTTATTATTAATTACAATAATCCTTTGACACTCTTCTCAATCTGCATGTTGCCCAGATTGCACCGCCGTTTGATGGGTGACAGAGCTTTCTCGCGCGCTGCTCCCAGACTTCGGAATTCTCTTCCATCGGAGATTCGCTCAGCAGATTCGCTCAGTTGATGCTGCTCACTGCCATGTGCTGTTGACCTGTGCCTGCTTCGGAACACTTCTTCCTTTGGTACTTGATGTCCTTCATTGATTTATAGTTATTATTCTCATCTCATCTCATTATCTGAAACCGCTTAATCCTATATAGGGTCACGGTGAGCCGGAGCCTATCCCGGAAACACAGGGCGTAAGGCAGGAATACACCCGACGACGGGACGCCAGTCCATCGCCGGGCATTGCGGGACAATTTTAGTCTGCGAGCCAATCAACCTATCCAGGAGCATGCTTTTGGACTGTGGGAGAAAACCGGAGTACCCGGCGAAAACCCACGCGGACACGGGGAGAGCATGCAAACTCCACACAGAAAGGCACCCAAGCCGAGAGATTCGAACCCGGGACCTTCTTGCTGTGAGGCGTCAGCGCTAACCACTGGGCCACCGCGCCGCCCTATAGTTATTATTGTTTACTCTATTAATATATTCTGTTGCTGACATACAGTTCTCTCCACAGCTCAATGGAGCACTTTGTGACCCTCGGGTGATAGGTGCTTTATAAATGCAGGTATTATTTCCGAAGTCGAACATTTTTTTGTACTAAAAACATTTCTGACGAGTCCAAAAGCATATATATGTATACATTCACATTCAAGAGCGTCCTAAGCATAACATATGTAAGACGTTATATTGATATCTCTGTTTTCTTGAGGGTAAAAGTTTGGACAAGCAGTGGCTCCGGAACCCGTCACAGACCTGATATCCCTCACTGAAGACAAAGTCCCTTGTATAGCCTGGCGAGACTGTTAACGGCAGCGATCTGTGAAGGCAGCACGGCACACGTTTGGGGTCGGTGGCCAGCACCACGCCCGGCCGTCTTTGTCTCCATCGTGGAACGTTTTTCACACCACACTGGGTACTCATTTGAGGCCGAGTCGACCTAGGGGAAGGCCCAGGGCCAGTTGAAAAAAAAATCATCACTGTGAGCAAGAATCAAAATCGGGTGGGCAGGCTGTGTCGCTCGGCGCGTGAACCGCTGAGCAACCGCCCCCCACCACCGCCCACCATCCC
>JAZEWT010000002.1:38878199-38892845 GCA_036362905.1 Mordacia mordax
AGAGATTCGAACCCGGGACCTTCTTGCTGTGAGGCGACAGCGCTACCCACTGGGCCAGCAGGTGGAAACCATGAAACAATATTGTTTAAAATGCCATGTGCACTAATGGAAACATTGCAAAACAACAAAAGGGAGGTGATCGTGTTCTGTCCCCATTAAACACGACACTGATCCGAAAAATTATGCAGTTGTGGTGCCCAGCCTCGCACGTGACAGACTGGGCGCATTACGAGTGCGCGCGCGAGAAGTTTCCGGGGTGACATCGCTAGGGGTAACTAGGGGTCAACCCGCAAACTGGTAAACAACACGTGGTCGGTTACAACAACAGTGGTGGTGGCGGCTGCGCGTGCGGACTCTCTCCGATTGATCGGCTGCGTGGCGTGATGCGGCGTCCGGGAGCGTACATGTAGCGCGGGCGCGCTAGCGAAACAGTCTCTTCTGGGAAGTGTGAGGAGGCAGCGTCAGTATGTAGACAGTAGCGTGAGCGCGCTGTAGTGCCGGGGGGGGGGTGCAGGAGTCGATCTGCTGCGCTACCCCCTGGTCGTTATGTGGTGTTAGAGAATAAAGCATCAAAAACCCCAGAAGTCTCTGCTCATCTGTCGCTGGCTGGGTGAGTGCATCGCTGAGCGAGTGTTGGGGTCGCCGTGGTGTTGCCGCTGAAGCTGTCAGGAGCCCGTGCCACGTGGCCGCACGCGTACGTTAGAACCCGGGTGTCTGGCGGAGATACGTCGTCCTCGACTCCGTTACGAGAGGGTTCTCCATCGGGCACCACACAGTGTATATTCCTCCAGTGCACCCACCGCAAGCGTGGCAAGTGTATTTATTGGACATTTCAATCATTCAATTAACACTGTTTGTTTCACACGCTACAGGGCACACTTTAAAGGCCGTGGAGTTTGGCCAACGTCACTTCACTAATGAAAATGGAGTTTCATTGATTCGTAACATTTGTTCCAAAATGTCAAGCACACGCTTTAACTGCAGGTGGGACAACTTGCAGAGGGGCCACGTCCATTTGAAAATAAAGCTCAATATATCTGGATGAATTTTGAGACTAAGATAGTATGTGCACTAAAGTATGTTACCGTTTCTTCTATTGGACAGACGGCATTAGAAACTGAGCTGGGTTGAGTGTGGAGAGTGTTGCTATGGGTGACCATCATGTAAATTGCTATAGGCCCCAGTGCCAGGTTTCGGGCAGCAGCGGGCAGTGTCTTTCTTCTGCGTATTTAATAATAATTGCATTTATAGAGCGTTTTTCACCCGAGGGTCACAAAGCGCTTCACAGAGCTGCGGAGAGAACGGCAAAAATGTGGTCTAACTCTCGCGCCTTTATCCCTCTATGCTCTATATGTGCATAACATGATGCAACTGCAAGCACCATGATAGCATAGCGCTCTGGAAGTGCAAATATTATTATTGCATTCTTGTGGGCAAGCAGGTCGAGCATTTGGTACAATGAACGTGCATTGGCTCCAATTCCCAGTGGAAACCGTAAATTATTTTGTGACGACTATACTATAAAGCATTGATACACTACATGATTAGCATGTGGTGATGGCTACAATGCACTTGTGAAGGACTAACGCCGTTCAAGTTGTAACAATATCTTATTTTATTTAAAACTTGCAGGGAGAGATTCTTATCGTACGTCGAAAGTCTATTGGGTCTCAGGCTTATTTGAACTCCGACCGCTCAATGTTCTAGATTAGTCTGCTAGCGCCCCTCTCTTCATACCCCCTTTAAATCCCGGTGTCCCCGTCCTCCTGGTCCAATCCCTTTACATCTTCCTCCTGCTGTCTCTACGACCTGCTGTCGCCATGCGCTCGTGCGTGACGTCACTGCATGTGCCTGCATGTGACAACACCACAAACAGCTGGGTTTGCAACGTGCTGTTCCCGAGTAAGTCATGGACCTTATACCTACTTTATATCTGCATTCAAGGGCTGAAGCGAGTCATGGTGGGTCATATGTATTAGGTAGATTTCAGAGATGTAGTTCCTCGGAATTACGCCTTCACAGTCTGACGAAACTTTCTCACCGGGCGTTAGAAATCCCCTGACCATAAATATTTAATCTTACACTCCTCTCACAATTTCTTCTAACGCCCATATTCCTCAGATGCTTCACCCACTTTCTGCCTTCACTGAGCCTCTGGCAGAATATTGTGATCTGGAACTTCACCACTGACAGCAGCATTATCACGGTCATTTTCCGATCAATGGCAAATAACATCTCGCTAGCTCTGATCGGACCGCGAGGTGCCTTAGTCCTTTTAAGCACAAAAACCTAACCCTCACCATACACCGCTCGCCTCACCCTCACCACATACGAGACTCCACTCAAACGACACCATCGAGACACAATCACCTGAAGCCCCCCTCCCACTCATGAGATACTGAAGACTCACTTCCCATTACTCATGATGCACGTCACTGGGAAGTGCAAAATTAACGCGTTACACTCCTCGCCTCACCACTGCCCACTCCACGTTCCAAGCCAAACAGAGTCCTGGGTCCGAAGCCACACGTGGCCTTTGGCGATTGAGGATGGACACCAGACACACGGCAGTGCCTTAACATGCACGTGTTTGCATTAATAAGCTGTCACTTTCAATAGCCGAACGTTATCTTAATGCAGATAGCTATATCAATGACGATTGATGCTCTTCATTAATATGATTATGCGGTAGGAAATCATACGCAAGTAACAGCTCAGTGGCAATAGGTAACCCCGTTGTGTTTTCATAACCTGGATCAGATTCGAATAGCATAGACATGGAAAACTCGAATAGCTAAGTTAAACACACGTTAAATAATGCATGAGCTACCGCATATTCTCACCACATCGGTTGGCTAGAATATAGCTTTGACTCGTGGCCAGTTAGATTTATCTGGGTCGGGCAGCTAACGACTGCAAGTACATGATCTGGGACCCTGAAGGCAAGAGAAATGTGTGTTTGCGACCCCTAAGGCATGGCTATCTCCCGATGGTATGGCGGAACTTACCCAATTAAATGTGGCAAAGCTATAGGTTGTGTTGACATCCCTTACAGATTTGCTGTAGCAGACACAGAGTGGTTAAAGCATCCATGCAGAACTACCTCGGCCAGAATCCTCAACAAGACTCTGCGAGCCAATGTCTATAATGTCTAATGTCGCGGGCAAAACAATGTTGTGTTGGCTTGCTAAGAAGGCAAACAAGTGCTTCACCGTTGCAAAGCGGATTACAAGGTTATGATTCCCCAAACTAAACAACTCTTCCGTGGTTGATGCAGCCAAGCGTCAGGTTCACGATGAATGAAGCTGTCACACTGATGACGCGCTCCGTGCGTGGCGTGGTGTGTGGAGGACACGCGTCAAGTCACGTACACATGTGTCGCTAAAGCACAAACACTTTCGCTGACCGTGATGCTAGAGGCCTTGTGAAGCGGCCATGATTTATCCTCCAGAAGATTGATAAAACTGCCCTGAGTTGGGGGTCATAATTTTGAATCAAGAATGCAAAAAGACGTCTAATCTATATTTCGTCCTTATGCGAATTCCTTCTTCTCTTGTTTGTCACATTGGATTGTCTCCAGGCACATAATTGACGTGTTTGGAGTTCTGCTCTTGTCGCTTATTTAGATTTCTGATTGAGAGTCAAAGAAACAAAACTCAACACACCGGCAAGCTCTTCCGTTGGGACCCGATAAGAGAACAGACATTTCTGAACACCAGTGACATATCTGGCAAAAAAAAAATGTCGCTCACAGATCGGACTATTCGGTGACAGCCGCACACACAACAGGAAGTAAAACAAATTCGTAATAATAAACTGTCTGCAGTGTTCTTCCTCTACGAGGGACAGCACACCAAAACTACTAAACGTAACCTGCATGGAACAACAGCACGCTGGCTACACATAGAGACCATTTATTAATCTCATCTCATTGTCAGAAACCGCATAGTCCTGTACAGGGTCGCGGTGAGCCGGAGCCTATCCCGGCAGACACAGGGCACAAGGCCGGGATATACCCACGATGGGACGCTAGTCCATCCTGGGCACTGCGGGCACTTTAGTCTGCACGTCAATTAACCTGTGCAGCAGCATATTTTTTGGACTGTGGAAGGAAACCGGAGTGCCCGGCGAAAACCCACGCGAACACGGGGAGAACATGCAAACTCCGCACAGAAAGGCAACCGAGCCGAGATTCGAACCCGGGACCTTCTGGCTGTGAGGCGACAGCGCTGTCCACTGGGCCACCGTGCCGCCCCCTTCAGCAGGTGAGGCGACAACGCTACACACTGGGCCACCGTGCCGCCCCCATTTATTAATCCACTGCTGAATGAGAGCCTCAATACACCGTGAAGATTTTTAAAGTTATTTCACAATACTCCACGCAGCTGCTCAGTGTGGGTTTGTGGAGGCGAGGGTTCGCAGAGCAATGGACCTTGATTCTCTGCCCCCCCCCACTGCTCAGAGCCTATTGCAACTGAGGTTGTGCGTGAGGGTCGCTCACAAACGTACAATGCAGACTTCCGCAGGACGCATTACGCTCCCACAGGAGACATTACAGTTCCACAGGAGGCGTCACACTGCTGTAAGGCATTACACACCTCACTTGTACGAGACTGCTGTAGTTTCCTCCAGAGTGCCAGGAACCTCTATTATCTCTTATATATTGCGGTTCCTTGCACACCGCTGCTAATGAGACGTGTTTAACTGTAATCGAGTCACTACCTTAACTCGTCAGGCCTTCTTATCATTGTTCCTGTGAATTTCCTTCATCGATTCTTCCACCCACGTTGAAGATGCGGTCTTTAAGAGAGTTCCATCTCATCCACGCTGTGATGAATCACCGCGGTACAGGACACAACTACTCACTCACCCACTCACTCGTCCACCCCTTGGCCCAGTCACCCACTCAGTCACTCACCCACTCACTCGTCCACCCCTTGGCCCAGTCACCCACTCACTCGTTCACCCCTTGGCCCAATCACCCACTCATTCGTTCACCCCTTGGCCCAGTCACCCATTCACTCGTCCACTCCTTGGCCCAGTCACCCATTCACTCGTCCACTCCTTCACCACCTTGCAGGTGACAACGCATCTCTTCTCCCCTCACACTGCTCCACTTTGGAACTCCCTCCCAGCCTCCAGTTTCCAATGCTCTCATAATCTCGTTCAAGCCAGCACACCTGTTAACTTGTCTATTAATAAAACATTGATCGTGCTGTTGCTGGCCGCTAGACATTGAGCCTCCAGGTCAATGGTCTCACATTGAAAAAAAAAGTCGCATTTTGGTTACTCTTGTGACAATACACGTATGCTAGCAATTCCATATTAGTGTACATATGCAGCATTTTTCGCATTCACGAACTACAATTCACCCAGACCAATTCCCACAGGAATCATAACGTGTTCATGGGCAATTTATAAATTAAAATCCAGGTCAATTTGAATAGAATTCCGACAGTAATTCTGCCGTGGAACATTCGTCCAAAAACATGGATTTTTATTCTGGCTCTATCGTAAATCTAGATTCTCCTATGTAATTGAGGCGTTCCCAGTTCCTGTCACTCGTGGAGGGTATCTGGCCGTATTACACGGCAGTTAGTTTGTGTTAGCAAGTGGAGGCCTGGGAGCAGTTCACAAAACTTTTGACAGTTTCAAGTTCGTTTTCTTTAACCGAGAGGGAACTCAAGTGACAAGGATACGTCTCATTTGCAATAGTGCCCAGGGTCAGCAAAACAGATAAAGAACAACACTGAAGCAAAGAGAAATCAGAGCCAACTATCTGACATGATAAATCTAAAATATTGCACGAACAATAAACGGTGTTAAATAATAAATTCCCTCAAGTGTAAATTAGCGGACGCAGATTTTTTTTTAGACTCTCACAGAAACAATAAACAGATATAACATGACTCCTATTAGTGTGTCGACAGTCGGGGGTATTCGATGGCAAATGCAATTGCAAATGATGTTATCAAGAATGCCAATGATGGCTGCAGTGGCTAACCAATGAACTGGGTCAAAGAAATAATGGTGCAGCGTGTCAACACGGTAGGCAGTTCGTGTGCAGGCATGACAACCCATCTCCACTGAGATCGTTTCTAAAAACAATGTCTAAGGCTTGTGCTTATACACTTGGGTTTTGGCTGTCCAATAAAAATTTGCCAATACTACAAGCCAGAAGAGTGCAGTTTTGAAGATTTATTTGCATTGCAAATGTTCCACTTCACAAAGCCACCTGTCTGCATGTAATATGTATCTCACAAAAAGTGAGCGTTGGCACAAAGTGAATAACACACATAGGCTGCCCACACAAAACAGCGTGAAAAAATATGTCTCATCTCATCTCATTATCTGAAACCGCTTAATCCTATATAGGGTCACGGTGAGCCGGAGCCTATCCCGGAAACACAGGGCGTAAGGCAGGAATACACCCGACGACGGGACGCCAGTCCATCGCCGGGCATTGCGGGACAATTTTAGTCTGCGAGCAAATCAACCTATCCAGGAGCATGCTTTTGGACTGTGGGAGGAAACCGGAGTACCCGGCGAAAACCCACGCGGACACGGGGAGAGCATGCAAACTCCACACAGAAAGGCACCCGAGCCGAGAGATTCGAACCCGGGACCTTCTTGCTGTGAGGCGACAGCGCTAACCACTGGGCCACCGCGCCGCCCGGTTACAAATTCGTCTTTGTTAAATCATAATTTTTCTCCCGTTATATGAGCTCATTTAATTCATTATATATTCATATTAATTTGTATAAGAAACACGTTTATATCTAATACATCTGATACGTGAAGCAGGGAATACGATGAATAATGTGTTTTCCCTCAGCATATTGGGAATAATTCTCAATGAAAATGGGGTGTTTTTAACGAAAATAACAAGCTGGTGTAGACGGATATTCAAGTGTCTTATTTAAATACAGTATCGTATTATGAGACCACCATTCTTAACTGGTGGGTTGCTAACCATCAGTGGGTAGCGAGCACCACCTAGTGGTCCGTGGAGGCCAGGCCCAAGTGGGCTGTGGGCCTTGAGGTGCAGAAGGTTGAGAACAACTTGCTTTAAGAGATATTCAATTCTTAAATCTCGATTCTCTGCCTCTGTTATCTATGTCTGGGGACGGGGCATTGCTGTTCTTCTCATTTGTTTCGTTTTGCTTCGGGTATGCTGAGCGCAGCTCTGCAAACTTTTATGAATGGGTTTCACGATCTGTTTATGTTTCATTCAAGGCCTTGGGATGTGGGAGAGCTCAGAGACTGGAGACATTGCCACCGTATCGATCGCTTTTTCACATCTATAAAAGCTTGGCATATTAGAAATGCCTTTCATTTTTTAAGCTGATAGTAAATATGACCTATAACACACATTTTTTTGTAAATGTTGTCCAAAGGGTTGTCTGGCCTTAAATAGTGTATTATTTAATTCTCAATAATATGCAAATTATTCAAGTCAGTTTTTTTTTTAAATGTTTAAATAAAATAATGTTTGAGGTATCAAGTGGTAGTTTTAACTCATGTGCACGTAACATTAAATTCATTTTATTTATGCTCCTTACATGGGTGGTGTCAATCAAATTTACATATGCTGCATATATTATGAACGTGACATTAGCATTAGGGACATTTGAATAGTGCTTTACACATACATTTCATTGCACCAATCAAATTAGAGACATCACAGTTTGCTTTATTTTGATACATTATTGGGAGTATGATGAATGACAACTGTCATGTGGCATACAACATTGTATTATTCAGTCATACAATATTAGTTTCTCTATAGATTCCTGCAGTTTGTATTAATTTCAGAATAATGCATGGTTGTGATGGACTCTATTGTGGGAAAGGTGCTAATTTACTTCTCCATACTGGGCTCTGGTTTATATTCTTGATGGCACCACGTATGGATATGAATGACATTAGATTTAGCACCGATTTGCAGTCACGCGTACAATTTGATGGATTTTAACTGCACTAAATGTGAAGCTTGATATTGATTTTTCAAAATACTCCCTCAAGGACATGCTCATTCGGCTCTTATGTGAGGCTGTAATTCAGAAGAGGTTAGCTTGCAGGTTTTGTAAGGCAACGCACGTGATTAAGCCTGTATTTATCTTTACAAAATTCCCTCACTGCCTAACCGAATAATAAGGTGGGCCATTTACACGACCTAGACTCTGCAGTGGCATCTTACATGAAATTGTCACGTTTTTTAGGGCTTTCTGGAATGTTATTTTTCTACCACAGTATTTTTTTTTTAAATGTACGATTTCATGGTATTCAATTAATAACATTGTTATTAATATCAATAAATCTCAATAAATCACATATATAAATCAATAAATCACATACATGTGTGTATAGTGCCTTCCGATTCATAGGTCAGAAGGCACGAAACACAACTGGTATTGAAAAAAAAAGACGTGAAAAGCACGGCATGCAGGCTGATAAATCCTGCAAACGGTAAAAACAACGTAGCAAGTGAGAAGAAATGAAACGAGGTGAAATTCGAACGAACCGACGGACTCGGCAGAGCTGATCTCCTGTGGAAGGGAATTCCACAGCCTGGGGGGCTGCACGGGCTAAAGCCCCATCACTTATTGATCAATTGACGTTTGATCCTGGCACGTATCGTAGGTAGAGTACTCGTAGCAGGTGCAGCAGGCCACAATCGGAAGATGAGGGGGGGGGACTCGTGCTGGAGTGTAGAGATACGGTAGACTGTGGATACCAGAGGCAGCTACATGACTGAGGGCCTTGTATATAAGGAGGGTTTTAAACTCTAGCTGCAAGTTGACTGACAGCCAACGAAGAGATAGACGCACGGGGGTGATGTGCTAAATTGCTGACGTTTCATACCTGAAATGTTGATGAGTTATAACGCGTGAAAACGAAAGTAGGTTGAAGGCAATTTCCACTGATGATAACAATACGTGGGCTTAGGTTAGGGCATGACACATTGCTGGAAGGGACAATGGCAGCTGGTCAAGAATATAAGCAAAGAGCCAGCTGAGGTGATGACTGTCGAAGGAATTAAACAATAAAACCAGCTCATGTAGCGGTTCCACCTGATTGCACTCCAAGTTTTCGAGTGTTGGGGGCAGCTTGGGGAGGCCTTCCAATGGTTAGGTTGGTAACAAACTTGCCAACATTACTGAAATCAACAAGGCATCTCTCGAACTTCGCCCAAATCCCTCTCAATATCGTCAATGCCTATTCCAAAGTTGCACCTTTTCAATCTTCCTGCAATGCTTGCCAAGTTACCTTGTTGCTCAAGATACCAGGCCTCAATCCTGACAACTCAGAAAGCTGCTGACCCATAACCACCCTCTCTTCCCTCTCCATACTCTTGGACCACCTTGGCCCCGACCACCTCAAGGCACCCATCACCTCCTCTCCACGCTTCTGCTCCTTTCAGTCGACGCATTCTCTCAGACCTATTCAGCTGGGACTGTAGTGACCAACGGTCTTAGATAACATTCTTTCCATTGTGGATGAGAGTTTAATTACCTCACTTGTTGGCCTCAACAGTTCTGCAGCCTTTGATCTGCCACAGTGCACACGTGTAGCACAGGCAATAAGCAACCACTCTTCAAATTCACTATGAATTATAGAGATACAGTTTTATCTCTAGATGTTATGAACATAGCTTATCACAAGATCTGATATCTACACTTCACGATTACTGGGAACATAGTCATACCAGGGAGATGTATTCCCACAATCCACGTGTGATCATAGGGGTTATTATTCATGCCACATTTTTTGCTGTGTTTAGGGGCAGAATGCCAAGCTAGACAGCCAGCATAAAAGCAGTGTTGACATTTAGACGTATACTCAAATCGCCTGGAATGCACCTCATCTTATCCGATCGTGGAAGCTAAGCTGGATAGCGCCTGTAAAGCACCAGCGTATGAAGGACCACATCCTGTGACGGGTTGACACAATGTCTGTATGTGCACACTTGGGCTAATATCTATGCCCACAGACACTGGAACATTGTGACCCTTGATCACAGATGGCAGCACAGTTCTGCGTTGGCGGCAGGTAATCTGCACTCACTCGATACAATGTCCCATTTGTTTTCTGCATTGGCTTCTGTGTTTCATCTTATGAAAGCAATGGGGTGATGCGCCTTACATAATTAATTTAACTTTCTCCAAATTTCCATTTAAAACCCTTTTTTAACTTGATATAGATTTCTCCTGTCTTTTCCATACCGCGTAAGAAGTGCTAATGATCATATGGATTTCAGCAGCATGCAGCACGGGCATGCTACGTAGATTCGTATGCGGTTTGCATACAGAATTACAGAGTACATGTACTCTGCAGCTGTCAAACAGAGTACTGCACGGCAGAGAATACTGCGTTGCAATGTTCACGCAGAACTTGCATTAACACATTGAAGGCAATGGATGCTGGATCATGTTGATGTCTAAGATGGCCGAACCTGCTGTGAGTGGGGCCACAACATTGCCCGCATTAAGGTTTGTGGAGCTTTGAGCGTTCACCATCTATAGGCATGGGTTTTCTCTGCGTACTGCAGATTCACATCTGCTATAACACGCGTCAAAGCAATTAGCGAGACATTTGAATGCAGGGCCCTCTTTAAAAGCAATGTAGAAGCTCATGAGGGCTAAGAATACCATGCACACACAGCAATTTGTCAATACTCTGTGGATATTTTTATTTGAGTCATCACAGGAGTCCAATTAAGTTAAGTACACAGGATATAAAGTTAATCAAGAGCGCATGATTCAACTATATTGTCCCATAGATTTGGATCAAGTGTTAGGTCCCTGCAAGCCACATACTGCTGCAAAGACGGGATATTTGCCCTCTAATTACTTTTCACAAGTCTTCTCCCGACCTTCTGAACCCATTTAGTCTCATTACCATTAACTTCCCTCTCTACTTTCCTCTCACAGAATCCTAATTATGATATTTGCATCTGTGGACAAAGCACTTGCTCCCCTACGCAACAGAGAAGCCACATTTCACACTGGGGCTATACGAGACATCGGTAATGGTGCCCTGCTGAAACACCACCACAGCAACCTCCTACTTCTCGAACACCTTCAATGAAAACATTGCTCTGACACGCGTCTATGTATTCACATAATCTCGAGACGTGGTATGATTTCGATACCATTTATACTAAAACGCAATTATTCATTATGAAGGCATCCACTGATTAATTCATGATTTTCTGAAAGCATTTAAGGACAAATATAAACTCCAATATTGGTAACATTCCTTACACAATTGAAATCGAAGATGCAATCAGCATTCAATAAGTATTGCTCATTAGAATTTCTGCCATGCAGAGACGGCTGTTTGAAAATCTGAATCCTCAATTATTTGCAATTGGTTAAATAGCAAAGTAAAACTTTATGAAAGTCAGTGATGGATTTTAATATAAATTATTACAAATAATTCCCCATGAGCAACCATGATTTTGATCTCCAGGCATTCACACATGATGTATTTCATATCGACTGGAAAATAGTATGCACATTTTCATTTCTGTACACAGCCTGGACATATTTTCGAAAACAATTCCTGCAGCTGATTTATAAATAGGGCGGCGCGGTGGCCCAGTGGTTAGCGCTGACGCCTCACAGCAAGAAGGTCCCGGGTTCGAATCTCTCGGCTCGGGTGCCTTTCTGTGTGGAGTTTGCATGCTCTCCCCGTGTCCGCGTGGGTTTTCGCCGGGCACTCCGGTTTCCTCCCACAGTCGAAAAAGCATGCTGCTACATAGGTTGATTGGCTCGCAGGCTAAATTGCCCCGCAGTGCCCGGCGATGGACTGGCGTCCCATCGTCGGTATATCCTTGCCTTGCGCCCTGTGTCTGCCGGGATAAGCTCCGGATTCACCGTGACCCTGTATAGGACTAAGCGGTTTCAGACAATGAGATGAGATGAGACAATGCTGAACGAGGTTACTTAGTGCTACCCACTTGAATTCGCATAGAAATCCAAAGTTACTTCGGTCCGCTATCAAAACAATTGAAAATAAGTCTATTTACAACAGTTCATACAAAAAGCCATAACTATCCACAAGTTGAAGCAATTTCGGAACGATTAGTGGGGCCAAAATCCCTACAAGCCGATCTGCAGATCTGATCAAAAGTTACAGAAAATGGTTGGTTAAAGTCGTCGCTGCTCAAAGGTGTGCTACCAGTTGCTGAATGTAAAGGTTCACATTCATTCTCCGATGAAGAGTTTGAATGTTGGATCATTTTGTAAAATAAGAAAATGAAAACGTTCTTTATTGTTCGTGTCCTAATTGTTTAATTAGGTTCATTTTATTTGTTAATTGCACTTCAATGAAGATAGGAATGTTTTTTTTAGATCAAGCTTATGTATTAACACAGAAAATGAATTTGGTTCACAAACGTTTTCTCACCACTGTACGCTATATAATTAATAAATTGAACAAGTTAAAGAAGGCAAATACCTTGGCTTCGTTATATATTCAAGATTTGAAAATCAGACAACATCGATAACATTTCCAAGAAGATTAAAATTGGCGTTATTAAAAGACATAAGGATTGCTTAGACTTGGTAAAGGCGACTATTCTATCATTGTTCGATTATTGCAACATTACCCATCGATTAGCATAAACTTAACCCATTATACACTTCTCTTAGATTTGCTTTGAAAGCCACCAACAACACCCACCATTGTCATTCACTAGGACCTATTTATGAGGTCCTATTTAACAAGTCGGCAATATATTTGATGGCTTTGTTGGCTATACAGATTTTAAAAACTGAGCCTTTGACGCTCAACCTACGGTCTGATAAATGTGCCTAGGTGTACATCAAGATTTCGGGGGAAAACAATTTGTGGTGGCTTCCTCTCGTGTTTGGGACAATGTTGCCGTGAGCTTGAGGTTACAGTCACGACTATCGACGAGCCGCATTTGATCCCAATTAGAATTACATTTTCTGCCCGGATGCAATTCCAAAATTGAATGTGGTGTGAAGGGCTGCATATATTTATTCCTTTCATCATGCGATAAGCTTCTTTTAATTTATTCCCATCGTGCTGTTAAACCGTTGCACTTATTTGTCTCATTAATTTATTCTGAATCATTGAAATGCTTTTTGTGCTCTGCCATTTTGCTTGTTACTGTTGACTTTATGATTATGGTTATAGTTTCAACTTTGCACAATTTGGTGCTGTAAGTTTGTTTACCTTGTGATTTTATGTCGTTGGTTATGTCGAACGTATTGTATCGCAGAAATCCCACATACAGAGCTTGCAAGCTCATTTGGGTATTATCTGCCGGAGTTATATATACGTCTATCTATAATCCATTAACTACCAAAGGCCTCCTCAAGCCAATGCCTCAGTATTGTAATGCCACAAACAATCTAGAAGGTGCACCTGGTGGCTGACAGTGAATAAGTTCAGGTGAAGTTCCAGGTGAATATTTCATCAGACATTGCAGATCAGTTTGCTCTACGGGATATTTTAAAACGTACCAAATCACTCTAAAGTTTCCAGGAAGTTACTGCTTCCTGCACTTCATCATAAGCGGCTGTCGGAAATCCATTCCAATTATAAACCAATATAAGCGTTTTCTTTTCGAATGAGGTGTTAAATTTTTAAATTGCATGTTGTAAAATATTACAGATACGGTAAGTGTTTAACAGTTAAGAGGATGCGATCCCATGATCCTGCAAAGATCCCACTCTACCACTAGCGGTATGAGGTTGCGAGGGCTCACGCTCTCATCCCACGCCTCCAGACCGCAGTACGGACACATCGTGACGACACATCATGACGCTGTCCACCTTTCGTTCACGCTGCGGTTACGTGCCTGGAAAACACCGTATAAATCATCATCTCATAATTGATGATTGCTTCGAAAAGCTGCTCTCTCGGGACAGCCGCGTCGATGGCTCTCTCTCCTCTCCTCGCGACGTTTCGCCTCACACGTTGGAGGCATCCTCAGGCGAAGGCATCCTCAGGCGAAGGATGCCTCCAACGTGTGAGGTGAAACGTCGCGAGGAGAGGAGAGAGAGCCATCGACGCGGCTGTCCCGAGAGAGCAGCTTTTCGAAGCAATCATCATGCATCGAGCCGTGAAAACCTACATCATCACATCTCATAATTATCAATACCCGCGTAATCCTGCACAGGGTCGCAGGGGGGCGGAACCTATCCTGTAGACAAGGTGCAAGGCGGGGCTATACCCGGGATGTGACGCCAGTACATCGCAGGGCACTTGGGGCAATTTACTTATAAGGCCAGTTGACCTAGACAGCAACGTGTCTTTGGACAGTCGGAGGAAACCGGAATACCGGGAGAAAACCTGAAATTTTATTTATTAAAACAAATAAGCTCGCTACAAACCTCTAGTGATGAAGTAATTAAGATGAAGGCATGTGAGAAGTCATAACTTTATTTTTCCACTTTCACTTAGCGTACTACTCTCACTCACCTTCCTCTTTGAGACCATGGCAAATAATGTACAATACTATCCTAATTAAAGGCGATACGAAGTGAGATAAGTGATAGTTTCTTAGCCACTTAAGGTGGTGGGGCTGACACAAAAAATGGATTCATGATTTCGCACCTGGGCGGCGCGGTGGCCCAGTGGTTAGCGCTGACGCCTCACAGCAAGAAG
>JAZEWT010000002.1:38892940-38905664 GCA_036362905.1 Mordacia mordax
CCCGTCGTCGGGTGTATTCCTGCCTTGCGCCCTGTGTTTCCGGGATAGGCTCCCGCTCACCGTGACCCTATATAGGATTAAGCGGTTTCAGACAATGAGATGAGATGAGATTTCGCAACTTTAAATGTACAAGTCGATTAGACCTTTTGGAATGGTATTGACTGCAACGCCACGATCAATGTAAGCTCAGATTATCATCACTGGTTATCAGTGCAGGATCGCGATGAGCTTCAACTGCTTCAATACTCTATTTCAGATCAGGAATCGGTTATGGAATTGATTTTGCGGAAGTCTCATGAATGGTGCTACAAGGCCTGTGTAACCATGCTGCACCACAAATCCGCGAATTGAAAGCAGGTCATGATTCTTTGACCGTGGAAAACTAAAACTGTGCACTGTACATAGGAACCATAGAAATGGAGAGCTGACTGTGTCTACACTAGAAGTAAATTGCTGCAAATAAATGGATAAAGGTTTCATCACTGATCATCAGCCAATATCTGTCTAGAGCTGGATGAAAGGTTCTCCATACCCTCGCCAACCCTCGTGGTCCTTCCAGGCAAAAATCCATGAGATGGTCTTATCGTTCCATCCCCATGGTAGCAAGTCATCTCACGAGTGCTCCCTCACTTGGCTGCCGTTTGGTTACTGGTCTCATCCGCAGAGAAAAGCAAATTGGGCAAATATTTTCTGTATCAGTTGAAAAAAATTTACTCTTTGTGAAATGTCTGTTGGATACACACCTCTATGTGCCATATTATTCCTGGAGGAGTATTTCAGCACGATGGTGCGTATAGATTTGCTGAAGATTGGTGAAGATCGGGGTGAGGAGGAAGTTGGATCGTCTAGTTCACGGAACAGTATTCTAACCACTCGCCCATGGCTGTGTTCAAAGCTTGAGCAACGTTACTGTGCTCATGCCAGTAAAATAACGAGATGGGAGCTGGTCGTCTCCTGTTCATGTCATCATCCCGCAGTAGGCTCTCTAAAGCTCGGTCTGAGCCTCTCACTTCCTGAGCCAACAGTGTAGCCCACATTGGTTCAAGGAAAAACATCAGATTTTGAAGGCCTATTTAAAAGTTCCGTACTAAATCGGCGCCGCGTCTACAATCATGATGCCAGACACTCACACCGAGTAATTTCTGGCGTTAAAAGTTTTTTTGAAACATATATATTTTAAAAAATCTTCATATAATGCACATACTTTGGCTAAGACTAAAGAATTTGACGGTTCAGAATAATGAATAATGAATGGACACACAACAATTCATTATGCATGAGTGCGATTCAATGGACGGCGAGGCCAGCACGGGACAACAATATTGCGGACGGAGGACAAAGAAATGTTGTGCACGAGGTACCACCCACAAGCGCATACATTATTCTAAACATCGGTGCAGTGTTAGGAAATAACTATCGAGGAGCCTCGTTATTCCCCGTCTTCGGATTTGTGACACGACAGGACACTAGGAACGGCGTGTGTGATGTGCTGCCGACGTTTACGTTTTGGTGGGCACAGCATTACATTTTCAACGTGGGATTTGTGTTTAACCTTCAGCTATTAGAATTCGAATATCCCACATGTGTCGGCATTGGTTCGTTCGCGCAGAGACGCGCGATGTTGCACAATGGTGTGGAAGCGGGACACAAATCACAACCATGACAGATTTCTCACAGCGGAAAGGTTACTCGCCGGAAAATTACCCTCCGCGGCAACGTGTGTCATTATTCATGGGCACGGAGCGCGGTGCTGGCACAGCCGGTATAGTGGTTCGGGCACGGATCCACGGCCGTTACCCAGGATCAGCGAGGGACCATCGTTCCCCACACTCCTAATAGTGGCTTGAGCTCGCGTTGGCATTCCACATTCCCATGGTGGGGAAATGACTTCTGCTATTGCCTTGTGAAGAAGTGGACGATGATCGTCATCATTGATGAATGTAGATGACAGAATGCGTTGATCCCTGACCGAAATGTACATTGAGTGACCTGTACACTACGTCGCCTGGTCAGGTCGTTTCGCGGCCGCCCTACACGAAACACCTGAGCATCGTGCTGGCATAATAGGTGCTCACTAATGGCACTATTTTGTATTTCTCTGTGTGTGCAACTATGAGTGTGTCTGTGCATTAGTCCAAGTGTGCGTACAAGTGGGCTTGTGCATATATATGCGCATTATGTAAAATGCATTTGGGTCGAGTATGTTTTAATCACATGGCTGTGACCCATCGCTCAACTGGTCGGGGTTATGGTTCACATGGATCAGCAAAACTTTACTCTCTCCACTGCCAGAACCTGGCAATAGAGCATGTGGATTCTTGAATCCATCAGTGCGAAAGCGTTCAATGTTATGCATAGGCACCCTCCTAAATAGTGATTCTTTCCTCGGTAAACAGAGAGCATGATTACGGTGTTATTTGTTTTTGAATGTGCTAATATGCGTACATAAATCGTATATTTGCGTGTAGCAATGCGTTTGTTTATTTGTGTGTCTTGGAAAACACCCCCCCGTCTCCATGGTGCCAGATGGTCTCATGGCGGTGAACTGTGAGCAGTGTTACTTGGCTGATTATCCCCCTCGAGACCCATTCCGCAGACGTGGCCTCTGGTCTGGTTGCAAGAGGCTGCTAACTTCCCCATCTTAATTTAATTACCAGACAACCGCAATATATGTAATCAAAATAAGGATGTGCAGAAATCCCTGAGCGAACAGCCACTGACCAACCCTGTTAGGTATAGCCGGAGACCAATATAATAACGGCCTATTTTTTTTTACGCATTTGGCAAAATTTATCATGCACATGGCTTATTACACTTATCATTGGTACATTTCCACCTGTGTGTCACAAGTGTGAGAATCAATTTGAATCGATGCATCAAGGATTTGTCCTGCCTAGTCAATACCGAGGACATAAAGTATAGACGTCACATCCGTGGATTTTACGTTTCCCCGAACGCTGTTGAAAGCAAGGATGTTCCTCTGTGATTTGTGGAGCAAAGACAGATAGAGGAAGGTCTGGCGTTCAGTCTCTCAATGCGAAAGACAAATGCTTACTTGTGTGTGCACCTTGGAATGCATTTGCAGCGAGGCATTCGTGCACATTTTGCAAATGAGTTTTTATGGTGTCAGGTGGAGTTCAAGGTCAATATTCTACGAGGGATTTCAGTATGGTTTGCTCGGTGCGATATTTTCAAATGTACAAGAACATTGGGATGTGTAAGGCAATATATTCATATGTGCGTTTCGTCAATGATCCAAGTCATAAGCAACTGTCGGTGAGCTGTTTGAATTAAAAACCAATAGAAGCTTTTAAATTTTGAATGATATATCAGATTATAAACGTGTACATTGTAATATATTCCAGACATGGCAAGTGTTTCATGCATAACAAGATAAGTGATCCTATATTCCCGCAAGGATCCAACTCTATCACCATTGGTAAAATGTGTATTAATTCCAATTGTACCCAACATCACAAAATAATGATTTAAAATCACGACACTCAGAGCTTAATTCGAAGAAATGCATTATTTGACACCACGATATTTTGCATGTGCGAGCTAGAGCATCCCATCTTTATGGTTAAAGCTTATTGGCCCATTTCAATCCGAATTTCTATTCGATATATTACACGCAAAAAATTTGAATCCTATTCTACCAAATCACCTTACAATTATAGTAGTCGCCATTTTACCGACTTATTTGCGAGTCAGTCGAGAGAATGGCGACCTGACTTCTAACAAAAATAATCATCATTACAGCCGTAATCAATCAGTATACTGCTGAATGAAGGCTTCCTCAAGCCATTATCATCTCTCACTGCGATGTATCAATGCACGTAGCTCCTGCTCACGGGCAGATTTAATTCCTTCAGCTGCAGGAAACATTCTCTCAGACGGATTCTCTCCTTTGGCTGCCACTCTGCCATTAATCTTGTAGAATGACAATCATTGCTTCCAGCCACATGTCCGACCCACTCCCACTGTTAGTGACAATCGATATATCTATACGTTGCGCATGGTCTCTGATCCATGCGTTTCTGTTCCTATATCTCATTGTAATTCCAAGTGCATAACTTTCTAAATGTCTTCTGAAACTTTCCAGCGAAGATTTTAATGTTTTTGTCAACACTCGTGTGTCTAACATATGTCGTAGCAGGTAACAGACACTGATTGCAGCCTTAAATAAAGCACATTGGCATCGCATTCTGATCAGAGTTAATTCTCAAAACACACTCCCACTTTCTTTCATCCACCTCTTGATTTCATAATTTTGATCCTGGACTGTTTTCAACAACGATCCTTTGTGTGACCCTCGAGTGAAAAGCGCTCTAGAAATGCAATTATTATTATTATACAAACACTAATGTTACTTACAGTTTTGCCCAACGAGAAGTTTAGCACTTCTTAGATGGATTATGTACTTGTATCTGTACCCGAAGCACATTGAGCAGCATTTACACTTAGCATGCAGCTGTCATGTTTAATTTTGTGAAGTCTCCTATAATCATATTATCATACACGTCTCATATCCACAGAGACCTTGGTTTCTGTAATTCTTCCTGGTAACAGTGAATCGCTAAGTATGTCAAGAAGTATGGGTTGATGGACAAACATGTGTTTCCCGTTCTAGATGCACCAAGCGCTGCTCTACGATTACCGTCCCACTGTGAGACCACCTAGTTAAAAAGTATTCGAAAATACAGTCCCCACATCGCCACGGACAAAATATATAAATGTTTATTATTACAGCAGACAATACCCTGTGAGCTTGAAAGCTGCAGATGTGGGATTCATGTGACACAACAAATTTCCAAGAATGACCAATACAACGACGCATACAATCAAAGGCAGATAAACTTATCACAACAATTTCTGAAGAAATAAAACGCAAAAGTCATCGAGAACACGAAAGATTGTACAAATAAGCAAACTCACAGCACCAACTGTTACAAACATGAAACTCCAACCATAATCATGAAAGAAACAGTAGGATTAATAACTGTACAGCACAATACATTTATAATAATAAAAAGTTAAACAGTGCAACATTGCCACGGATTTATCTTCAGATATATAGCATAACACAAGGAAGGAAAATATGTAACCCTTCAAAAAGAACAATCAATTTATGCAAGCACACTTGGGCCCAAATGTTTACCCTAAATGGGATCTGAGGTAACTTGAGAATGGTAGTGACTGTAGCTTCAAACTTACTGGAATATTGTTCAAAAAGCGAGTGGCAGCCACCACAAATACCTTTTCCCCTAAATGTTGATGTGGGTCTAGGAATATTACGCAGATAATCGGCAGAGCTTCTAAGAATAGGTTTGTTTGTATGTATGGAACACAAATTAATCACATATTTTGCCGACGTGTGATGTAGAACCTTAAGTATATATAGGGCCCAGTGAACATTTCTACGATTGCCAAGAGAAGTTACGCTGAGACAATGTACTAATTAAAATGGTGGGTTCTGTCGGGGGCATCTAAAGCAAATATAACAGGAGACTTATATAAACGGTTATTTGTTTATTAGTACTAGATGCCAAATGATAGACAATTTCGCAATAATAAAGCAATGGTAGATTAGATGCCTTTATAAAGTCTAGTCGGTATTTGTTTAATGAAGTAATGTTCATGTCTCTCGAGAAAATCTCTTTTAATTTGACCGGAAGCAGTTCGCAGCCTCGGAGGATGTAACTCAGAGATCCATCCTGTTTTGTCTGGCGTTCTTTAGGGTGCAGTCCTCGGCCCACTTTTCTTCAGCATCAAATTAAAATCACTTGGCCATATCTTGCGCAGCCTCAAACTAAGCTACCATTGCTATACCGATGACATCCAAATATATATCCACGCAAAACCGTCAATCGTCCTCACTGTCTGCTGTAAACGCCTGGCTCAATTAAATTTTGTCTTAAAACTAAATGACCGACTTCAAGCACCCTCCTCAATACGCAAACTTAGATCCTCCAATACTGGCTTGCTGAATTAGCCCAGATCGCCCCTCCGCTCGATGGGTGACAGTCTTCTCGTGCACTGCTCCCAGACTCTGGAACGCTCTTCCTTTGGAGATTCGGTCAGCTGAGTCCCTGGGCATCTTCAAACCCTGTCTCGACCTTCTTCTTCCGAAAGACCTTGAAGTGCTCTGGCTGGGATTGTTGATGCTGCTCACTGCTATATGCTTGGATGATGGTGTTGACCTGCACCTGCTCAGGAACACTTCTTCGTTCTTTTTTATCTGATGAGCTTCATTGATTTATATTCATTATTTTATGTCATTGATCTATCCTGATGTTGTTGACATGCCGTTCTCTCTACCGCTCTGTGCAGCTTTTTGTGACCCTCGGGTGACAGGCGCTTTAGATAGGCAAAATTGTATTATTATTAGAGTGGGTAGAGGCAGGGGACATCGCACATTTAACTATAATCGTCTTCATGGGGTGACCACCATGGATTTAGATCTTAGAGCACCGAGTGAAGTTGTCTTTATTTGGAATTTAAACTCAGGGCTTTCGGATTTTAGTCAAAAATCATATCCAAGTAGTACTGTGAATATTTTTACGGTACAGTGATGACAATGGAACTAATAGAATGATAAAATTCTTATTTGTAATGCGCACAAATTCTATGTCTGGTCATGGATGAGACACGTATACAGAGACGTGAGGACAGCAGAGTGGTAGGGAGGGGGAAGGCAGTCATGCAGCCAGCCGGTGCCAACATTTTGCCAGACACTACGTCCTATATATGATTATGTTTTCGGTCAATTAATTAGTGAGTCGTTTTTGTTGTGCGAGGAAACAGAAGAGACCAGAGGAAACTCCACGCAGACCAGGGGGAGAACACGCAAACCACACAGAGCATGGCACCTGAGGTGGGAATCGAACCGCATCAGGAGGAACCTTCTGTCTGGAAAGTGCGGATGTTGCCACTGCACCATCCTGCCACACAAAACTAGTAAATGGCTGTTTTTTTTTAATAGGCTCTCTCAGCATTGTCGACAACAACCTGCAGCATCTATCAACCTGAGAAGCACAAATGCTCACCCATACCCAGCACTGCCCGTGCTGGCAATCGAGTGATCTCCCAACTAGGGCAGGGGGAGGGGGAGAGCTGCTTGAGTTCCAGTCACACGCTGCTCACAACACTTACGGTCACTAGTGGATAATGGGTGTTGTCATCAACACAATTAACTCAAAACTCATCCTGATGATGCCTCCAACGTAGGGGGTGAAAACGTCGTGAAGATGAGAGGAGGAACATTCGAGATGGCCATTCTGAAGGAACAGTTAAGAGCAATTCTCATATACCGAGCTATGAAACCCTACATTAGTCCAACATCATTAGTGTCGTTGTGAACAATTTCATTTGTTATTCCTCCACGCGTAAGGATATGATCTGTGCGTGCACGATTGGCAGTCCATCAGCGTGATTGAGGAATGCCTGCTCACACCGTACGTTGAAATTGGTACGGCAACAGTATAAACTCCCAAAAGGCCTCCGAAAAGGAAACGTCAGATTTACGTGGCTGGAAACTAGTGGCCACCAGTGCCATTGGCAGGACTGACAGGATGAGGATGCCAAGAGCGATCTTGTGCTCAGTCGACCAACACTATGTCTCATTAGCTGTGTAGCACTGTGTGGAAACTACCTAGCCAATTACTCTAATATGAAACTCTAGGTCTTCTCATCCAGTTATGCCCCCCCCCCCCTCCATCGACGTAAAACATTCAAGTCGGCCTGCCTATAAGCCATCCTGGGTTTAACCCGACTTGATTCTGCGAAGAGTTCACAGATCTTGACAGCTCAGATTTGTAACAACAAAAAATCCTAAAAACGTTATTGTTGCTGATTTGCTGTTCTTGTATCGTTGTTACTAACATGCCGTTAACTCCACAGCTCTATGCAGCACTTTGTGACCCTCGGCTGAAAAGCACTCTAGAAATGCAATTATTATTATTATTATTATCCTTCAGCGATCTGGACACGTTCCCATTAGTGAGCTCCTCTGGCAGGTGAGGCTGCGTTGGGTGAGCCAAGTAGCCCACATCCCCATATAGCTGTGACTCCACGGCCTTGACTCCGGGCTTGTGACGGCTTACAACGGCAACACCACGGCGAGGATCAGCATTGACTCCGCGATAGACGAGCCAGCGACCACGGATGAACAGATATTTCTTGATTTTCCTTGCTTTATTCACACCAGCAACACACGGCCGGAGTAGCGGCACACAACGGACTCCTACATCGTGACGCTGCCTCCTCTTTCCAATCCCCCCGGAGACTCTCCTTTCTTCTCCCATCCGTGCTCCTTATAACCCTGCAGCGACTCGTTGGTCAATCATTAACCCCATGCATCGTCACCACATCACGAGACACCGCATGACTGACGATGGAAAGCTGAGTCACCATATCACGAGACAAGAAAGCTGACGCCCCCTCCCCCCCTATTGCTTAACTCTGCACAGCATTTACTTTGCCAGATATCGGGGTCCAAATGGGTGCAGGATCGGCTAAAACAGAATTAGACGGATGCGGTCAAGAAAGATATGGAACTTAGTAGACAGACTCTTGAAAGACACCTCAGGGTAGTTCAAGACAGTCGCCTTCCAACAACAGCGGAGGGTCGAGGAGTGACAACTCACAAACGAGTGGATAAAATGTAGTAATAAGTAGAACAGGTTTTTACCGTTTCTGGCAATTATGCAGGTATTAAGATCTTAAAACACCAAAACAGACACATTTGACAATGTGTCTAGTTTGCAAAAGCCACACGTACTTGTGGCAAAATATGCAAACAGGAAGCTGTATGCAAACAGGAAGCTGTTTGCATATTTTGCCACAAGTATATTTGGCTTTTGCAAACTAGACACATTGTGAAATATGTCTATTTTGGTGTTTTAAGATCTTAACACCTGCATAATTGCCAGAAACGGTAAAAACCTGTTCTACTTATTACATATGTACACTGGCAAAAAGTACCCATAGCGAAAATGTAGTAAGTTGGTGCAGTGAGAAACAAAGGTGGTGCATCTGACAATCATCCACAGGGACACAAGGTGCACCTATCCTGACAAACGCCGTGATGTCACCGCCACTTAATGGAAAATGGCGGTTGTTTTTATATTTATATTTACATTTCATTTGTGTGCGATTCGTGCGATTGTGTGCACGGACTGCGGGGTTTGAGTGTGCACGTGAATTGTGTGTATGTGATTTACGTGTCACGTCAGTGTTTGTGTGTAATGTGTTCTGTGTGTGTGCGCGTGTAAGTGATTTATGTGCTCGTGTTTTACTCTTCAAGGTAAAAAAAAACAGGCACTTTTTTTGTCGAACAATGAGTTTGGCCTTCCTGGTTAGCTTTCCAAAGAGATCCATTTACAGAGCTAGACGCTCCAACAATACGGTGTTCTACTGTCTCCATGTGAACACCACAAATGAGACGGGAGATATTTAAAGTGAAATTTCATTCAATCATTATCAGCATCCACTTAATCCTGTAATGCTCGCGGTGAGCCGGAGCCTATCCTGGCAGAAAAATTATGAGAATACAAGGCTACACCGGGTCCAATTTAATCATACCAAGTAACCAAGGCAGCATGTTTTTCGCCTGTGGGAGGAAACTGGAGTAGATGGAGAAAATGCACGCGAGCACGGAGATAAAATGTAAAGCCCCACAGAAAGCATCCGGGACAAGAATCAAACCTTGGTCGTTGCTGCTGTGACACGGCAGCACTAATCACTGAGCCACGATGCGGCCCCGTCAAGTTTCCATCTTTTACCTTTTGAATCATCCATGTAAAGTTAACAATTGCTTAATGAGTGTAAATCATTTCATATTTAGTTTTCTTGATTGTGAACATGCCAATCATTAGTCTGGACTCAGCAGCTAAGCCACGTGGCCTCAGGAAGTTGTAAAGATTGTCCAAAAAATATTTGACTAAAAGCTACAGAAGTCGAATGTGTTTTGAGAATTGCAGCATCCATCACTAGTGTTTGATCCACAGAGCATTCTCGGTGATGCATTGATGTCCTTGACCATCACTTAAATATTTGTGAAGACTGAAAACATGAATCATCGCATCCCACTGATTCAGGGTTAGGGGTTGTGTTTTTGTTCAAATCCCTTCACCTTGGGTGGGTAGGAACAATAAATGATTGATTAGACAGAACCGAAACCCAGAGGAGCGTTTCATAAATATATACAATACTTTGTTCCAAATTGCTTTGTAAAATAATGTGTTAAAATGTAAACGGTGCATTATAATCTTCTTGCAAAAGAAAATTGCTTCATTATCCAACACTGACCTATTACACATTAATACACTGAAACTTAATAGGGAAAGGAGATATATACAATCTGAAAGAGATAAGTAGAAATATGGTGCCGGAGTTAGTATGAGTCATTAGGAGTGTGCGTTTCATTCTTTGAATTTTTATAAAAAATTTTGAAATGTGCCTCTGGAGATACAAGAAAATAAAGTGTGGATTTAGATCTCTCACATTGAAGTGCCACCCGCCAGACTAGAGATTGCTCCACGGTAGTGGACATCGCAAAACCCCCTTTAAATGATCCTTGGCACGACATTAAACCCAATATTTGATTTCCCAAGATTGACATTTTAGCCAAATTAAGTAAATGATAACAAAATAAGACGGTTTACAATTCAAATTTCAGTCATCTGTCATCTTGGCTCCAATTAGTTTTGGGTTGTTAAACATAGTACCAAGTTGAAGGAAATCAACAGCATATACGATATGGATAAACCGGCCCTAAACAAATGAATGTGGATTATTCACTACCGGCTCAAAACCACGAAAGCAAATGGGAGCCACAATATTGCTTATTTTTAACAGGATGATGCTCACTTTGAGTGACATACAGGATGTTTTTCTGCAGCAAGGCTCTCAAGGATGCCAAATAAGAAAGCGTTCATAATTTTGCACGTGCATTATTACCATATTCCGATGAAGCTTTTCAATATATTATTTATAAATAAGCACTTAAAAGTTTTAAAACGCATTAAATTCTTGTTCAAGTGCTGTTTTCGTTCAGTAAACCTTGGCCTATGAATTTTGCCTCGAGGAAGCAGTGTTCAGCGATAATGAGTTCCCAGTGAGACTCGTCCCACGGATGGAATGGATGGAAGTGCTTTTATATTAGATTATACCACGGTTTTTGATGCATATTTCTCATGACATGTCAATTTCGCAGCACAAACATATGTGAAACGGCTATACCGTGGACATATTTTACACATTATTGCCTCAATCCATTCCATCAGAGGGTAATGATTATGTCCTTGTCTCACTACCATGACAAACATCTGCTGAATTGTTGTAATTATTATTCTGCATTACAGGCACTTTATAATAATCCGAACACCTGCTTTTACGGATATATAGTAATATGGTAATTAAAACCTACATCCATAAATCAGTAATTAATCTCTTTCAGCTCTGCCTGATCCATTGCTGGATAAACACTGTAGGGTTTGTTGAATAGACGTACCATGCTGATCAATTTGAACAATTCGTATCACTGATGCTATTGCTGTAGTTGGAAACTCGGATCACCCAGGTTGAGAGTGCATTGTTTAACAATTGCACCTCCACTCGTGCCCATCATCATTATTGTCATTGGTATTCATCATCACCAGCATCATCTCTATGGTTCACAAATAGTCCCGTATAACAGGATGTGTTGAAAATGTTTTCACACTTCCCACAACGCTGTGAATAATAGGGTGGTCTTTGAATAACGGAGACAATCATGGATTGGCCAGACTTGCAGATGTCAGGAGTCATGGATTGGAAGTCCTTGAACGAAACGCATCATTATTTTAAAAAGCTTATTAAAAATAGAGGCGTCACCCTTTCCAGTGTATCTCTTCAGGACAGATGTGAGAAGAAATGAAGTTTTTTTTTTTCAGCGATCAGACCACTCTGGGCTAGAGACCGCATCATTTCGTCCGTCAGTGTTGTGGGTGATGTGTGGGTGGAAGCTGGTCGCCTTTTCCATGGACCATTTGAACCAGTAGAGTAAGCCACTGTGATCTGGGCTCCTTCAACGGAGTAAGAATAACAAACTTCACAGACTCTCACAGACTCTCTGCTGAATCCCTCTCGTCGTGGCCGGCAGACAATGGCATCTAGCGCCTGCGCTGAATGTGTTGCCATATGCAAGACTATACGTGAAAAGATAACGTCAGGGTGTTCAGGCTTAAATCTCTCCCGATAGCAATGTGGGACAGGCAATACCGACACGGGTAAGCCCCCCCCCCATCCATGTGAACCTTACACGCGGTAACCCTACTTCCCACGGTAACCGTGCCTACATGTGGTGACCCCATCTGACCCCACCTGTAAGCAGTGACCCCGTTAGATCACATCTACACACCGTGACCCCACCTGCACACAGTGACCCCAATCTGACCCCGTCTGACCCTGCCTCCACACGTTGATGCCTCTTGCACGCGGTGACGGCGCCCGAGGGCAAATCAACTTTTGTTTTTTAAATACGCAATCTGGATATGCATCGTGCACCGTGCGCGCAACCTGACGTGACAGCGTCGCCACAAGTGAAGCTCTCGATCTTTGCCCAACACCTCTCCCTCCCACGGTGGATCGGTCTGGCGCCACAGCGCAGAGGGCGCAGCGTGCAGCGGGGGAAGTGCGCGGCGGTGCCGAGGTAGGCGCCGCGTCCGCGACTCCGCCGCCG
>JAZEWT010000002.1:38933757-38946877 GCA_036362905.1 Mordacia mordax
CATGGTGGAATGACATCCCAATAGAAATCAGGACTATAGTTACTCACATCGTTCGGGAAACTGCTCAAGCCACATCTTTACAACCATCATTTAGATATCTGACATCCAAAACAACAAAACCGCGATGCTTAGAAATGTAGGCAACTGGTATTATGTATCCATTCATTTAAAATGTGTGCGTGCAATAATGTAAGTCGCCCTCCATAAGGGAGTCTGCTGCATAATAATTAATAACAATTAATAGAAAAAAAACTCTGCAGCTATGTTTTGTGGTGTTAATCACATCAGAGATTCAAATGCTCTAGGTCATGTAGAGGGAACTAAGATAATGCAGCTTTCACCCCATTCTCCAGGTCGATTAGCTGCCTCATGGTTGGCAAAAAGTTTTCAAACTTCACGGTAGATGCCAGCAATGACTGGGCTGGGGAAGAATATCTCCTTGCTTCACGAGTCCAAGTAATGTTACCCTTTGTAGGTTTCATTTGGTAACATTGCAGAAATCCGCCTCCACCAATCGGCCGTATCTTTTGTAAGACGTATTGTGATGGTGTATAGATGCTAATCATGTAGAAAAAAACCCAAAAAAGTTATTGATTATGATTTTGCCATTCTGGTGTCGTTGTTGGCGCGCCGTTCTCTCCGCAGCTCTGTGCAGCGCGTTGTGGCCATCGGGTGAAAAGCACTCTATAAATGCAATTATTATTATGTAGTTTAATACGTCTCATATGCATGCAACTTGAGAAAATATACTTGACTGTTATATTAAACACAGCCAATTCTGTCAGATCTCAGGTGGTGAGCAAGATTCAACCTGTTTTATACTTGAATGTGAGATGCCCCCAGAATATCAGATGCTAGAGGCTTGGACGGCAAAGTTGCTATTTTACAATACAGCAACAGATTATTCATTCTATGTGTGCAGAGCTTCGAGTATTACCCCATCATCAGAATGGGTTATGCAGTTTCTCTGGTTTCCTCACACAAGACACCATTAGAGGACTTGGCAAGCATCCCAACACGGGAACCCTCTTGAATAGGACTTAGATTGTGAAATTTCATCTCATTGTCTGAAACCGCTTAGTCCTATACAGGGTCACGGTGAAGCCGGAGCCTATCCCGGCAGACACAGGGCGCAAGGCAAGGATATACCGGTGATGGGACGCCAGTCCATCGCCGGGCACTGCGGGGCAATTTAGCCTGCGAGCCAATTAACCTATGCGGCAGCATGCTTTTTGGACTGTGGGAGGAAACCGGAGTGCCCGGCGAAAACCCACGCGGACACGGGGAGAGCATGTAAACTCCACACAGAAAGACACCCGAGCCGAGAGATTCGAACCCGGGACCTTCTTGCTGTGAGGCGACAGCGCTAACCACTGGGCCACCGTGCCGCCCGTATTGTGAAATAAATAAATGAAATGTGTTATTAATTTTGAAACTGTCCCGGTAACTATGTGCAGTATAATCACTCTACGCCTACTAGAAAGAGCACTTAGGAGTTGCAAAGTGTACGAGATACACGTCTAGCAATACTGATTGATGACTTCAAGGAACTGAAGAGGAATTTAGCTGCTCGAATTAAATAAGAAATTCTTGGCAAGCCCTGTTTTTATCATAATGAAATCATGCAGCACAAAGGGCTGAGAAAACTTGTTACACAACTTTTTGTGAACTTTTTGGTTAAAAACACTCTCCAGAGGTAAAACAATTCTCCACAACTGAGTGCAACACAGACGCACTACTTCTAATCATACCACATATGACGAACGAGCTATTTGAAATAAAGGATAAGCCAAACATCCTAAACCACAGCACTCTAAATGTATTTTGAGGCTCAGTGAGGATTTCCTGAGTAAACAACATATTCTCATTCCTGTATAGAGAACCAATTTTTACTTTTCTGTCAAGCACTTTATCTACAGGGCTTTCCGTGTCTGCTGCTTCAGGTTTTTTTTAGTAAGTTCACTATGGTCTGCAGGATGAGATATTTAATAAAACCATATTGCTTCATCCCCCAGGTTCTTGGTATAGACACCCCAGGCCCTTAAAGCAAGGTGATGGGATCTCTAAGAATGTACCGATGCAGGTTTTCACAGTTCGATGCGTGATAAGAAATGCTCTTAAGAGCTGCTATTGTTCAGGATAGCTGTGTGGAGCATTCCTCACCGGGTCGAGAGGTGGAATGCTCCGCACGGTTATCCCGAAAGAACAGCTCCAGATGGTGGTAATGATGGTGGTAAGGGGGGTCAGAGACGACCAATCAGGGTTTCAATTTGCAACTACTCTTAGGGTGCTATGTGCACCCTAAATGCAGCACCACCCATAGCGCTAACATGCACGCCTCACAGAAAGATAGTCCTGCCCAAGGCAGGACCATGCTGTGTAGAGTTTGTGTATTCTTTGTGTATTCTCCCCATGTTCTACGTGGGTTTCCTCTGGGTTCTGAAGTTTTCGCCCACAAATTAAAAACTCATGACTTAATTGGTCAATACAATCAGAATATATAGGATGCAATGCCTGGTGGGTAGGCGCCAGCTGACTACGTGGTTGCCTTCTTACGATCTTTGCAGGTTTCTATAGCACGGTAGGACACCTGGCTGAAAGATGCTAATAGTAATCAATTTGTATTGTCTTTTAAAGATGAGAACAGGACATGATTTTCTCAATACGCTCGTACCACCGTGCAACTGGCATACATTCCAAGGGATAAAAATTAATAATCTTCAACTGTTAAAATAAAAATTAAGTAAGTAGACCATACATCTTTTCCTTATAGCCATTCATCCACACCAAAAAATGTAATTATTGTGCGCACATCCCATCAGCCACCCGATGTTCAGCAGCTTGACCATGTAGATTAGACTTATTTGACACTGCATTACAAAACCAGTCCAGTGTTTGCTTGTTCTGGACAAATACTGCTGAAATCATGCACTTCCAGAAGGTTCATGGGCTGTGAAAACTCATTTTATTTGTGTGTAGAGGGGCACATATGTTAAGGATCTACATTATCGGTATTTTTATTGTTACAATTTTCAAAACAATGCTAATTATTTCGTGTCATTGTTTAGCCATTTGTAATGAATGCTTGTGCTCATAATAATCATTTAGTACATTTTGTATTCGTGACAGTCTTACAGCACAAGTCTATTGAAATATACAATACTAGCAAAGACTATGTGTTGGTCACTTTTCAAATATGGCAAATATAGACCACGACGCTGTCACGAAATGGCCCTGTGAAGCAGACGGTTTATATTGTATGATTGATACATCTGTAGTAATAACCAGGGCGGCATAACTGAATAACAATAAAAATTACATTTTATAACTGGTGCATGTTCATTTAAAGTTGGAGAGACAACGATTCAAAGGCACAAGAAAACTGCAGAGACGGGAAGGGGAAAGGCAGTCTTGCGATTAGCCAGTCCCTAAATTTACCTGACATTGGGTCCAATACATTATTGTGGTATCAATTAATGAATGAATGCTTTTGTGTAATTATGGGAGGAAAACAGTAATCCCGGAGGAAACCCACGCAGAACAGTTGTAGAACACACAAAATCCACATGGAAAGGTGTCCGAGGTGGGAATCGAACCGCACCGGATAGAAGATTCTTCCGTGAGGTGTGGTTGTTACCACCGCACAGCCATCCTGCAACAGGCGGTGCACTCAATTGCTGGGAAGCACACGCTACACGTGAGGAGACCCGGTGGATTCTCACTGACCCACCTGCCCCGTTGCAGAGCTGCCTGGGGGGTCGTGCAACCTCCGCTCAGTTCTCCACTCCCTCACTCAATGGTGGATTCAGGGGAATGGAGCTGACGGGCGAAATCCCCCCTCCCCCTTGAGGTATCAAACATTAGAATTGTTTTGATTTTTTTTTATCAGGGAAGAGCAGTACATGTGTGGTGCTGCTGGCCAGCCAGCCCCAACGCACGGCCCCGGCCACATCCTGGAGCCTCAATACACAATCGAGATATATGCCCCCGCACTACCGCCACCACAGAACACTTGCAACCAACGCCATGCTCGCTCCATTGCGCATCGCGATAGCAAGGTCTAGTTAGCCACTCGCCATGGCCTCGCCCCGGAGCAGTTTTTTAATCTAAAGGAGCGACCCTCGGTCGGATCACTGTCTAACGTTTATTTTTTTCCACAGAAAGAGGCCACGGTAAGTTTGGGCTCTGGGTCTGTGTTGTGGCAAGAGGAGAACTAATTTGCTACCACAGCTGCCGATAGGGGGGAGGGAGGCATTGAATGAAGACGGATGGATTGACCATGAACAAGAGGGATTAGATGGGTGAAGGTGGCAAGGGCGGCACGGTGGGCCATTGAGTAGCGCTGCTGCCTTGCCAAATCAAGATCCCAGGATCAATTCCAGGCTCGGGTGCCTTTCTGTGTGGAGTTTGCGTGTTCTCCCAGGCTTGCGTAGGTATTCGCCGGATTCCGCTGACCATCCAAAGATGTACTCCAGTTTCCGCTGACCATCCACAGATGTACTTCAGTTTCCGCTGATCATCCAAAGACACGCTGCTGCCTTGGTTAATTGGCCTGCTGAGTAAATTGCCCCCAAAAAAATGTCCTGCGATACACTGGCGTCACATCTGGGTATAACCCTGCCTTGTGCCCTATGTCTGCCGGGATAGGCTCCAGTCCCCCGTGACCCTATACAGGATTAAGTGGGTATTGATATTGACTGGCTGAACGATAGGTGCGTTCACTTCAAGGGAGCCGATCGACATTCCAGAGTGGGGAGTTGATTGGCGCACCATTGACAGGACGTTAAAGTGAATAGGAAAATGTCCATACGAACAGGGGAAAGCAGTGTTTAAGCCACATGCACAGAGAGGAGAGGGAGCAGGCTGAGGGGAGGAATGGAGACATTGTGCATGTGGTTGCATGGTGATAGCAGAGGAGTTTTTTGTGCTGGTTGAGGAGATCATCGTTCGGGGTCGTAAGCAATCAAACGGATCGTACCCCGGAGCATCGTTCCGATGCTGACATTCTGCATGCTTTGCACGTGAAAGTGGTGATGAAGTGGATATAATACCACGTATGCAGCTCCATGTGGCAGCATGGGTTTGGGGCAACGGTGCAGCAGTTAGCGCTGCTTGTAAATGAGCGAGTTATGCTCGAAACTTGAAGGTGCACTGTGTGCGAACGGGCATGGACGAGCAGCGTGACGATGCTGTAGATAAATAGAGCCCGGTGAACCCGCGATCATTGCACGGTAGGCAGCCAGGGTCATCCTAACCAGAGAAGCCCTGGGTGCAGTGGGACGATGAAGAGTTTCTGCACAAAACATTGCTGTTGGAAGTGGCACAAATGCCTGCTCTTGTAGACAGGAAGACTCCTGTAGCGAAACGGCAATCCTGCAGTTAATCGTGCGCAACAAAGGCGGGATAGTCCAGTGTGCGGGCACTGCAGGATGGCACAGTGATTCATCTGCAACTCATAGAAAGAATGTCCTGCCCGAGGCAGTTCGAGTCCCACATAAGGCACCTTTCTGTGTGGAGTTTGTGTATTCTCTCCCTGTTCTGCATGGATTTCCTTTGGGTTCTCCTGTTTCCTCCCACAGCAACAACAAAAAATTCACTCATTAATTAGCTGATAACATTATAATATATAAGCAGTGCCAGGCAGGGGTTGGCGCCAGCTGACTGCATGGCTGCCTTCCCCCCGCTTCTCTGTAGTTTCCTCACACCTCTGTTTCCTCACACCTCTGTCACCCTGGATAAGGGCGTCTGATAAATATAATAAATTGGCGATAGATGTAAATGGAAGGGTGGTAACCTATCTCGATGAACTGCCCGTGGAGGTACGAACAAATTGGGAGCGAATCACGCATAATCTAGTCCACATTTTTGGAGGGAAAAACGAGGCGATGGCAGAAGTCGCGTTAGAGTCACGTCGCCATTGCTCAAAAGGGGAATTCTGCGATCGCGTGAATGACACAGAACACCACGCTAGGACCGCGCACGCAGAGGAGGATAGAGCTGTGATAGAATTAATCCCGGCACACCAGATCCGTAGTTAATTGTGGACAATAGAATAGTGGATAGAGGAGACATGGTGAGCGCCGTATGGCTTGATGGACTTAAGCAAGCGTGTAGCTGCGAGAATGTGTTTTTTCTACGCAGGGAGAGAAGGGTGGTGGAGAGGCGAGGTGCCAATCCCGGCATACCAGGGGAGAGAGGGGAACGATGATGGAGAGGGGGACCCATGTGACAAGGTGGGGAGCATGGCCTCTATAGGGGCCTTGACAAGGGTCAGCAGGGGTCTACCAGGAGAGGGGGACCCTCAATGCACACCTCGACGGGGACCTGGGGACTCTCTTTTTTTTTACGCACGCCTCGACGGGTACCTGGGGACGCTCAATGCCCGTCTCGACGAGGGTCAGGCTGGGGCCGGTCGGGCGGTAGGAACCCTCAACCAGGAACTGATAAGGGTCTGTCATGTGCTCCAAGTCTTCAAATGTTGTGTGACTGCGACAGAGACCCAGTCCCGAGAGAGGCGCTGCGGGCATTGCGCAGCTGCTTCGTGTGAAACTCCCTGCGATTGCCCCTATGCAGTATGGCGAGGCAGTCAACATTAAATGCCAATGCCCTCTGGTGACAGAGGAAAAGGCTAAGTTGCAATGCAGAGCCCCCGGCGATGGAGGTGAAGCCCAATATGGAGAGATGGTCGGTCGCTGTTCCCAGGCCTGGCAGAGAGTCAAACAGCATCATAAACTCTATCCTGCCCGATCGATTGCTGAAGGTTAAAAACATCAACATGTTGCTCCTCAAGCAGAGGGAGATGGACAGAGACCCGTCTGTTTGTGAAGCAGAGTGCCGCCTGCGTGCCATGGAGGTGGAATAGAGGAAAAGCTTCAGACTGGCGCTCGCGTGCACCACCCCCTGATGGTGCGGGTGGCCGCTAACAAGAAGTGCTGCACCAAGCTCCAGCATGTCAACGACATGCTGCAGGCTGAGTTCTCTGGAGATGAGCTCAAACAGGAACTCGGCAAGCTGTGCACAAAGCTAGCCAAGCTGAAACTATAGCTGGAGAGCGTGCAGCAGAAGAAGGAACAGATGAGAGTTGAATTCGGGGCCAAAGTGGTTGATGTGGAGAGCACACCCTGGGGAAGATGGGCCCCGTGCCGCCAGCCGGGGCAGAGAGCCCAGGCAGCCCCGTTCCTAGTTGAGGTGAAGACGTATTGGATTATGACAGGTGCTGAGGCGCAAGGGGAAGAAAGATGGCAGTGGCCCGGATGCCCATTTAACCCTGGAGTGCTGCGCAACGATCTTGTGCCCAACCTCCCGCCCCGCATAGGCTCGGCTCCACAGAGGTGGTGGTGGAGGAAGTGGTGATATTGGGCCCCGCCCGCAGTGGACCGCCACCTGGAGGAGCCCGGCACCGCAACGTGAGTGGAACGAGTCACCCATACCCCAGCGTGCTGGAAGGAGTTCGAGGTCGGTGTTCTGGAGTGGCAACAGCAGCCAGAGACCGGGGCGGACGTCGCCGCCAAGGGGGGCCAAGTGGTGCTGCGGGCAGCCAGCCGCTAGCGCATGGACTGGGCCACATTGCCACCGCCGCTTGATATTCATCCCAGCTTAACACACAACCCCGCTTGAGCCACATGCATCCTCACTACCGCCCCACAGAACACTTTCAAACCACACCGTGCTCGGTCCACTGCACGTCGCGAGAGCATGGTATCGTTCACCGCTCACCACTGCCTCGTCCCTGCATCATTTTTTTCATCCGAAGGAGTGACCCTTGGTCAGATCGCTCTCCAACGTTTTTCTTTTCCACAGAAAGCATGGAAAATGTGTTCAATAGAGGCCACAGTAAGGTTGGACTCCGAGTCTATGCGGCATTGAGATTTGAACAGGTTCGCAACCACAGCTGCCGATAGAGGGGAGAGAGGCACTGAATTGACATTGATGGATGGCTCCACATTAGCTATGAATGGGCAGGATTATATGGGTAAAGCGCGGCAAGGGCAAGTGCATTAATGTCAATTGGAGCAGATCGACATTCCAGGGTGGGGAGTGGATTGGCGTGCCTTTATTAGCATGTTAAGGGAAATCGGAAAATTACCATACAAATGTGAAAATAAGGGCGGCACGGTGGCCCAGTGGTTAGCGCTGTCGCCTCACAGCAAGAAGGTCCCGGGTTCGAATCTCTCGGCTCGGGTGCCTTTCTGTGTGGAGTTTGCATACTCTTCCCGTGTCCGCGTGGGTTTTCGCCGGGCACTCCGGTTTCCTCTCACAGTCCAAAAAGCATGCTGCCACATAGGTTGATTGGCTCGCAGGCTAAATTGCCCCGCAGTGCCCGGCGATGGACTGGCGTCCCATCGTCGGTATATCCTTGCCTTGCGCCCTGTGTCTGCCTTGATAGGCTCCGGCTTCACCGTGACCCTGTATAGGACTAAGCGGTTTCAGACAATGAGATGAGATGAGCCAGAGGAGATCGGGGTGCAGAGGAACAATGAGGCATCCTTGTACCACACATGTTTAGGGCCCCTAATGAAATAGCTTCGAATTGAGGGACCCCTCCTCCACCCCCTTTGTCAATCTGCTGCTGGATGAAAGCATTCTCCCACTGTCATTACAGAGTCTTGGCCTCCATACTTCACCATCCTGGTCAGTACCGTTCAGTAAACATGACGGGCCCATGACTAGTCTTAATATTGTTTGCCAATGTTAGTCCATGGGCAGCAATCGAACTTACGTCGTCGGTTCAGTAGAGCAATGTGTGCCAAACATTGCCTCCACCACTCCAAAGCACTACTCATTCATGAGATACGTTGATGACATCACTAAAATTAGAGAAATTGAATAGTAACCATGCTGAATGAAGAAAATATCATTCGTGTGATTGAGCTAAACAGCGAAGATCTGTCGAATGAAAGATGTTCTTTAAACAAACGTTTTTTAGAACACATTGTTATGTAGTTAAAAAATCTGAACATTCATAATGTGACTTACACTCAATAGGGCCACGTTCTGACATATGCACGATCTGGTCTCGCATTTTAGCTCATCCGTATGTTTTTATTGTTGCACAAATGCGATGGAATGCAATTCTATATCGCACCAACCCCTCGGGTGTTGTGTCTCAACACACGACGTGCAAATAAGGAAAATGCAGAGTAAATACAGTTCACAGCGTCGTTGCTGAATTGAGCAATTCCAACAGACTGGATTATTGAAATTCGGCTAAATATGATACGAGACAATTTGCATTTAAGCTATCAGACGCAATAAAAACCTGAAAGCCCGAGCGTTTATCAGAGTAAGGAAATAGTAACGCCAGAGAAGGGCTATAACATGATTGCCATGTGACCTTAGGGATGTTGGATGATTAAGGAATAATTTCTGACATACCAATAGACTTGTGGCAATTATATTTGAATATAATTATCATAAAATTCATTAGAAGAGGATTACAGAAAGGAATGTTAGATGATCTTATTCATGCAAAAGTTGGTCATAAGAGAGATAACGCAGTTCCAGTGACCTATACAAGCATTATCAAATCGGTGTTTTCATTAAGTCAATCTACTTATGTTTGTTCTTTTTAGATTAATATATTTTAAGGTAATCCTTTAAACTTTCAGGATGAAATGAAAACATACTAAATAATTAAAACTGGGCCGAGAGCAATTTACACGAAAAGGGCACAGCAGTAGGCCATGCTCAGGGTGATCCCGATGCCTTGTGAGCAGCGTTTAATTTTCTAAAACGTCTTATTCTTGTATACCAATGGGTGTGGGGGGGGTCACAAAACATCTGGGCCACGCCGTGCCGTTCTGCTGACACACGTGACTCGCTACACGACGAGTTTCGGTTCTGCATCCATAATAAACGCAACCGGGTAGGTAGAGACCTCAAAAGAGCACCACGTGTTACTGGGAATGGCTCATGGAAACGGAAACCATGGTGCGGGCTGCTCATCACGAGGACAACTAGCAATTAACAGCACTGTCAAAGTTGTAACAGATAATAGTTAACAGAATAGCTCATTAAGAGCTGATTTTTGGAGGCAGCCGTGTCGAGTGTTCCTCCACTATCCTTCCTGACGTTTCGCCTTAGGCGTTGGCGGCATCATCAGGCATCTGGAACGTGTGCATTGGCTGTACAGTTATTATCCAAACGCTCAATGAGCTCAATGCACTGCAACAGTTGAACATTGCAAGGTGTGCAGTGCGACGATAGGCAACTGAGTAACAAGTTAATGTTCACCTGTAATTCCATCTTCGTCTGTAACAATGTTCAAATCCACTTGTATCCCATTAGTACGTGTGCCCAAAACAATGTCGTCCTACATAGACTCTAAAGCCTTCTCACAAGCATCGGCCCGCTCAGCGTATTCACAGGAGGCAAGATGTGCACACAGAGACACCTCACCTCTCCTCGCATCACCACCATATCAGGCTTCCTCAGCCCCTCCCTAGATTTAGGTAATACATCGCCAAACATGATCTGTCCACTTCCAGATGAAGTTAATTCCAAGTCGTCCTTACCCCAAACCAAGGTGTGCAAATTCGCACTCGTCGTGTCAGGAGTGATGTAATGGTTGTTTTTTTGCGTGTGTGGAATCCGTCGAACCCACGGGAACCGAGTGGAATTCATGCCAAATATCCGACATACATCAGACCCTCTCAGCTGGCGGTGGCTTTTCATTCATGGCACGCGTCATGAGATTGGTCCGGGAGGGGTGGGGGATGAGATTAGCCAGTCGGTGTGCGGGAGAAGTCCATTCTTCAGTCCTTAGCGCTGCGAGGAAGCCGCTTTACGGTCCCGGGAGATGTGTGCGATGAAGCACCGTGACGCCAGTGAGTGTGGAATGCGCGAGTCTCACATTGCAGCCGTGAGGTTTGAGAGTCCCCTGTGTGTCTTACGCTCACATTGATCCGATTGCTGTCATAAATGCGGTATCACGCGAAGCCGCCACGCGTGAACATTGTCGGACTCGAATAATGGCATTTTATCCGCCTCCAGTTAACCGTATGTGCACATTCACACCTCTACGCTCCCGCTGAAGTGGATATTTAATCAACAACTTTTCTGAGAGGAATGCGCCTATTGTTGAAATGCTTAAAGAGACCAGACTGAGAAATGGGTCATCGAGTTTTCATCTGCCCTGGGGAACCATCGTTGCCTCTATTACATATAATGAGTTGCATTAAAAAGCAATTTGCGAAGAAATATTTCCCAGGAATACATGGATAGGATAACCCTTAAAATGTGTTGCCGTCCAAATTAACACATCAGTCCTCGTCGCTGCTGGGAGCAATGTATATTGACTCTAGCATCTCCCTCCCCCCCTTATGCAAGGCCACTAACGAACTCAATTAGTACAGTTACAGCAAGTGACAGGTTTCATCTGCATTACCCACTCGCAGTGATCCAGTCCTTTCAGATCAAGTGAGCACTCAGGCCATGTCCATCACATGTTTAATGCCCTGAGCGAATGGTGAAAATTCCCATACGTTTGGCGGGGAAAATCTATGCATAGGAGCAATATTGACGTTGCCCACAGTGATGCCATTTTATCTACCGCGCAGGGATGATGGGCTGAGTCAGCCCCCCAACTTGAATGTGAACTCAGAATCTTCGGATTGTGAGCCGTTCGCTTTACCCGAGTCACCATGCCGGTTCATATATATGTATCAGTACTCGCTTAATCCTGTAAAGAGTCATGGTGGCCTAGAGCCTAAACCGGCAGACATAGGGCACAAAGCGGGGCTATACTCAGGATGTGACGCCAGTACATAGCATGGCACAATTTTTATGGCAACTTACTCAGCAGGCCAATTAACCTAGGCAGCAGACTATCTTTGAACGGTGGGAGGAAACTGGAGTACACAACGAAACCCCACGCGGACACGGGGAGAGAGAGAGAGAGAACACGCAAACTCCACAAAGAAAGGCACCCGAGCCGCGCATCGAGCCCGGGTCCTCCTCGCTGTGAGGCAGCAGCGCTTACTCGCTGCGCAACCACCGCGCAGTTTTCAATTTAAAGTGGAAAGGATTTGACAAAATAGAAGTGTTCGTTTTCATGCGAGGCATCGTTATCAATATCCAAAGTGTTTATTTGCATGAAACCAATTCACACCAGCATGACTTGCACCACGCCAGCTCGACCAACACAGACGGCTCAATACACACACGAGACTTGTACAACAACAGACATTTCACACAGAATTTTCAGGTTACTCAATTCGATACTGAATGAAAACCACAACTGTCGAGATGCTCGAGAGTCGAGCATACTGCGATAGATGTGCACATTGACGCGCACACGCTTCGCGTCTACCATGAGTATTTAAATAGGATGTAGAAGGCACGCACAGCCTTCACACGTTGTGACTGTACGTCACACGTAACACTGATACTAAATTTGTGCAAGGTGAGTTTCGTTAATTAAACACAATACTGGCACAATTTGCAACGCGCGGCGCACAGTCTATGACTGATCATGGGCGAGACACGGAGGCGGAGCGAGAAAACTGCAGAGAGGGTGGGGGAAGTCTTCCATGCGGACAGCCGGCGCCAGCCCGCGCACACTGCTTCCGAGACACTGTCATAGCCCAATTAATTAACACCAGATTTGTGTTGGTCTTGTGGGAGGCAACCTGAGAACGCGGAGGAAAGCCATGCAGAACAGGGGGAGATGACACAACAATCCCACCGCTACGGGGAGGACTTGCTTTCCGTGAGGAGCGGATGTTATCAACGCGACTCACTGCCGCACGACCGCCGTAACGGATTCCGCAGAACGGCGTAACATTAAACGTTGAACCCCTGGAAGAGGAACATCATTTTACAAACTTATCCGACTCGATGCGGCGGCCGCGTACCGCTCGTATCGCTGCGTTGTGTTGCCGCTGTGTCGCCGCGCGGAACGAATCGCGAGCAACTCACGACGGAACCCCGAGGAGTCGCCGCGACCCGCTCACCCCCACCGCGGGATTTACTCCTCGCAGCCTCTACCTGCAGCGAGCGAAGCGGTCACGAGCAGCAGCAGCAGCAGCAGCGACTCCGCGCCCGGCTCCATGGCTCCGAGTCGTCTGCGGCGGCGGCGCGCCTCGCAGCCAGTGCGACAGAGTGGGAGTAGGGGGGGGGG
>JAZEWT010000002.1:38961501-38984521 GCA_036362905.1 Mordacia mordax
AGGAACACACCCGACGACGGGACGCCGGTCCATCGCCGGACATTGCGGGACAATTTTTTAGTCTGCGAGCCAATCAACCTATCCAGGAGCATGCTTTTGGACTGTGGGAGGAAACTCAGATGAGATAATGAAATTGCAATGGTGCATAAAGAAACTATTCTAAGAATATAATAGCCTCTAGTAAAAAAAACACATTTCGTTTATAAACGTGTGGAATTGTCCACCTAATGAATCCAGTGCTAACGGTTAGTGAAGTGTAGAGTGAGTGACATTTTGGACAGGCTGGAGGGGCTTCTTAATATGCTTTCCTGCGAAGTTGTTTTGTGTATGCCGAATATGTGGATGGTGAGTCTCATCTCATCTCATTGTCAGAAACCGCTTAGTCCTGTACAGCCAGCGCCTGTCCCGGCAGACACAGGGCGCAAGGCAGGGATACACCCACGATGAGACGCCAATCCATCACCCAGCACTGAGGGCAATTTAGTCTGCAAGCCAATTAACCGATGCAGCAGCATGTTTTTTGGACTGTAGGAGGAAACCGGAGTGCCCGGCGAAAACCCACGTGGACATGGGGAGAGAACATGCAAACTTCACACAGCAAGGCACCCGAGCCGAGATTCTAACCCGGGACCTTCTTGATGTGAGGCGACAGCGCTACCCACTGCACCGCCATTCTGCTGCCCTGGATGGTGAGTGATGCCTTCAAACACCCTCGAAGCGCCAAGCTTCGAGTACAGCTCCTACCCGAGGTGGTTTTGATTCCTGCCTCGGGCGTCTTTCTGTCCAGAGTTTGTGTTCTCTCCCTGTTTCCTCAAGGTTCGCTGGTTTCCTCCCACATTTAAAAGAAACACTCGCTAATTGTCTGAAAACATAATAACACTGTATATAGGATGGCGGAATGTCTCTCATCTCATTATCTGAAACCGCTTAATCCTATATAGGGTCACGGTGAGCCGGAGCCTATCCCGGAAACACAGGGCGTAAGGCAGGAATACACCCGACGACGGGACGCCAGTCCATCGCCGGGCATTGTGGGACAATTTTAGTCTGCGAGCCAATCAACCTATCCAGGAGCATGCTTTTGGACTGTGGGAGGAAACCGGAGTACCCGGCGAAAACCCACGCGGACACGGGGAGAGCATGCAAACTCCACACAGAAAGGCACCCGAGCCGAGAGATTCGAACCCGGGACCTTCTTGCTGTGAGGCGTCAGCGCTAACCACTGGGCCACCGCGCCGCCCATGGCAGAATGTGTGTCTGGCAAATGTTGGCCTCGGCTGGCTGCGTGGCTGCTTTCTCCCGACCTCTCCTGGTTTCCTCACGCATCCATATCTGTCTCGTCCACGACCAGGCGTGAGCAATTTGCGCGGGTTACAAAATGTGTTGTTATTCTTTAGCATAAACTAAACTACATTCATTGAGCTCCACAAGGTGACAACACGTTGACCATTAGGAAGATGACATGATCGGGATGCAAAGAGCAAAGCGTGTAATTATTGCCACTGAGCATCTATATTTTGTGTTTGTACTCTAACTCAAACGCCCGATTTAATATTGAATGTGCTCATAAAAAAAACCCACACACTTGAGTGAGGGGTGATCGACTATCATTGACCGTCAATGCACATTCGGGCCTCTGAGCCAGCACATCCGCGAGTTTAAACCCTGGGAGAGACAAGCAAAGAATGAATGTTGCCTGCTTGGTCCAAAAAATATTTTCTGCACAGCGAGCTTGATGATTGCTGCATCGTTCATCAACAACTGCCTCTAACATCGAACCCCCCCCCCCCCAAAAAAAAACAATTCCGGGCAGACATTCGACGATAACTGTCTTATACAGTAAAAGCCTGCACGCTGTCTGTCAGTAGCCAACATAACATATTTCAGTTACTTTAATACGCCATTTAAACAATGGGTAAATTCAATTGCCTTCTTACGTATAATGGAAATCTATTCAAGGAGTTATATTCCAGTGTCGATGTCTGATCGACACGACGAGCGTTTCTGTTGCATTGCATAGGCAAATTATGATATGTTATATATTTAATGCCCGGCGATGGACTGGCGTCCCGTCGTCGGGTGTATTCCTGCCTTACGCCCTGTGTTTCCGGGATAGGCTCCGGCTCACCGTGATCCTATATAGGATTAAGCGGTTTCAGATAATGAGATGAGATGATATATATTTATTCATTCATTCATTATCAATGCCCGCTTAATCTTGAATGGGGGCGGAGTCTATCCCGGCCGACAGAGGGCGCAAGGCGAGGGAATACGCAGGACGTGACACGAGTACATTGCAGGGAACACTCTTTGGGGACATTTACTTAGCAGGCCAATTAACCTAGGCAGCAGCGTATCTTTGGACGGTGGGAGGAAACCAGAATACCTAGCTAAAACCCACGTGGACACGCAGAGAGAGAGAACTTGCAAACGCCATACAGAAAGGCACCCGATCCGGGAATCGAACTCTGGGTTTCTTGCTGTGAGGCAATTGCGCTACCAACGGTGCCACCACGCCGCCCTTATATATTTAATCGGTTTTTTTTTATTTTTCTCACGTCTCCATGAAGTGAAAAGAAAATGTAATGAAATTTTACAACAGATTTTTTTCAGTGGCTCTTTTTTTTAAAAGAAAGAGGCAAACATATTCCCTGACCCCCAGGAAGGTCGGATTAGCTATGACATTGGGGCAGTATTTACATGGAGAGTCAAGGGCTCAGTCCTAGCCCATTCACCACTTGTTGCAGAGGTTCACGGCTCGATTAAGGCAACCGCCGTGATTAATACTGCGACTGTATTATCACACGCACCGTCTAAGTCACATTGCGTCTGAAATATCCCCTGTGTGCAGGCGTCATGGTCTATGGCCGATCCTAAAATGGGAATTACACACACCACAATATCGGCCGCTACTGTGAATCTACGGCGGACTGCAAAACAAGACCTTCGTGATGGCCTTGACCCATAATGGTGTGAATACCAAATGTACACAATTATTATTGCAATTCTGTTCCATTAAGAGCAGAAATCCTATATACTATCTCTGTGCCGAGCTCCCCCCTCAGTAGCTATTCTCAGAGGATTTGTAGCCAATGGGAAGGTACATTTATGAAACCTGATGAGACTGCAGTGTTTACTTGTCATGGTGAAAGTGGTTGATGGTTAAGTGTTCACCGTCAGAAATGGAAAATTGCATTGTAAATAATAGAAATAATAATGTCATTTATTTTCCCAGAAAGCCTCGCCGAGCCTCAATACTTATTCCAGAAAGGTTTTGCACAGGAATCTTTGGCCAATTCCATCAATGACTGTTTTGTATGTATGAGAAAACAGGTGCACCCAGAGAAAACACACGCGTGAAGAAAACAGTTCGGTACAGTTTCAAGAATCTGTTTCTGTACTGCCGTCTCCTGGTCATCTCCCAGCATTATCTTATTTAGTATCAATAATAATAATAATTTCACTGCTAGAGCGTTTTTCACACGAGGGTCACAAAGCGCTGCACAGAGTTATGGAGAGATATTATAATCATTCCCCATAATTGTCATATTCCTCGTTAATTATCACCATCTCAATATTAATCATAATGAGCAGTAACATGGCCCAGTGGTAGCGTGTTCACCATTAGTTTTAGAGGTTCATGGATTAGAGTCCGGCAGGCCACCCTAGTTAATAGATCGCATATAGCAACTGCGAATACAGGCCATCTGCTAAGAGCGGATGCTAAACATTTCGTGATTAAATTTAAATCGAGTAGGTCATTGTGTGCCAACATGATTCACCTCGCCAAATTTGAAATACTACTCATTAATGGCTCAATTAGGATTACATATGGCAGCATCACCCTCTTGTGAAACTGTTGCCGATTGTGGCAAATCGTACCTTTGTGATAGAATTATACTTTTAAAATGGTGATAATGCCGAATGAACTCATGCTTTAATTCAATAAGAGGTATGTTGTCACAATGATTATCATTGCAATTCACATTCAGCACCATAATTAATATGTCAGTACATGGTGCCTGTGCGTTATTATAATCACCATAATGAAAATGGGGCACGAAGGTGGATCGATGGTGGGGAGGTGGGTGGCAGAGACGAGGGTTGGTGCCTCGCCTCAGATGCCTTGTTCAAGCTGATTTAATGAACCAGGTAAAGCACTCTAAAGACCATAAAGAGTCTCATTTGTAGGAATGACTTGGGTCGCCAAAATAACAAAGACAATTACAGCACAACTAAGTACATTTATGAACCAAATAGAAATATGGTCGTAAGCAGCAAAATTGAAAACAACAGAAAAACAACGCAGAATTATTTTTTGGATGATTGCTTCGAAAAGCTGCCCTCTTGGGACAGCCTCTCTCCACCTCGCGACGTTTCGCCTCACACGTTGGAGGCATCCTCAGGCACAGTGTGCGTGTGTCGTGTGTGTGACTCCTATTTATATGTAGGTACTATGTATGTGTTTAATCACCTCCACAGAGTTGCTGCATTCCAGGATCAATGAACGACTGTCGGGGTTCACTTGAAAGGGTTCCATTGTCCTGCTCATATCTTGGAATCACATTAACCCCATTCTGTTCCACCTGTGATTAATCTCCTATTTTGCATCTCATGAAAGAAGTTCCCCTCTGATGTCCGGATTTCAGAGCTCTATATCTATGCATTACTGACTCAAGGTTTGGCTGAACTTTATCCTAATTTCTTGTTTGCAGTTCATAGTCTTCTCTGTCTTGTGAATCTCAATTGCTTCACCAATTAATCTTGGACCTTATTGTGTTGTTTGTCTACGCTGTGAGCTGCCATTGCTGATTTATCCGTATGCAGCAAACGTACTGCTGCCTTGTGTTCTTTCTATCTTGTGGCTATTGTTCTTCCTGTTTGCCCGATGTACACTTCCTCACAGTTGCTGCAAGGAATGCAATACAAGCCTTCTGTCTGTAACAGCAGTCAGTCTTTAGGTGATTTGAGTACGTCTTGTATCTTCTGGTGGGTTTTGAAGACTGTTTTATTTTATATTTTTCTAGGTATTTGCTAATTTTGTCTGTGGTGCTTTTCACATATGGCAGGAAAGCGTGGGTTTTGATATCTTCCTCCTCATTGTCTTGCTCTTTCTGTCTAGGTTCTCTCCTTATGGCACATTGAATTTCTGTTGTTTGTCTATTGTTGTTTTTTTGTTTTGTCTGGAATACAGGAACTCTGTGGAGGTGACTCAACACATACATAGTCTCATCTCATTGTCAGAAAACGCTTAGTCCTGTACAAGGTCGCGGTGAGCCGGAGCCTATCCCGGCAGACACAGGGCGCAAGGCAGGGATACACCCACGATGGGACGCCAGTCCATCACTGGGCACTGCGGGCAATTTAGTCTGCAAGCCAATTAACCTATGCAGCAGCATGTTTTTGGACAGTGGGAGGAAACCGGAATGCCCGGCGAAAACCCACGCGGATACGGGGAGAACATGCAAACTCCACACAGAAAGGCACCTAAGCCGAGATTCGAACCCGGGACCTTCTTGCTGTGAGGTGGCAGCACTACTCACTGGGCCACCGTACCACCCACATACATAGTTCCAACATATAAATAAGAGTCACACACACGAGACACGCACACTGCGCCAGAGGATGCCTCTAATGTGTGGGGCGAAACGTTGCGATAGGGAGAGAAGCGAACGACACGGCTGTCCCGAGACAGCAGCTTTTCGGAGCAATCATCATGCATCGAGCCGTGAAAACATCCATCATTACAATTATTTTCTTCTTTTTATATTACTTATTTTATATCCTATAGTTTGTTGCTACTATTTGACTTTCAGTTGAACTGTCCTGATGTTGATGCTGACATGCCGTTCTCTCCACAACTCGGATTTGTAAAAAACAAAACAAAAATAAGCGTTGCTGTTGCTAATTATCCGTTCTCTTGTCGTTGTTGTTGACATGCCATTCTCTCCGCAGCTCTGTGCAGCGCTTTGTGACCCTCCGGTGAAAAGCGCTCTATAAATGCAATTATTATTATTATAACGCGCAACGAAAACCATCTGCATGTCAGGTCCAGCCCCTTGGGTACCAACCTCGGAGGGACGATCCATTGTCTCCGTCATTTACGTGGCCTGCATCCTGCACACTCCATTCACCACAACATCTCCTCCTTCCTTATAACTACATCTCGAGCACCCGTGCACTTTTTATTCGTTTTGTTGAGGCCGCATCAAGACGCTGTTACATTAACAACGGGGCCTGGCACCTGGCACCCAGCCAGCGTCTCTGCCATCACTCGCGCTCCTTCTGAGTGCCACCTCCACGCCGCTCCCACTGCAGAACTGCGTAATGCGGTGGATTCCTACCCGAGAGAATAATATAACATCTGTGCATATCGCGAAATCCATCCATCCATCCATCGATTTTCTACACTGCTTGTCCTGGTGCGGGTCGCGGTGACAGCAGTCCAAGGCGAGTGGACCAGACATCGCTTTCCTCAGCAACAGATTTCAGCTCTTCCTGGGGGATTCCCAGGCGTTCCTAGGCCAGCGGAAGGATGAAATTCCTCCAGCGTGTTCTGGGTCGGCCTCTGGGTCTCCGCCCAGTGGGCCGTGCCTGGTAGACTTCCCAGGGGAGCCCTCCAGGGGGCATCCTTACCAGATGCCCGAACCACCTCAACTGGCTCCTCTCAATCCGGAGGAGCAGCGACTCTACTCTGAGGTTCTCCCGGATTTCTGTGCTCCTCACCTTGTCATGGAGAGTGAGCCCAGCAAGCTTGCGAAGAAACCTCATTTCTGCCGCTTGTATGCGCGATCTCGTTCTTTCGGTCATTACCCAAAGTTCATGACCATAGGTGAGGATAGGGACAAAGACTGACCTGTAAACTGAGAGCTTTGATCGCTAAATACATATTTTATAATTTAGCACCTGTATTAAGTCTAAACCTAGCGTTGCTCATATGCTGCGACAACTCATACTGAGCACGGCTGATTGAACTGTCAATTAAATACTCAATTTTGATATGTGTTCATCATGCAAACAGAAATGTCTCTACAACCAAACGAAGGCTAGATGGGCTCTGATGTTCATTTGCCAGTCCTGAGGACCAATATCGGAATGTAAACTTACCATTAATGGGGCCATGAAGCAAGTCTTCAGCACTTTGTGCACGCGTACGACTCACATAGCTGAAACAAAGTGTAATTTGACAAACATGAATACAAATAAGTGTACAACTGGCTCTCATTAGCCTTGTAGGTCTATATTTCTCAATTCAGCAATTAAAGGTTTTGTATCACACATGCCGCAATGTTAATCCGCACTCAAGCAGCTGCAGCAGCAGTGATGCAGTGTAGTTGCAGACCTGATGGCAGATCAGGTGCATAGGACTAAGACACCGGTTAGTTTGGAAATTCAACCTAGGACGGCTGGGAGCATGTGTAGGATGGAAGCAGACGAATGATCAAAACCATAAACGTATGGTATTAATGACTTCGGGTAATAGGCATAGAGCTCGCAGTGATTTATTTCATGCAGCAGCAAGTTGGGAAGAGGAAAGATGAATGCACTACAATTTTATGGTGTGCGCACTCAAGATAACCGAAGCTAAAAGCCGCTAATGATATTGAGACGTGCGTTTATGAACGTACTGTTGAGTAATGCACACCCAGTTAAGTTCAAACAACAGTAGTTGCAATACAGACGAATGTTATCGACAAAATGCAGTGAAAGCATCGCACAATACAGATAACTTTAAAAGGTTTATGTTTGCTTACATTATGGATGCTTCTGGCATAATAGCAATATCATTACCATATGTTATGTGTGCACAAACTTCATTTGAAACACCGTGGTTCTAAAAGCTTTTCAAAAATAAAACTGTATATATTCTATAAGTGGAGACATTTTCTGCAAAACTCTAGCAATGGATGATTGCTTCTAAAAGCTGCACTTTTGGGATAGCTGCATTGATTGCTCCTCCGATCTCTTTCACAACATTTCTACTCCCACGTTGGAGGCATCTTCAGGCGTTCTGTGGTTGAGTCATGTGTGTGACTGCTATGATTGTCAAGTCACGCCCTTCTATTGTGTCACTCCCTTCCACGGGCAATGGAAGGGGTCGGGGGGTCCATTTGAAAGGGTTCCATTGTCTTGCTCGCATATTAGAATTCAATTAACTTAATATTGTTCCACCCGTGATGTACTATGTAATTTGTATTTCATGAATACCTGCCCAGTTATTTGAATCCTAATTTTGTCTGTAGTCCAGTATTTTAGAGCCGTTTACTGTTGATAAAAAAAAAACTGGTTGCCAGGCTTCGCTGAGCTTAATTCTGATAATTTTTTTCCATCTTGTGAATCTCTATTGCTACACGTATTAATTTTGGGCCTTTGTAGTAGATAGCAGCAGGTACATGCATCCTGCTAAATCGATTGTGTGTTGTTTGTATACACTATGGGCTGCCATTGTCGACTTATCCGTATGCGGCAGGAGCACTGCTGCCTTATGTTCTCTCTTCCTTGTGGCTATTTTTCTTCCCATATGCCCGATGTACACTTCTACACAGTTGCTGCAAGGAATGCAATACACTCCTGTCTGTAATGGCAGTCGGTCTCTGGGTGATTTGAGTACGTCCCGTATCTTCTGAGAGGTTGTGAACACGGATTTTTACATTGCATTTCCAGAGATATTTATTTGGGAAATGTTGCTCTTCACGTTTGGCAGGAAAGTGCATCATGCATCAAGCCATGAAAACCCACATCAGTACAACTAGAGTAATTGACAATTGTAGTTTGAGGTGCCAGTTTGAGACGCTACCATTGCGGGAATTGTCTGAGATCCGCGAAAAAATGGCCATGTTTACCATTGAGCGCACGCAGTCCATCAACCGGTCGCCCCCAGGCTAATAAAATGTATTATTATTATTAGAGAGCGCCGATCAGCGCTTCACCGGGCCTCTGCAGATGAGGAAGCGACATTCTACATGATGCAAATTAATGCAGTCATCCAAGTTTTTGCAAGGGGAGCCTAAATAATACAATGTTCATGGATAACAACAGTGATTATTCTTGTACGATATAGGATTTCACGACGGGATGTGTGATGATTGCTTACCAAAGCTGGTCATTCGCGGATCGCTGTGGAGAACACTCGATATGGCTATCCTGAAAGAACAGCTTTGATAAGCAATTTTCAGAAATCATTATTATTATTATTCAAAAACTGATATTGTTCATGAGTGTGACTGTGCTGGTGGTTGAGAGTTGTACCACGCCCGACGGAATGCTAATGGTAGAATGCATAAACTATGTTATCAATAACATGTACAATAGAATATATTCTAACTTAAATATGCGGGTTTTCATGTCCAACATTGCGATTTACAATTGATTTATGAGTGATGTCAGGTAATCATCAGACTACATATTTGTCGTCAAACATTTCACCACATGACACAAATAAACAAATACAATTTCCACGCAGTGCACAGCATATCACAACATCAGGTTGGGATTGTTTCAGATCATGCACTGGAGACGTTGTTCTGCAACGACGTGTATATATATTTTACAAATGTTATTGTTGCAGATTTTTACGTTCTAATTTCGTTGTTGACGACGTGTCATTCTCTCTGCATCTTTATGCAGCGCTCTGTGACCCTCGGGTGAAAAGCGTTGTTTACGTCGTAACAAAACAAAGTGAAATTGTATTAAATGGGCAAACAATATCAACATCTTGTTGAGTGATCCTGAACAAATATTATTAGAGGTGAACAATACATCTCACAACCAAATTCTGCAACAGTTAGCCACACGTTGAGAGTCATTTCAAAATTGTTTATTAACAGTTGTTTACGTCAGAGGCTTACTTCTGGATGGCATGCAAACTGTGCACCGATTGGCTAAGCCCTAAGTGGCTGGGCCTATTACAATGCGAGTGGCGGTTTTCCTCGTATCTGGTGGATGTCACCACTGAACAGTGCGGTAACGTTTGGTCATTTCTCAAGCATTCCAATGGCCAAGGGCTCGCCACCTGCGTTTTTGTAATAAAAAAAAAACAGGATTAAAAACAATGCTCTGGCCTTCGTCTGCTTCGTATTCCTCCCCAAGTTAGAGAATTGTCGCTCTTACCTCACTGCTTTATTGGCTCCCTTCAGGCTCAGTCCCAAGGCCTCATTTTGGAAATCTCCTCCATCTGCCAGGGTTTGTGGGGAGTCTGGGTACCTCATGCAGCAGTTTCCTGAGCCACGGTCGTGACCCATGCTCTGCTTGCACTCAGCGTGAGGAGGAGGAGGATGGGGCGATGCCATTACCCAGCGGGATGTACATCGGCGGGTGTAAAAAAACTGACACGTGGAATAACTCGTTCCATCATTTCATGCCTTAAATATACAAGCCGCGATAAGTGTAAAGGGTTTGAAAAATATAGATACTCAGTTGAAACTGAGTATATAGCCAAAGGACAATTTTAACATGTTCACGGCATTATTTACACTTGTTCAGTGAACTGCTTTGTTTTCGCTCCCATTTACCCTAAATCCAATTTTGCAGCCTTCTTCATGAATTTCTTCCAGAAATTCTGGTAGTTCACAACTTCCTGACAAAACCTTACTGATTTGTTCTGTTGGATAGAGGTAGGTTTAACGACAATATTACGTTACTTAACCACCCAAAGACACTTTATGAAGTGTGGGTGAAAAGCACTTTGGAAATGCAATTAAAATTATTATAATAGTGGTCACGAAAGCCTTCATGTTAAATAGGATATACCCCACTGGCAGACGAATGAAATGACAGGGGGCACCATAATAAACTATTTGTTCAGGATCACTCAACAAGATGTTGATATTGTTTGCCCATTTAATACAATTTCACTTTGTTTTGTTACGACGTAAACAACGAAAAAAAATTACCCTTTCTAGCAATAATGCAAGTGTTAAGGTCTTCAAACACCAAATAGACACCGGTCACAAAGTGCCAAGTTTGCAGAGAGCCACATATGCTAGTGGCAAAATATGCAAACAAAATGCTTTGATAATACGTGCATTGTCCTTGAAACTGATTGGACCCCACCAGAGACGGTTTTCTTTACAGCTTAAGCTCAACAGTGTTATTTTATTTCGTCAAATTTCATTTGGTGAGACCTGCAGTCGGGAGGGCCCCAGGGAACCCGCTCGGCGCACGGCCCTCGGCGAGTGGCAGACTCTCGCGGCACCCCTGCGAAGCTGCGCTGCCCGTCATCGGGCGCGGGGGCCCCCTGACCCGCTCCACCTCCTTGCTCCCTCGTCGTGCTCAGTGCTCGTTTTGTAATAATAATAGTAATTTGAATTTCTATAGCGCCTTTCACCCGAGGGTCACAAAGCGCTGAATAAAATTGCACTTGAGTCCTTATTCAATTTATGTAAAATCCACACTCAAAACCATTCATGGGGATAGTGCGGCGAGTAGAATGTATGACGCTATATGTGCATACTTAACACATCGGCTGCTGTACAGTTCAAGATTTGGTATTCTGCTGGATGGTACAGACGGAAAACCAACAACCAGTCCAATGAACCAGTTACTCAACAAAGCGAATGACAGGGGTTTGTTGAAATTTGAAGAAATTCGTCATTAAACCAAAGATCTCTTGTACGGCAGTGGAAATACTTGCAAAAATATATGTTTTGAATGAGGCAACTTCCTCAATGTGGCAAGTTACAACACTAAGTCAATAACGAGGGACGCGGCCTTGATCCATCCCCAACCAGTGGGTGGTAACCGATCAGTGGGCCGCGAGGACCACCGAGGGGACCTGTGGAGACCCAAAGGGGGGCAAATGAGCCTCGAGGTGCAAGAGGTTGAGAACCCTGGCCTCGACGATCGACGCTTGTTGCAGAGGTCCATGGTTCAATCCTCGCAGCGAAGCTGGTTTACTGTAAACATATGCGCCGCTTGCTTCAGTGGGAATTTCAGATATCGCCACGTTTATCGCAAAGCATATTATATTTCTATTTAAGCTGGAAAGAACCGTTGAGCTGTGTGGCTCTTTTTAAGAGTTGTCCTAGAGTTGGCTGTTGGATGAATACATTTGCCAATTTTTCAAAATTACACAGGAAATTGCTAAATTCAGATTACTGTATACATATCCATCATGCCCCCCACACCCACTACTTCAAAAACTTGGCAGGAACCTCCTGAAATAGTATATTGAGACGCACATCCTGGGTAAACCGGTTTATAATTACGCTTATTTACACAGGAAAGCCTGTCAAACGGCTTCGATTGTGGCGTTTAGTTCAGTTACTGCATGAGACCAGGAACTTATCGCGCTTCAGAAACGGCTATAATGATGGCTGACTGTTTAAAGTCACTCCCAGGACTTCAGAGACGCTAAATGGCCTAGCGCTCTGAGCTAGCATTAACCTCCTGAGCCTGCACCTGTCCATTTCTGAGAACATGTATCATTAATCACTTTAGACCTGCTGAAAAGACACATGATCTTGGCCAAATGAGACATCTTTCATGCGAGTCTGACCCAATAAACGTGTTGCTTTAGCTTCGTTACTTCCAGCAATGCCTCGCAATCAGCGCCGATGCCACCTCGCACCCCCGTCTCGCAACCGTCGTTTAAATGAATAATAAGCAGCTAATGTACATATGCTGCTCATTTTCAGGGGCACGTCGCCCAAATTTATATCCGTTGCTGCCCTGTCCGTCATTTACGAGTAGCACGCAAAGTGTACGGACAATAGACAGAGGTGGAGCTGTTAACGCTATGGGTATTTTTTTCCAGTATACATATATAAGATTAGAACAGATTTTACCGTATCTGGCGTTAAGATCTTAACACCTGCATAATCGCCAGATACGGTAAAACCTGTTCTAATCTTTTAATAGACATAGGTGTTTACAATTCTTCCAAATGAAAATAGCACCCAATCCCTAACCCAGGGGATACAAGTAACAGCAAGAAACAATTGTTCGCTGGCGAGAAGAAATTGTCATCCCCTCTGGAAGAATATATTGCAGGGGGAGGGGAGGGGGGAATCAATTATTCGCTGGAATCAATTTTGGTTCAGGCGAGTGAATGTAACTGCTGTGGAGCCACGACTATTTCCAACGGAACAAAATTCACATCGAGGGACGTGATAATAGCCGTGAACGGGCGCGTTGTACAAAATCATCGTTCCTATTCTCACCTCCGTGTTAAAAAATAATAATTGCACTTTCAGAGCGCATTTCCCCCAAGATCACAAAGCGCAGCACAGAGGGAACAAGTGGGTCTTTTGTTGTTCGCCTCCCACGTTGAAGGCATTGCAAGGCTTCTGACCGATACTTCGAATGCGGGAGGTGTAACGTTGCGAAGGAATGAGGAGAAATACCCGATACAGCTGTCCCAAAAGAGCAGCTCTAAAGAGCAATCAGAATAACATCAAGACGTAAAACGTGCCTGAATACATTGTGCATATCAACGATTCAGCTTTGCTTTGTTTTTGCACCGGGACTACGAGAAACGTAATTTCGTTCCTTTGTATACTGTAATTGTATAAGGCTGGAATGACAATAGCGTTTATCAATATATCTATAATAACTTCGAGTATCGTGCCTTTGCCATTGCCACCATTTTAATAAATTCATTGTGCTAGCACCTTTACAGATCATATTTGTAAACAGTGTACTTATCTCCAAGTATAAACGTATACACAAAACTCATTACGAAAAGGGAGCCCATTTCTCTCACCTTATACAAAAATCGGTCCATGCACAGAGGGGTGTGGAAAGAAATGTATTTTTAAATTCTGTTTGCTATGTATAATTAAAATATATTTTGCATGAGACAAGTATATTGTAGAAACTGGGAGTTATATTTTTTTATGTATTGAATTAAACAAAGATAGTGACATATTTTAACAATATTTAGTATGCCATGGAACTATTGGCTAATTTATACTTAGACCTGTGCGTGAACCAACATAAAATATAGCATTCCCAGAAATCATGCGGGTGCTGTATGAGCTCCTTGCATTACTATATATGTAAGTAATGTGAGAATTGATGCAGTGTACATTCCAATGACTGGTTTTCCCCTTATCAACTGGTACAACCACCCCCCCCCCCATACACAAAAAAACGTTATTGTTGTTGATTTGCCGTTCATGTGTCATTGTTGTTGGTGACGTGCCCTTCCCTCTACAGCTCTGTGCAACGCGTTGTGACCATCGGGTGATAAACGCTCCAGAATTACAATAATTATTATTACAATAATTACAATAATTATTATAAGCCAGTGGCTCATTAAAAGCCGTCAAAGTCACCTCGCGCATTTGCACTGTCAACGTCTATCGAATAAATGCTGCCGAAAACTGCAAAATACCCATTCCCTTTAGAGGCACGGGGGCTTGATCTTCTCATCTTCGTGCAAATTCACGGTCTGGCGCTGCCACGATTATTTATCCTCATCCGGATGAAATCTCAAACCATCTGAGGATCGGCCGTAGCGCAGTTTGCTGCTCGGAACGCGTTGCGCTTGGGGCAAAATGCGTGGGAAAACGAGTCAATGCATCAGAGCATCCCGCCCTCTGCTTCATTAATTGTCACGTTATCCTCAGCGCAGCACGGTGAAAGGAAATATTTAAAACGGTTGCCTTTTTTGTTGTTTTTGAAAGTGGAAACGTTATTGATGTCGACAAAGAAGCTCTGGCGCATATTTCATAAATGTCACTCGGCGGCCCACTTGGTAGTGACTCGGGAGACGAGGCTTGGGGCTCGAACCTCGTGGCGACTCGAAGACGCGTGCCGTTCCAGCGTAGAGCGCGCCACAGATGTGGGATTTAAGCGGCGTTTTCCCCTTGTCAGTGCTGGCGAAACAATAAAATAAGGCAAATAAAACTCTATGCGGCGTATTTTTGCCGCCTGCCCTTGAAGGTGGGGGGGGGGACATCCGGGAGGGTGTGGGGACATTCGGAGGCGCCCACGTGGCCGCATACTCATGCCCGTAGAAATAGGAGGATGACCAGTATGGTCTCAATCGACGCTTAAATGAGTCAGTATAGTTGTCAATTACAGTCGTGGCGAATGTTTGTATGATGTGGTTTTGCGATTATGCCCGGCTGGAAAATGCGTTCATGGAGACCAGGATGGCATGATGTTATCACCGCCATTGACCTGTGAGGGGCAACCCAATTGGTCGGCTCTCGAAACATCAGTTGGCCGTCAGCTGATGTGCCTTCTTGTCCTAACGACACGCGTGGAACACAGCGGCGAGTCAATTTTCTCTCCAGCAAACAAGCGGCAGCCACTCCAGCGAGAAGGGAGACTTCTGTCTTTCCAGCTCTTTATTAACCCCTAATCCATGACACTATGGGCGGTACGGTGGCCCAGTGGTTAGCGCTGTCGCCTCACAGCAAGAAGGTCCCGGGTTCGAATCTCTCGGCTCGGGTGCCTTTCTGTGTGGAGTTTGCGAGTTCTCTCCCCGTGTCCGCGTGGGTTTTCGCCGGGCACTCCGGTTTCCTCCCACAGTCCAAAAGCATGCTGCTGCATAGGTTAATTGGCTCGCAGGCTAAATTGCCCCGCAGTGCCCGGCGATGGACTGGCGTCCCATCGTGGGTGTATCCCTGCCTTGCGCCCTGTGTCTGCCGGGATAGGCTCCGGTCTCACCGTGACCCTGTATAGGACTAAGCGGTTTCAGACAATGAGATGAGATGAGACTTGTAGCAAAACGTGCAAACCATACGCTTTGATAATGAGATCAATTGGCCCCGAATTAACCCACACCAGCGATGACTTTTTCCGTAGCATGGTCTCACTGGCGTTAGCCAAATGTTGCCAAAATACTTGGCTAAATACTGGTGAGACAATGCTCTCAAGAATGCCGTCTCTGGCGTGAGGCAATCCGTTTCAAGGACACTTCATACATTCTAAAAGCATATTGTTGAAATGTTTTGCCACAAACAAACTTCACTCTTCATAATAAAAATAATTGCACTTTTAGAGCGCACCGAGTTGTGGAGAGAACAGCATGTCAACAAAAGCAACAACATATGAACGGCATATCAACAAACAGTGTTGGTTTGGTGTTTTAAGATCTTAACACTTGTATTATTGCCAGAAAGAGCAAAACCTTTTCTATATTCAGATCGTCTGGCTCAAAGTGTGTTTGATGCCTCTTTGGCTCGAATGGAGTGCAAGTTGAAAGCTCCTGCAGCGTCAGTCAATGGACAGACTAAAGCGATGCAGCAGGGAGACCAGCAAGAGTGGGTTGTCTGCATTTTTATACATTTGATATACCCAGGGGCGGCACGGTGGCCCAGTGGGTAGCGTTGGCGCCTCACAGCAAGAAAGTCCCAGGTTCGAATCTCGGCTCGGGTACCTTCTGTGTGGAGTTTGCATGTTCTCCCCGTGTCCGCGTGGGTTTTCGCCAGGCACTCCGGTTTCCTCCCACAGTCCAAAAAACATGCTCCTGTATAAGTTAATTGGCTTGCAGACAAAATTGCCCGCAGTGCCTGGTGATGGGCTGTCGTCCAATCGTGGGTATATCCTCTGCCTTGCGCCCTGTGTCTGCCGGGATAGATTTTGGCTCACCGCGACCCTGTACGGGACTAAGCGGTTTCTGACCATGAGATATAACCAGCAGGGGCAGAGGGTGCGTGCGAGACACACCAGACCACAGTCTCCAATAATCCACAGCACTGAGGATGCCTGTGGGAAAGCGTTTTACTGACGAAGCTAAGCGCAGGAACCTGGATGAAGCTTGGCTTGAGGACCATGGCTCACACAGATTTGTCTAGTGTCATTTCATGAGTTTACAGGAATTGAACAAAATAACGTTATTGTTGTTGTAAAGAGTAGAAAAGTATTTTTTTTTACCATTTCTGGCTATTATACAGGTGTTTAAGATCTTAAAACACCAAAATAAACACCTTTCACAAAGTGTCTAGTTTACAAAAGCCACACGTACTTGTGGAAAAATATGCAAACAAGAAGCTTTGATAACGCATGCATTGTCCTTTAAACGGATTTGGCCTACACCAGACATGGCTTTATTTTGAGCCTGATTGTTGATTTGCCGTTCACATGTTGTTGTTGTTGCTGACATGCCGTTCTTTCCACAGCTCTGTGCAGCGCTTTGTAACCCCCGGGTGAAAAGCGCTTGAGAAGTTCAATTACTATTATTATTATTGATTGAGGTTGGTTATGTGACTTCGACTAGAATCGTTTAACTTCAGATCGAAGACAAGCTGAATTTCAATGACGATTGCATTTGTCTCAATAGTTGATAAACAAAATACATTATCAGGTTTATTAGATTCTGTAGAGAATGTGGGATATTCCGCAATAAATTTTATTTCGCAATGAGTATATAAATATAAAGCAATGTTTTAATTAAACCGTGCAATTCAGTATTTCTTAAGAGAATTACTGTTGTACGTTGATACATTGTGAAAGATGCCTAATAAGGGCAAGTATTACAATTACTGTAAATTTTTAACAAAAACACACGGATATGCGCCAATAAGTTCGAAAGACATTTCATTGGATACATTCACTGTGTTGGGCTATAGAACACACGGTTGAACTGTACTGTGATCAAACTCGTGCGTCACAGCAAGAAGTCCTGGGTTTTATTTCTGACTCGGGCGCGTTTCTTTGTGGAGTTTGTAAAAAAAGATAAAGTGTGAATGGTATTGGCGAAACAACGACGAAAACACATCTGTAAATTACTTAATTTGCATTACGCACAGAAATACTTTCCCCTTCTGCGAATACGTGACGAAACCCTTCTTAAAAAATATCTCTTGAGACGCAGCGGGACTGTATTAAGCCATATACATCTCATCTCATTATCTGAAACCGCTTCGTCCTGTACAGGGTCGCGGTGAGCCGGAGCCTATCCCGGCAGACACAGGGCGCAAGGCAGGGATATACCCACAATGGGACGCCAGTCCATCACCGAGCCATATACATGTTAGGCATTAGTTATGTGTAGATGAAAGTTAAATGTGGTGAAACATGTATATAATCGCAGTATCCCCATAACCCGAAAGTCCCCCCCCCCTCGCAAATCGTCTGACTCCGAGAGGTCTTGCTGTGAAAGCTTGAACATAGGAGGGAAGCACGTGTTTGCCTTCCGGCCACAGCTGGTATGAGGCGTCATACCCGGACTGATCCTGGTCTGTCCTTCACTCTCATGCACAGACCATAGCCGGAAATCATAGTCAAACAACCCCCATGAGCAACATTCTATGGAAAGCCCTTCATCCAGCAGCGGATTCACAATGGGCTGTAAATGTTGTGATTTTCTCATCTCATCTCATTGTCTGAAACGGCTTAGTCCTATACAGGGTCACGGTGAGCCGGAGCCTATCCCGGCAGACACAGGGCGCAAGGCAGGGATACACCCACGATGGGACGCCAGTCCATCGCCGGGCACTGCGGGGCAATTTGGCCTGCGAGCCAATTAAACTATGCAGCAGCATGCTTTTGGACTGTGGGAGGAAACCGGAGTGCCCGGCGAAAACCCACGCGGACACGGGGAGAGCATGCAAACTCCACACAGAAAGGCACCCGAGCCGAGAGATTCGAACCCGGGACCTTCTTGCTGTGAGGCGACAGCGCTAACCACTGGGCCACCGTGCCGTCACAAGATGCATTACAAAACTTGTAAATACTTACCAAAACTGTTGACCTAGGAGCGTTATTTACTAAATTTCCACACTAGCAACCCAAAATGCATTACGTTCCTCAAAATGCTTCTGAAAAGACAAGAAAGCAATGCTTGATGATGCTGACTTTTATGGGTATACGGGGAATGTTTTTCAATGGCCATCGAGGAATTATCTAAGAAAGCCATCTGGCCGCGCAGCCTTGTGTGTGATGGTTGTTCTTCCCAGGAAAATCTATGCGCAATTCCCATAAACAAATATCAAGCTGATGACGAGGAGCCAGCAATAAATATACCGATAAGCCGTGAGCTCTCTTATCAGTCGCAGTCACAGAGGTGAGCCTGCTGACCAAGGCGGGTCGATGGCACATTGTGTGGTGAATCACACGCTAGTGCCGTCGGTCCCATGGTGTTTAGGGAGACGAAAGGGTTGTCCAGATGTTATTGGTGCTCTAATGAAAAGGTATCCAAATTGTCTGATCTCTACCAGCATCGTACATATTGCAGAAGGCCCATTAAAATGTGTGTGTGTGTGTGCACGACCCCATACCATGGGCACTGTCAGTACCCGCCTTGGGGCGCATGTATTTACGAAGATAAATGGCAGATGTAGTGGAACGTATTTGCTGTGTTTTCGGATATGCGCACGTGCGGTTATTCCGCACACTTCCACCGCAGGACCACCACAGGACACCACGCCAAATAATCGGATGCGCCACTGTGCGGGGAGTGGGCGCGGTGTGAAGATGGTGACGTTGATGTAATGGGTAAACACCGAGACCTCGGACTGCCAGTGCATCTGCTGTGCTCGCCAAAGTCACTCCAATGTCACGCACGCTGCGGCCTCTCGCATTTACAGCTCGGAGAGAGACGATGACGGGCGGACTCGCGGGCGGAGATGAAAGATGCCGATCTTCGCACACATCGCGCGAGCTGTGCCGAGCTCCGCGGTGATTACGCCCGTGTGATGCAAAGAGAAGCAGCAAACTGGGGTTGTCGCTACCGATATTATGATTCATTATCGATGTTTGGATTTGGACACGTAGGGATCACTACAGTATTTGACCAAACCACCTACGCAACCTAAACCGAAATCCAGCATGGGTCAAGAAGAAGAACTGCCAGCCAAAAAATGAGCCACATGTAAATTAGGCGGTGGACCTAAAATCCTGTATATTTATTTCATTAGCGTCATTATAAATAAGTGATCCGTTTAATAATGAGCGTGTTACGCAACCAGATATTTTCGCTTATTTTCAACTGTCTCCGATGGGGGCACAGTGAAAGTCTGGGTTACGTATATTAATTGTTAATGCAGTGCAAGCTGACAGCCTCTAATAACAGTTGTGTTTGCAATAGGCGGCGGAAGGGGAGGGCAGTTAGACACTGTGTCGCCGCTGATCTCACCATGGCTAATATGCCCCAAAGGCAACGTCTGCTTAGACATTATACGATTGCCTGTGAGATGGATCACTGTAATTACGCTGGGAAGCAGCGCCGCATGTCAATAGCGCCAACAGGTGTCACCCCCGGCCCGCGCTCCCCGCACGCCCCCCTCTCCTAGCCACGTGGCTCCCGCATCATAAGGCTATGGCACCCGCGCGCGCCATTCGTAAGATCACGGCGCTGTGGTTCAGGTTCCCACGACTCGATGTCTGAAATGGAATAATGTCCAGAGCTGCTCTATTACGACGTTTCGCCCCGTCACATCGGAGGCATCATTCAGAGCCGGATGTACAAAACGTATTCTCTCAATCGTTGAACAACTTTTGCAATAATAGTAAGAATATTTGCACTTCTCGAGCACTTTTCACCCGAGGGTCACAAGGCGCTGCACATCGCTGTAGAGAGACAGACATGTCAGCAACGAATACTATTTAATCGTTCATTATCAATACCCGCTTAATCCTATACAGGATCGCAAAAAGTGAGGGGTCGGAACCTATCCCGACCGACAGAGAGTGCAAGTCAAGGGAATACCCAGGATGTGACGCCAGTACATTACAGTGCACACTTTTTGGGGCAATTTACTCAGCAGGCCAATTAACATAGACAGCAGCGTGTCTTTGGACGGTGGGAGGAACCCGGAGTACCTGGCGAAAACCCACGCGGGCACGGGGAGAACCCGCAAACTTCACATAGAAAGGAACCCGAGCCAGGAATCGAAACGGGGGCCCTTCTTGCTGTGAGGTAGAAGCGCTGCTTGCTCCCCACCAGGTAATATGATATGCTGAAAGGATACAGTACAGTAGTAACTTTATTTTTTTTAATGCACAGGTACAATTATACACATGTCTAATTGTTATCATTTACGGCCCTCTTTCGCTACATTTATGGATGAAAAGCTTACTATGTAGTGCCTGTCAAGGATTTTCTTTAACTATACTTCACCATACTGGTCAGTGTGAAGGGTGGACATAGAGCAGGACCCGTTCATATATTACCATCGATGTTAGCCATGGCCGATAATCCAAATCGCCTTTGCTAGGTTTACAAAAGCAGTGCGTTAACCACCAGCCCACCGCCCCACTGAATTGATTTGTTAGTATAATTAAAAATTTCCTTGTTTCCGGTTATTCCGGCAGCATGATTAATTTATTGCAAAGAAAGCTGCCAACGGACATTATTTCAGACGTATGACACTGCAAGACAGCGACGCTGCCTTGACTTTAAGAACACGCTGTTTGTCAGCCTCTGCCGTCGTCGCGTAAATGACAAAGACGACGAGACCCATTCGGCAATGAATATCATCACTGCACGTCTGACCTGCGGCTCAAGTGTCCCAGATCACAAACTATTATCGGAGCTCAGCCAAGCATGCCGATAGTTTCGTCTAGAAATAGAGATTCATCCCGCGGAATGGTCACAATGTTGGAATTCTCTTTCTTACGCTTCACGCTGCTGTCATAGGCTTAAATCAGGATTGATCTCTCGGAGACGCTCATGGAATAAGATGCTCAAGACTGTTCCTTTAAGAATACCACCATTGCTTGACTGAGTCTTCGGGATTCGCTTTCAGAACGATCCTGGCAGATGATTTTGCACGCGAGGTTTATCGAGTTTTACTGGGCAGAACCTTCACACATGAGAGGAAGTAAGCCTTTGTAAACATGCTATTTGAGAATTACTCTCCATAGCTGTTCTCGACACGGATATCGAGCAATTCTCATACATTGAGCCGTGACGAACCTACATCAAAACACGTTATTTAGCAACATTTGTTTCGGCATGCAAACTAGGGAGCAGTTCTAGCTATTTGGATCTCAGCAGTTGGGGTGTTAAACAAGTATTGCAGGAGAGATTTACCACTCTTGTGAATAGCACTTACAACCCACCCGTATATATACTTTTTTACAGGCCTGAACCTGCTGATGAGACCCCAAAACGCGATGCTGGCTCAGAGTTTGCATGCGTAAACACATTCTGCTGTTTTGAATGCCAAGTCTGGCGGCCAGTCATCCGAAACAAAACACATTTTAATTTCGGGTAAAAATGCTAATGGAATATGTTTAACGATCTTGATAATTCATAACACTGTAAAAATAGAACGCAAAATACACGTTCTGGCTTCCTTTTAGACGCGAAAGTTATGCAAAACGCAAAGGTGTTTGGAGAGCAAGGCCGGTGTAAATTAAAACGTGTCTCTCGGGGTTCCACCAGTGCAATTAACGCCCCACGTGTGAACGCACGGCGCCAATCCGTGTTCACATTTCTCGGCACCAAGTTATAAACGCGAGCTCAATTCTACGCATGGTGTGGGCAGAGTGGGACTTGTTACCATACATCATCAGCGAAACTTAAAAGGTAGAGTGGCTTTCTGCTGAAATGAAGGTGGCGCTCATTTCGATCCTGTTTGCAGCCCTAAGCCAGTTATGGAAATTCCACACTCCTATGGCAGGCACGATTGTATGGTATATTTCCTACGAGGTGTACCTCCGTTTATGCAGACGAAGCGCTGAGCTAAACCCTGACTTGGGTTTGAACGCCGCTCAAAGTACTGTTCATGAATACAGCGGTAAACTATCAACAGGGCTCCCTTAAGACTATAGGAATGAGCTTTGTTGTCAGAAAAGATTGCCCAAGCGGTCTCGGCTATCAGGCACCTGGGTATTATTACATTAAATATTGGTGGGAAATGCCACTTCCCCAATGGATATTAGGCCTGACATGACAATGCCGCGTTGGCTAATAATGCGTATGCTTTTTCGTAAAAAATTCGAATGGCGACTCAGAGGAGACATTTTTATGACTTGCCATATGTTTTCTTGACGCTGCCGTAAATCCGCAATGAATTGTAGTCCGACGTAAAGAAACGTAATCAATTAATTGCCAATAACACCCGAGGGGTTTCTATTTTCATTATTCCATTCCCTGCCGCCGCTTGTCTTCTGTTCGTTC
>JAZEWT010000002.1:38995890-39006316 GCA_036362905.1 Mordacia mordax
TCTTGCTGTGAGGCGACAGCGCTAACCACTGGGCCACCGCGCCACCCTGTTAAGATCTTAACACTGCATACTCGCCAGATACGGTAAAACCTGTTGTAATCTTACAAACAACTGTGTGGTCTGCAGTGACATCTTGCTATTTTCTTGCAATGTATCATGGGGTATAAGAGAAGAGAACTATGAAAACAATCTTTCACCAAGCCATGCAATAACAGACTGGAATACTGCACCAAGCATTCTGATATTTAAAGGTCACAAAACCAACTTACACTCAGTGTTCCTGTCGCCAGTCTGTGAAATCTCAAATACAGTGGCAACTGAGACCCAAAGATAAATTTAGCAGCAGCAAATTATTCCAGATACAAACCCATTCCGCCATAAAATGTTTCGCGATCTTTATTTATTTCCTTCTCTATACCAGACACTCTATTGGATCACCACTTGGTGCTTAATCACTTCACGCATATTGCACCAAAAACTAAAATGGCACTAAAGCTTTAAAACAAGGATTAGATTTATATCCCTGCACGGAGTAGTGTGATTGCTTAACACCCTCATGTTTTAATATGCGGTGAGAGATCATGCTCGCTGTATTAAAATGCAACCCTGTGTTCCGATGCTCCATAAAACACCTTTACAGGTGCAGCGCTATTTCATTGGCATCACATCACCCATTAAGATGGATCCCCCGAGTAAAGAAAAGTTACCTAAAGCTAGTCAGCTCTTGCAGGCTAAGATCCCAGCTACGTTCACCTGGTCATGCAATGCAGTTTGAAGCTCATGCTCATTATCTGAAACCGCTTAATCCTATATAGGGTCACGGTGAAGCCGGAGCCTATCCCGGAAACATAGGGCGTAAGGCAGGAATACACCCGACGACGGGACGCCGGTCCATCGCCGGGCATTGCGGGACAATTTTAGTCTGCGAGCCAATCAACCTATCCAGGAGCATGCTTTTGGACTGTGGGAGGAAACCGGAGTACCCGGCGAAAACCCACGCGGACACGGGGAGAGCATGCAAACTCCACACAGAAAGGCACCGGAGCCGAGAGACTCGAACCCGGGACCTTCTTGCTGTGAGGCGTCAGCGCTAACCACTGCGCCACCGCGCCGCCCGCAGTTTGAAGCATTGTTTATAAATGTATGTATGTATTATTATGCTTGGAAACCTACATCAGTAGATTAGATTACTTTGCTACCCAAGGAGGTCTCACTGATTTTCATTAATCTTTTTCAGAAGGTGTAGCTATGTGTAATCCCCAATAGAGTAATTTGCAGGTAGTTTTTGGAACGTTTGGCTGAATGAACCTCAGAGCTATATCTTTTGGGGTCTAGTACTCCTGGTAGGGCCTCCCTTGGTGAACAGGTCTGGGGGGAGGTTCCAGACAAATAACGATCCAAAGACCCTCCGAATAAACGAAATTTGCTACAGGAAAGCTATCCGGCAGTAACATTTCCACTCCAATGAAAAATCCATGGAAAAAAATAGTAATCTTGGGCGGGATACAGCCCTAAGTTCTCCCTGGGGGTCACCATCCCCTCTCGTCAAAAATCAAGATGGTGCAGTCAATTGTAGTGTGGACAGTACAAATCTTGAAACACCACACGAACGTCGAAAGAAAGAGGATGTGATCAGGTTGAGATTAACTACTCGGAATATGGAAAGCATGACTGGTAAATCTAGCGAGACAGTGGAGGTTGTGAAAAAGAGGTATGCAGGTGGTTTGCAGGAGATAGCTTGAAATTCTTTTCAAGCTATCTCCTGCAAACCACGTGGGTGTTGAGGTCATTTTGACAGAGTGGGAGGATGATGTGATAAATATGAAAAGAATGATTGAGAGGCTTGTTTTGATTGAGACGGTTATAGGAAGGTACATTATCAACGTAACTTTAATTCGAATGCTTTCATGACCAATGTTATTGATGAATTCCATTTTTTGGGTGAGGTCACATAAAAAATGTTTGTCGTAAACCCTTCACCACCCGACAAAGGCCAATTACTAAAGTTTGTCAACGTGAACAAAACGTGCTAATTCTTCACTATCTCAGCACACTGGTGTGTTGGAGAGCAACAAAACATACTTCAAAAACATTCTTGAAGACATTACACTAAACCCTAATGATATTTTAGTTAGCGTTGATGTAACGTCACTCTTTACTAAAGTTCCAGTTAATGAGTCACTTCTAATTCTAGACGATATAGTTAAACACAACCGATTACATAAAGATATTACACAAATTGCTGAGCATTGTCTAAAAAATGCTTATTTTTTATGGAACGGTGTCTTCTACAAACTAATTTGTTTATGACATTTTTTGAAGATAAAGCTCTAAAAACAAGCATACTTAAACCATCCAATTGGTTTAGACACGTGGATGACAAATTAGTTGTCTGGCCACACGGTAATAATGCACTAAAGGAATTTTTTTAAACATCTCAATTCACAACATTCGTCGATACAATTCACCATGGAGGTAAAAATAAATAGCACATTGCCATTTCTGAATGTCCTATTAAAACGGAGATCAAACTATACAATATCGCATCGTGTTTATCGAAAACCTACACATACTGACGCTTATTTAAATGCACAATCACTAGCAAAGACTTTCTAATCGTGGTATAACGAGAATAAAATGACTTTCCCATTTGCAAGAGGCATTGCTTAACCAAAACGTAACAATAAATATGCTTTCCTTGCTGCATCGTTCTGTCATCGCATAACACTGTAAATCTACCTACATTAGCCATGGCTGACATCATTCAGGATATATCTGGCCTGGTTATGAGCCGACCCATATGGACGAGCATGAAGCATGGTCAATCAACTTCACAACCAATATGGCATGGGAAGACCTTCATCCGGGAGTGGATTGAGAAAGGAATGCAAAACAATTTAACGGTAGAGTGGCGCAGGGATAACACTTGAGCCTCATAGCAAGAAGTGACTTGGTTTGATTCCTGATTCGGCTACTTTCTGGGTTCTTCCTCTCGTCTGCGTAGACTTTCTCTGGGTTGCAACGCAACCGATATTCGTCAATTATCCCAAAGCTGCAAGATTTCCTACAAATAACTCAATTGGGATTACATGCTATATCGCTGGCCGCTACTAAGAAAAAATTGGCAGGACCCTCTTGATAAAGATTTTTGACACTCTGCAAAGCTCTCCTGGGTAAGTACGTAGAATAACAAGAGTACAGTTATTGCGGTATTTGATTTGTTGTATGTTGACATGCCGTTCTCTCTGTGCAGCGCGTTGTGAGCCTCGGGTGAAAGCGCTCTAGAAATGTAATTATTATTATTATCATGCATTCTCCACGCATAAAAGTACCCGAGCAGGTTTCATGGGAATAATATTTGCTGGCTCAGCAATAATGTGCCCCCTCCAGCTTCTTCTCTCGTGCACACTACCTATCCCACACTATATAATACACGCCCTTACAGAGAACTGCTCTGATGTTGTTGTTGATATGTCATTCTCTTCACAGCTCTGTGCGGCGCTTTGTGACCCTCGGGTGAAAAGCGCTCTCGAAGTGCAATTACTATTATATAATACGAGAGCACATGTAGTGACTGCGTGTGGCTCCTGCTGTTGCTGCTGTAAATTCGCGTCAATCCAGCCGTTTGAACGCTGCATCGTCTCTGTTTCTCTCACTGCTTACCATTTTGTAATGGTGATGCCACCGATCCAGGGACTCAGGGACTTTACAACTAAGACGCGATGCGAGGAAAGTGCACATAGGCTTGTGCGGGCAGTCGTGTCTTATTTGCGCTCCTGCTATGTTATGTTTCCAAATGCTCTTCCCACGAATGTGATGTGAAGCCATTATTTAAATTAATATACATGTTTGTTTTCTGTAACAGTTCCAGTGAAATTTAAAATGGTATTGGTAGTTTCAAAATAGTTTCCAACTCCCAATTAATGTCACAAATATTTTGAAGGTTGCGAGGAAGTTAAGATATCATCTGAGCTGCTTCTAACGTGTGAAGTGAAACGTCGCGATGGAAGGAGAGGGAGCGATCGACGCTGCTATCCCGAGAGAGCAGCTTTTCGAAGCAATCATCATGCATCGAGCTGTAAAACCTACATCAATACAATAGGTGTTTTTTTGAAGATAAAAGGCCTTTTTTCCCAGCACACAAGCGAGACTAGAGAGGTAGCGCATGCTGGTGAAGTATAGTCAGTTAACCTCCACGACCCGTATGGCATGGGGGAGGTCATCGCCTCAATGCGGATTGCGGGGGCTCAGACAGCGGGGGGTGCAGCGTGCGCCCCCCCACCGGACCCCTACCCGCGATGACGTTCACTAAAGTCATACTGGCGATGTACAGATATTGTGAAGGTTTAAAAAAAACTAAACTATTTCCTATTTGCTTATAATGTTGTCATTTTAATTAACAAAATACAGTAACTATCGGGAATATGTTTCCACTATACAGATAATGGCAAAATTCTTAGGTGTTAAGATGTTCAAACACTAAATAGAAACCGTTCGCAGACACCTGTCATATAGACACCTGTATAGCAGCTTGACCCGAGTTGCTCATGCCTTAATAATTGTGTTGTCCTTGAGCCGATTTGCCTTTTCGCGAACTCAAACGCGCCTAATACTGCACAAAATCAGAGTCGTTCACACTCGCCTACTGCAGTACCTGAAAATCAACCCAACTTCTCATCACAAACTCGCCAAATCTGACAACCCCTCCAACCTCTGGACGACTCCCAACATCAAACTACGCGACAACCACTGGGCCACCGCGCCGCCCAATAACAAGAGTATGTCTCCTATATGCGTTCAATGCGGCTCTTTATGTACTTACCTTTACTGCACACAATCCTGGGCGGCGCGGTGGCCCAGTGGGTAGCGCTGTCGCCTCACAGCAAGAAGGTCGCGGGCCCGAATCTCGGCTCGGGTGCCTTTCTGTGTGGAGTTTGCATATTCTCCCTGTGTCCGCGTGGGTTTTCGCCGGGCACTCCGGTTTCCTCCCACAGTTCATAAAACATGCTGCTGCATAGGTTAATTGGCTTGCAGACTAAATTGCCTCCGGCTCACCGCGACCCCGTATAGGACTAAGCGGTTTCTGACAATGAGATGAGATGAGACACACAATCATCTGTCGAGCTTGTACAAGAGAGAGTTTATTTCATCAGCTCGCTGCTAGTACATGAGTCTGCTCTCCTTAATTTTGTATATGGCCTGTTGAGTTTAACTCATATTGTCCAAGGCTCTTTGGCCCGCTTATACATCTGCTTTGTCCTTCTGCCAGGCTCCTTCAAGCTTCTCCTTGCATTCTTATATCTGACCTTCATAACTCTCTTAGGCCTTTTGTGATGGTCAGACATCTCGCCGAGGTCTTGAGCTTGATGGCTCCCCTCGAGATTTTCCAGAAACGTTAACACTTCTTTGAAGTTCCATTCAACATTTTTTGCTGACTATGTCTTTTACCGAAGTGTAGCACTCTCGAACGCTAGCTCACTGGGAGTTGGCGTGAATTTGTGCATAAAGCACCTACTGGTTCTGGCTGGTTCTGATTTTTTGGGGGGGTGTCTGTCACGAAGAAGAACTCGTTTGGACTCCAGGAAGGATGTCTTTCAACTCTGGAGAGGATGTTTTTCAACACCTAAGAAGGTTGCCTTTTGGGGTACAGCAGCGTCCAAGAGAATATTTTTGTCTTTTTACTGCACTGTCCTTGACAACCAGTGCATTGCAAGGATATATTTAAATAGTTAACTGATATTTCTTCAAGCACAAACGTAGAGCCAGGATTCAACGCCTAATTCTACTTTGTGTAATAAAGATGTCTATTATTACAGCAGAAAGTACCCAGTAAGCTTGCAAGCTCTAGCTAATAGTAATAATGATTGCACTTGAAGAGCGCTCTTCAGCCGAGGGTCACAAAGCGCTGCACACAGCTGTAGAGAGAACGGCATGCAGATGGGGGATTCCTGTGATACAATGCTTGCGAAAATACCAACATAACAACGTGTAAAATTAAATGGCAGATACACTATAAAAAATAACCATAATAATAAAATTATGTGGCTGCAAGAACGCCTTCACATCTCACTGCATGCCGGGCTCCTGTGGCTCAGACACCTTCGGTTGCCTAGCGCGCGCTGGTTGCATGCTCACCGGCTCCGTTAATCCCGAGCACCGTTACACTGCTCACCCGTGCCTGCTCACACACAGCGCTGTCCCGTCGCAAGGTCTGGCTCCTCACTCAAGTCACGCGCAGCGCTGAACCGCTGCACCGACACCCCGAACCCTTGCTGTGCTAGCCGCCACGCCACAGGGCCGCACGCGTGGAGGTCTATCCACTCCACCGCTGCTTTCACACACACGCATTCAGGAAACCAGGGTTCACGCGATGCTCTCTGGGGCCGGATCCGTTTAATTACTTACGGTGGTCTCCTCAACTGTAGAAAACTCCTTCGCTATCACCACGCGACCACACGCACACTCTGAATCTACTCTCCATGCTGGAACGTCGATCAGATCTCATTCAAACGAATACACCTGCTCTTGTTGTGCTTCGCCCATTCAATCATGCTCGCTCATGTGCTAACATAGATTGTGCTGCAGTCAATCCACCCATCGTCATTCGGTGCCTCTCTCCACGCTATTGGCGGCTGTAGTCGTAAACCGGTTCTGCTGTCATGGCCATGTGGACTCAGAGCCCAACCTTACCGTGGCTTATTTTGAACCAATTGCTGCGGAAAACCTTTTAAAGAATCGATCCCGACCAAGGGTCACTCCTTCGGCTTAAAAAAAACACACTCCGGGGTTGAGGTCACAGTGAGTGCTTAACTCCGCCGTGCCGTCGCGATGCACAGTGGAGCCAGCATGGCGTGGGTTGTAATTGTTCTGCGGGGCGGTAATGAGGGATCGCGTGGCTCTGAGCGGGGTTGCGTATTGAGCCAGAATGAACATTCAGTGGCGGTGATGTGGCCCGGTCCGTCCACTGGGGGCTGGCTCCCCATGACACCACAAATAACCATAAGGACTGCGAAAATAAGCAAACTCACACACAAACGTATCTAAAGATAAATCCCAGCCAAAATCACGAAATAAACACAAGCATTTAAAGAATGTAACACTGTATTATTGAGAGGAAAATGGGTGAAGCCTTTTTTGTTTACAACTCGATACAGGATGGAGTTTATGCGATGCCGCGGTGTGAATAGGACAATGGAACCCTTTCAAGTGGACCCCGACAGTCGTCCATTGATCCTGGAATGCAGCACCTCTGTGGAGGTGACTCAACACACATAGTACCTACATATAAATAGGAGTCACACACACAAACACATGCACACTGCGCCTGAGGATGCTCTAATCGATACTGGCAAAACAAAGTATCCATAGCTTAAAGTAACATTCAAGATTGCACAGCACAATAATATAATAATAGACAAAGACGTTAAACAGTACAACAATGGCACGGGATTTTAAGCTATGTAGCACAAACAAATGAAGCAATGGATTACAAATGAAGCGAATTGCAATTGCTTATGTGCGTGCTTGTTGTAAAAAAACGATGCTCTTAGATTCGCAATAAACACAAATTATATAAGCGTCCAATAACTCATATCTCAAGCTTTCCAACATAAACACGTGGTACTGATAGATTCGATTCACTTGTCGATTACCACCTTTTAATTGTTATCCATCTCCAGCAATGGATTTCCCACAAACATATTCCCGACTTAGTGGATAAGCGTTTAACATTACCCGATGGTTAAAACCGTGTGATGACATCACCTAAATGTGCTGTCCAAGGAACTGCTTGCCAGTGACAGGTAAATTCCAGGCATTTTTCGGGCAATGGGATGTTCGGTCAATCAGTACCGTCTTAACGCATGGACACACTGGGCAGTTGCCCGGGGGCCCCACGACAGCATAGGGGGCTCCATGCTAATCTATGTATGTTGTGACTGGCTGTCAATAAATAAATAAATACTAGGTAGGGGCCCAGTGCACTGCTTTGCCCGGGGGCCTATATAATGCTGTTAAGACGACCCTGCGGACAATTCCAACTATGTTTCCTTTTTACACAACTGGAGGAAACCGGAAAATCCAGATAAAACCCATGCATAGCATGAGGCAGAACATCCACGTTCCACTCAGAAAGTGCCTGTGTTAGGAATCAAATCCAGGTGCATCTTGATATGAACACAAGTAATGCCACTACTGCCTATTCGCGAAGGACTATTGTTTTACAACCACGATATGCCACCAACAAGCCGTGATTGTATCAAGAGCTATTGCGCCACACGAGGGGTTTCGCGCAGGATCAGATGCTGAGCTGATAGGCTTGGGATCCCGAAATCACAGGTATGCATCAAAAACGAGACGTTTGGGGAATTACTGACTATTTTCCACGAACGGCTCAATCCCTCATAGTCAACACTATGGATCTGTTGTTGGGCCACAGAAGTGGCAATACCATGTTAGTAGCTATCAATACTTTTACCTTATCTGACCTTCCCGAGCTGCAGATCGTTCTGCACGGCTCACAGAGAATATCCTTCATTTCTCAACTCTATCACCCCGGCACGCGGAGCTGGAGATTTTATTCCTAATGCCTCGACTCTCGTGTCGACTACGAAAAATTAATCTTGCATCCCCGTGAGTCCTGGTTATATAAAGTGCGGCAGCTGTACGTTGCCTTTGAGACTGAAAGCTTGCATGATTGGGACGCGCGTGCGATTTCCTAAATTAGTACGTTCCTTCTATTTTTTTTTACGAATGCATTTGAGGAGCGGCACGGTGGTCCAGTTGGTAGCGCTGTGGCCTCCTCACAGTAAGAAGGCCCTGGGTTCGAATCTCGGCTCGGGTGCCTTTCTGTGTGGAGTTTGCATGTTCTCCCCGTGGGTTTTCGCCGGGCACTCCGGTTTCCTCCCACAGATCAAAAACCTCCTGATGCATAGGTTAATTGGCTCGCAGACTAAATTGCCCTCAGTGCCCGGTGATGGACTGGCGTCCTATCGTGGGTATATCCCTGCCTTGCGCCCTGTGTCTGCCGGGATAGGCTCCCGCTCACCGCGACCCTGTACAGGACTAAGCGGTTTCTGACAATGAGACGAGACGAATGCGACTGAGCGAAGTTACGCCGCTGCCGTGTTCTGCTCGCGAGACGACGCATTCCGCCCACGGCAGATGCGTGGACAACGACAGCAGCAGCGCGGCGCCTGGCACGGAGGGGACGCGGCCACGGCCGAGGCGAGCCTCGCCACGTCGCCACTCGAGGAAGCGCCGCCTCTGCTTCCTGCCATCGCTTTCCGAATCCTTGACTCTCGAGCGGAACTTAGGATCAATGGAAACTGAAGCTCTCAAGCGCTCACAAGCCCAGGTCTATGAGCAATAATTGTGTAATAATGGTAGAAACAGAACGGCTATACTGAGCAATACGCGGTTATTGAAAACGTTTCCTCTTCAGTGGCTTGAACGCGCTTTTTTTCATTTTCATATGGATTTTAGCCTTGAAGCTGGGTTTAGTGATGATATTTTCTCATTCTCTATGCCGCTAATACTGAACCGCTTTAATAATAATTAATAGCCGGTTTCAATAATCACCATAACACTAAAACACATCGTTAATCACGAATAGGCCCTGAACCACGGCACAAGATTCACTTATCGTCAATTACCCTCAACACGGTTACTTTGCTAATCACGATTTACCATCACAGACAGCCGCATTTGCACGAGTTTCTCCGCAGAGCCCTGCGGAAAATAATTCCATAACACTGCATACGATTACATAAGAGGCACTCAACACATTTCAAAATCACAAGCATCGGTCATGTGTACTCATTTGCAGTGACTTCATGCTATTGTAACTCAGAGGAAGATCTCCATAATGAGGCTGTGGTGGTGAGGACAGCTAATGAGAGGCAGAGGCGAACGGACGAAGGTCTTGGCTAAGGCCACGCAGTGACGTTAATAATGATAATAATTGCACTTCTAGAGCGCTTTTCATCCTAGGGTCACAAAGCGCTGCATGCACACAGCTGTGGAGAGAACGGCACGTCAGCAATAACGACATAAAAACGGCAAATCAACAACAATAACGGGGTTTTTTGTTTTTGTTACAAATCTAAGCAGGCGAGAGAACGGCAAATCAGCAACAATATTTGCACTTCCAGAGCGCTTTTCACCCGAGGGTCACAAGGCGCTGCATAGAGCTGTCGAGAGACCGGCAAATGTTAGGTCGACACGGCACACAAGATCAGCGCATTTCAACTAAAATGGCTACAATTTCAAATTCAACAGACGAAGGAAGGAATAAGTGTTCCTGAGCAGGCGAAACCGATGTTACCCAGACCCTCGCGTAACGATCAACCGCGACGACACAGCAACGCAGTTCACAGACCGGTGTCAATCCACTGCTGGATGAAGGCCTCCCTGTGCCGTGTCGGTC
>JAZEWT010000002.1:39016662-39026717 GCA_036362905.1 Mordacia mordax
TGGCTTTTCGCCGGGTACTTCGCTTTCTTCTCACGGTTCAGAGACACGCTGCTGCTTGGGCTAATTGGCCTGCTAAGTAAATTGCCCACAAAAAATATGCCCTGCGATGTACTGGCACCACATCTTGGTTATTCCCCCGTCGAGCCCTCTATCGGCCCGGAGAGGCTCCGCTTCCCCCACCCCCTGCAACGGTTACTGTACTGTGTTTAGGAGTACAGTGCAGCGAATTCGAACGCTAGCTACGGCTATCCCGAAAGAGTAGCTATTTAAGAGTAGTCCTCATACATCGAACAGTGCAAACACACGTTAATACATCTTATGTTAATACATGCGAATAAAAAAGAATGATTGATGCTCAGTAGTTAACACAGCATCCATTCCGACGAGGAGACGGGAGATCACTCGCCGTCTCGCACGCAGGAGACGGGAGACTTTTATCTTTCGATGCCCTTTATTAAACACTACAGTAACACCAACAGAGCGACACGGTGGCCCAGTGGGTAACGCTGTCGCCTCACAGCAAGAAGGTCCCGGGTTCGAATCTCGGGTGCCTTTCTGTGTGGAGTTTGCATGTTCTCCCCGTGTTCGCGTGGGTTTTCACTCGGCACTCAATTTTCCTCCCACAGTCCTTAAAACCATGTCGCTGCATAGGTTAATTGGCTTGCAGCCTAAATTGCCCGCAGTGCTCGGTGTTGGACTGGCATCCCATCGTGGGTATATCCCTGCCTTGCACCCTGTCTGGCGGGATAGGCTCCGGCTCACCGCGACCCTGTACCGGACTAAGTGGTTTTCTGACAATGAGATGGGATGAGTAACACCAACACGCGATGCACCACCCTCCCCATGCTTTTGCAAACTAAACACACTGTGAAATGTGTCTATTGTGGTGTTTTAAGATCTTAACACCTGTATAATTGCCAGAAATGGTAAAAACCTGTTCTACTTATTACATATGTACACTGGCAATAGGGCTTAGTTATATGCCTGTATGTTAGAGTAACTAAGAGTCTTAAGTAGTGCAAGACCAGCATAAAAGTAAATATTGGCATCGAAATTTTACGTGAGAAATTCTATAACTATGTTGCAGTTCAGCCTGCAATTTTCGTCTCCGTGGATTGAAAAATAAATCAAGTGTCAATGTGCAAATCCATGCAGCGACAAACTTTTTTCAATAAAATCCTGCAGTTCATGCATTACTCAAGACCGTATTGAAAAATTTGCGCATGACAGTGCAACTGAAAATTCCCAGGTCACACGGTTATAGTGAAGCTGTTATGGTCAACATAACACAGGAATCAATCAAAATGTGACAAAATAAAGAACTACGTTTCCACACATGTAGTGGAACGTATGACTGGGAGACGTGAAAAGTCATTTTAAGGCAGCCACTTTTATAACTGCGAACTGGCGAAGATTGTTATAATAACTACAGTTAGTCCAGTGAACTAACTTTCTTCGGTCAGTTACATATGCACGGTATGAGCAGTGTGTGTATGCAACAGATGCAGTCGTGATGAAGAAAAGGTAAGCTCCGTCGGAAAAACATGTTGGCATCTGTATCACATTCGGATCGATGCTTATGTTGTGTTGACCTTAGCTGCGCTGTGAACACTCCTGTTACGCTTACACGTACAGTTGTCCCACACGTGTAAAATATGGAGAGAAAAAGCACACGCCGAGCTTAGAATGCACCCAGTGTCAGCAAATCTGTAAGCAACACCAGGCAGTGCAGCAAAATCCATTGTTGTACTGTACATCTATGCTCCGAAGTCGATGCACGTGACAGTCACCAAACCGCTAGTAAAGTATGGTCAAACAACCCCAGCACCCTTGCAGTGCGCGATGCTCTCATCCAGCAGTAGAGTGAGTTGTACATGCACACATTATGATGCGGTGGAATATACTTAAACTTCACTTTGCAATTTGAATACGTACACAATCAGTATTAATACCAGCTATTAAATGCATGTTTTTCCTGTACATTTGATCAACACAGCAACAAAACGTTTATTAGATGCAACGGATTGGTTGTCAACAAATTAACTCCTCTAATCTGTTCTGATACAGTGGAGGGTGCTATTGGCCGATTCGATTCGTCAGACATTTTCCTCATCTTATACCTGTGGACAAGACAAGCTACACAGACAAGATGAACTAGTTGCCAACTTGCGGGTGAACATCCACAGGGAAACCGTGTTCATCGGCAACACCATGATTGTTGTTGTTGCTGCTGCTGAATGGCACATGGGGGCCGGTTACACCACGGCCGCCACGACCACAGAATTCAACATCCGTGAATCTGCTGTCTCGCATGGCACGGAATAATAAACAAAAAAACGATACAATTTATAACGCGTCACGCAATTTCTGCGCATGGTCACGGACGAGACACGGATATGGAGGCAGGGCGAGGAACACGCGGGGAGGGGGGGGTGGAGTCAGTGAGGTTGTCAACCAGTACCAAACTGCCAGACACTGCTTCCAATATAGTATCGGCCAGTTAATTGAGTTTTTTGTTGTGGGAGGACACTGGAGGACCCGGAGAAAACCCACACAGAACAGGAAGAGGCCACACAAACTAGATGTCAAAAGATGCCCAAAACAGGAACCAAATTGCCTTGGACAGGACTTTTTTCTTCTACTACAGCAAGTGCTGCATGCAAACTAAATTTCTCGTGGATAATTTGGCGGCATGGTGGTGCAGAGGTAACACTCGCTCTTCATGCCAAAAAAGAGTCAAGGTCTGATTCTTCACTCGGGCACCTTTCTGTGTGGAGTCTGAATATTCCCCAGCTGTTCTACATGAGCTTCCTCTGAGTTCTCTGGTTTCCTCCTACAGCAAAAAATAAATAACACTGTAACATGCATTGGCCAAACATCCAAATGCAGAAAATGTACCATAACCGCAAATCACTCAATTGGGATTACACATGGCAACATTTCTCCCTACTACAAAAAAAAACTTTGCAGAAAGCTCCTTAAACTATTCTTTATACTCTGAGGATTCCCTGTGTAAACAATGTAGTCATCATTAAAATAATCTCACATTGCCTCTAGGATGCCCCTCTAACCTGGACGTGTGACAGGCAATTGTCTGATTAGATTTAAGGGTGTATCTATAAGAAAGTATGCATTGTAGAAGGGTAGCCAAAACGATTTTCACTGTAGGTTACCTATGGGTGCAGACTGTTTTAGAAAGAATTCTGACCTCATTCGTGACAGATATTCTAACGAGTACATTCTAAAGTTGTGGGTGTGTTACAAGTGGGAGAAAGTAAAAACACAATTTTAAAAAGAAATTCGACTTTCGAATGTGCTGAGCATCCCAGAAGGGCTGTGGCAGAGTAAGGAACTTGGAAGGTCAGTAGGGGATGTGTTAGCAGAGCGTGGTGAATATAATTCAGTTAAAATTAGAGGAGGGCACGTTTTTACAGAAACAGCAATTTGTAGTCATACCCGGAGGTCTGCAAAGAACTGAAACCTGAAGAGCGTACCTATAAAACAGAGCTTTGAAAGCACATTTCTGTGGCACCCAACTGTGGGAGCTGGCAGATGAAAACACTGGTAAATTGTGGTTATATAAGTGGCAGCGGCTATGAAGATGACCCCTCGACCTTGACATTCATTGAAGAACAGCTATTTGACACATCAAAAAAGTTGAATTTAAATTCTCGTGCAGAACAATGGGAAATGTCTGCGCTTGCAGCGGTGTCAGCGGGTGGTGCTTCGCTGAACGGGTGTTGAACCGTCGTGAGCTGAGCAGCGGGGGGATCCTCGGTGCAGCAGCTGTGCTCTGTGCTGGCTGCTGCGGCGGAGACCGGCGTGCCATCCGCGGCAGCCTGCCCGTTGGCCAAATGTGGCATCTTGTGCCTCTGATTGTTTACACATGTCTTGTAGAACACGCTTTTGGGATTGACTGGCATTGGTACCAGTTTCATGGTCTTCAGAGCTGTAAAAAAAAACAAATCATAAAAAAAAGGGACCAGGTCTATTGTTTTCAGCAGACAATTTCGTAAACTTAAAAGGATTTCTACGCCAGTTTTGAAGGTAAACTAATCCCTTGAAGTTAATTCCTGCATTCAGGATAGCGTGTTAGCATAAGACGTGATAATTTTTTGGGACTAGCTGACAGCTAGAATTAATATGCATCCTTATAAATTAACACGTATATGTATTAACATCAATTATCGAGTGTGTTACCACGTATGCGTAACTTTGAACGGGTGCATGTGCCATGGCTTCCCGTCGACCCCTCGGCATAGGGAAAGGCTGGTAGTGCTCAAGAATATTCACGAGACCGCAGACAGTGTTCGATGCCTGGCAGAGAATTCGCTACATAAGACCAATGAACGGCAGTGTGTCCCCACTCACTATTCCGATTAATCACCCATTTTGCGTGTTAAAATTTTTTATTAAATAAAAATTACAAAATTATATGCATGTTTTTTGCTTTCATTCCGTCACTTTCTAAGCAAACCAAATTGATGTAAAATACCACAAATAGGATGCCTAGCTCTTTTTCGATGCAATTAATTAGACTGCTGATCAGCATGAGCTACCACAATTGTATACTGCCATTAACTTAAACTCAAGAACGGTTACACGTGCACGGTAATGCATTCAAATCAATTATGCAGCACTTCATCATGCGTGCCTGAATACGACCGTGCTCACAGTGGCTCTCTCTCCCTGTGGGGTCTCTCCAGACGAAGGAAATGAGAATACCCAGCACGGCGTGTCTCCCTGACAACGCGTACGATCCACGACAAGAGATTACAAAATTGCACTTCTAACCGACAGCCGTGTCGAGTGTTCCTTCGCTTCTTAGCAACACAGTTCATTTGAAACATGTTTTCTTGTACGTCTGACCGAAAACAACAAGATTCAGCCAAACCAAATCCCTACAACGTGAGAGGCGAAACAGTGCGAAGGAGACAGGAGGACGACTCGACACGGCTATACGGAAAGGAGAGCTATGGTGAGCAAATGTCGTGCATCGGTGCATTTCTAAAATGTGACGAAAATTTCAGTGCAATAATTAAACTCAATATTAAAAGTCATCATATTAGAATATTTTCAACTGAACTGTAGCGCGCTGCGCAAATTTCACACCTGGTCATAGACGAGACACGGATATGGAGACATAGCGAGACAATGGCAGCGATCAACAGGGAAGGCAGCCACACTGCGTCCCATAGATCATGATGTTATCGGCCAATTCATTAATGAGTGCGTTTTAGCCGTGGGGGGAAGCTGGAGAACCCAGAGAAAACCCACGCACAACTGGAGGAGAACAAACAGGCACCACATAGAAAGGCGCCCGAGGCAGGAATCGAACCGCCTCAGGCGGCAGGACTTTCTTTCTGTGAGGCACGGATGTTACCCCTGCGCTAGACCTGCCACCCAATCAATTCATATTTGCAGTTGATAGTTTTAAATACATATAAACAGAATCTATGAAAGTCTCTCTCCCTATATTAACCACCTGGGTTCTTCGCACTGGTAGGCACATGGTGGCGACATCACAATCCTCCGATTTAAAAAGACCAAAAATCCAGAAGCCATCGCCAGACCTTTTGCCAAGGAACCTGATTGCAATGATCAGTGAAACAATATACTCCATTGTAATGATGCTCTGGGTGTCCTCTCTAACACACAAGTGCACTAATATAAAGAAAAATCGCATACCTGTTCACGTAAAAAAATAACGATTGACTGTCAGGTAGAGGTGGGTTTATGACAAAACATTCATTTTTTACGTGAAGCAACACAAAAGTACATTAATATGTAGAGGTGAGGAGGCTTAACCAATACTTCTGGTATTATTTAATAAATTCATTCGTGCCTTTAATGTAAAATGTCTGATCAGCAAGACAAAGGACGCAGACACGGATGCGTATAAAAAAAAGAGGCTGAGGAAAAATAGAAAGAGTAAAACGAGAGACAAGGTGATAAAAAGAAAATACAGGGAGAGATAAAAACGTAAATCGTAAACGGGAAGACAATCACCAAAGAAATGCGGTGAGACTGTGCACGGAGAGATGACGGGTGGCTGAGGGACCGAGGGACTGAAGCCAAATGCAGAGCCGGCAGCAGCACGGAGCTGTTTCCCATCGGTCGCCGAGGATCGCATTGAGGATCGCATCGAGCTGGGGAACGTGGCCAGGTGGTGGCCTCAGCCCAGTCGCCCAAGCACTAAACTTCATCATATTTGTATTTGCAATCGAAAGATTATTCTCGCTCTGGGATTTAAACTTTCGAGATTGACTAACACACCACGAACACTTCTTGCAGGGCATGGCAACGTGCTGCCCAGTGCACGTAACGGACAGAATGAGCTGCTGCCCTAGTCGCATCTCATCTCATTGTCAGAAATCGCTCAGTCCTGTACAGGGCCGCGGTGAGCCGCAGCCTATCCCGGCAGACACAGGGCGCAAGGCAAGGATATACCCACGATGGGACGCCAGTCCATCACCGGCAACTGTGGGCAATTTAGTTTGCAAGCCAATTAACCTATGCAGCAGCATGTTTTTTTGGACTTTGGGAGGAAACCGGAATGCCCGGCGAAAACCCACGCAGACACGGGGAGAACATGCAAACTCCACACAGAAAGGCATCCGAGCCGAGATTCGAACCCGAGACCTTCTTGCTGTGAGGCAAAAGCGCTACCCCTGGGCCACCGTGCCGCCCAATAATTCTGTGACATTATTCTTTGCAGTCACCCTCTAACCCATAGTGGTGAACTTCCCCCTGTGAAAGTTCCAAATATAAATGCCATTTTCTCACGATGTTACACAATTAGTATACCGCTGGGGCAAAGAGATATAATGCTCAGAAAGAGACACCTGTATAAGGAGAAACCCAGGCACTTAATGAGATACCAAGATAACAATGCAGTGGAAAAACGTGTTAATAGAGAGAGGAGAGAATAAAAAATGGTTTGAATGGCAGGGAGAGATTTTCAAAGCCGCTTTCATTATTCAGGCAGCAGGAGCCACACTCTCAATCTAATCGTCTCATTTTGGATCAAAACTCTTGGGTCAAAACGTCTCTATAGGTTAAACAACAGCAAATATCAACTGACACAAGGCACGCACGAATATGCAAGGCAGCTTGTTACCTAGCCGCATCCCCATAATTAACTGGCCAAGCACTTATATTTAAGTGGGTAAAAACCCTGATGTATAGTAATATTTTTTGCATTTAATAAATCGTTCATTTTAACACTCCTTCATAAAGTGCTGACGTTTTATTTATCTCAGTTCATGAATAAGCAAGAAGTGGTTATTTTATGAGCCAACCCTAAAAGTGCAAATTATTTTGCGAAAATAGCATTTGTGTCCTTTTATGTCAAAGCAGCATAAGAAGTCAATTATCGTAAGATTTGAGCAGAGACTGGTTATAATCCCTGGCTCGACTTAAAAGCAGCCTCTTCACATCACATGCGGCGATCTTACGAATGAGTGAACACTGCAGAGACAGCAAGGTTCAAGTGCTCCAAATCACTGCTTGAAGATCAACAGAAACCGACTCTCTTTAAAACGAATGTGTATATTGCCAATACAGGTGATCCGCATTATGAACGCTCGCAATTACAAACGAGCTCCCATAAGATGTTATTAAATAAAGTATTTGGACTTTATGTTTTATAAACTATACATATCTACGATGATAGAAATAATGTGCAATTCCTGAAATCATCTTGTGATATAGTCCAGTATAACATTAAATACTGTATTGTGTTCCGGCTTGCGAACAAATTGACTTATGAAAGGAGCTCAGGAACCTATTTGTTAACCCGAGGACTGCCTGTATACCGAATCGCGCGTTGCTAATAGGGCGGCGCGGTGGCCCAGTGGTTAGCGCTGTCGCCTCACAGCAAGAAGGTCCCGGGTTCGAGTCTCTCGGCTCGGGTGCCTTTCTGTGCGGAGTTTGCATGCTCTCCCCGTGTCCGCGTGGGTTTTCGCCGGGTACTCCAGTTTCCTCCCACAGTCCAAAAGCATGCTCCTGGATAGGTTGATTGGCTCGCAGACTAAAATTGTCCCGCAATGCCCGGCGATGGACCGGCGTCCCGTCGTCGGGTGTATTCCTGCCTTACGCCCTGTGTTTCCGGGATGGGCTCCGGCTCACCGTGACCCTATATAGGATTAAGCGGTTTCAGATAATGAGATGAGATGAGGTGTTGCTAATATGTACATCCATATGCTGCCCTCTGACATCAGCTGTTTGGGAGATTACACACTCTACACAATTAGTCTTTAAAAGAAGACAGTTTCACATCGCGTATGTGGCATGATATGTGTAATTATTTTGCTGTTTTGGAAGATATAATTAGGAAACGTGTACTTGATTTAAAAGTATTCCAAAGAGCTTTCCTTGCACCGGTGCAATTAACATTGCTGTTTTGCTCCCCACACGGTGCAACACAGCAATTACAGCTGCATGCATCAATGTGCACATTCGTACTAAACCTTTATGTACTTTTTAAATAATGTAATGAATGTTTAGTTAAGAGCCACTGAGCACTCATTAAACATGCCCGTAACTTGTAAACCTCATGGGACAGACGTTTGCACGTTCAGGAATGCGTATGCACGTCACTGGTGGGTTAGAGACATGGTGCCGCTCCGACAGCATGGACTCCGGTTTGGCTCAAAACGTTGAGGAAGACGTCACAATGGCCAACACCATCAATGCCACGGCGTCTTGCCCGCTCCCTTCACCCCTCCGCAATCCTCAACAACAAACCACACTCGCCACTAAGTGACGGTGACATCCCAACGACACTGTACCAGGAGAGGTGCACTTTGAGGCCACACGAAATGTCGAAGGCTCGCTGACAGGAGGTCACCGGCCAGACCCAGGTGCATGGGCTGGCTGACAGGTGACTGGCCAAGGCACCACCATTTATGCTCCCTACTTTGTCAACTGAGTTTTAGCTGCCCGGTGCACCGCGCACTATTCTGAGTGTCGCTCCTACACTCTCTGTTGTTGGTGCAGAGCGACTGCCTCCAAATGCCCAGTAGCATATTTCACGAACCTCCTCCAGTGGTCGATCTAAACACCGCCAGTATGAGTCACTGGCAAGTTCATTCAGCTGCACATCCTTCAACATCAGTTCATCTGTTCTCCAGCCCACACTGTTCGGTTAGCCCCTCGATCCGACCGAACAGAAGTTTCTGGGGCAGCCGGTGGCTGGGCATGCATAGCGACATGACCAAGCCAACATAGCCTCACCTACCAGAGGAGCTCACTAAAGTGAATGTGTTCTGAACTTTTAAGGACCTGTGAGCTGCTCACACAATCCAGTTTCATTAAACCCAGGATGAATCGGGGGCAAGCCAGCCGAAATTTTTCAAACCAGCCATTCGACTGATTCGGAGTGAGTACTGGGCTGCAAAAACCACAACCAGCAACAAGAACACTGCACAGGTACAGAAACTACTGCCCCCTCTTCACAGCTGTTCTATCATGCATGGGGAGATGAGGGAGTTGAGTGCTTGATGGCACAGAATATATAGGCAGATGCTTAGTTTTATTGGGGCTAATGATAAATCCTCATCTATTAGTGGCATGTCCAGGTGCAGCAAGTCTCCATCTCCTCCTCGATCACAAGACCATCAGCATACATAACGTGGTTGATCAATAGGGAGCTATCCCTTGGCTGTACTTGGCTATCGATCAGCCTGCCACTGTACGAGATGGAGATTGCAGTGGTATAGCCATGGAAAGCTTCTCGAACTATGTGGTTAAAGATGTTATATAATATAGAAGCCACAGGACAGCCCTACCACATCCCAAGGTGGACATAAAATGGTTTCGACTCTTGGCCACGCAGCTTTACCCAGTCCTGTACACCATCATAAAAGTTTTTGATGATTGTGAGCAGTCAGGAACCCCAAATACACAAAGAATAACCCAGAGTCCTAGCCGTTAATGGTATCATAGGCCCGCCTCTCCCTCCACTCGTACTCCTCAAACCCCTCCACTCCCCTCCATCTCATTATCTGAAACCGTTTCATCCTATATAGGGTCACGGTGAGCCGGAGCCTATC
>JAZEWT010000002.1:39026804-39045555 GCA_036362905.1 Mordacia mordax
TCCTGCAAGACTGTCCAATGGCCTGCCTTTAAAGATTTGCGCTTGTTGAAACTTTCACTCATTAAATATATTTTCTCTGAAAAGGCGGTGTTAATAATGAAGTATGTTTTGCCCTTATGTAACACTGCCAATTTGAAGAGTAGTTGTTTAGCCAATATGACTAACAATTTCAAGTGATTTTAATTACCAGGCAATACATTTTAAGATGGATTTTTCAGACAAAGCTTTTTGAACACAATTATCTCTGTCACTAAATACACTTACTTAAAATTGAGCCATAAATATGGATGTGTTTTCTGGAGGATCCAAAAAGTGCCAGAGGGTTTGATTGCCTCCATGTACTGGGGACGTCGGCATAAAACAACACACACGGCCACAATGTCATCACCACATGTGCCCCATCACCATAACTATCACAGAGGGAGTAAAAGTCCTTGTGCCAATGTCAGCAAACAGTGACAAGGCCTATGGTAGGGTATTTGGCACTTGTTCCTGAGGTTTGCGGTTCAAATCCAGATGCCATCTTAGTCATGACTGCGGATGTATTAACCGCAAAATTTCAACAGTCATGTTGACTCTCCAAAGAGCTCCCTTGTAAGGGATCTCATGGCCACTCTCAACTCCAAAGAGCTCCCTTGTAAGGGATCTCATGGCCACTCTCAACTCAATCAGTTTCATTCAACATGTAACATCTACCACTCACAGATGTGGCCATATTTTTGACCTGGTTTGCTTCAGGGACATACCTGTAACCAACTTGTCTATTACTGATCCTGGTCTATCTGATCACTAGGACGTATGGTTTGATTTCCAAGTACTGCCAACTATTTTCATCATGAAGCACAAAAATCCAATTCCGAAATTCATCACTCCAGGATAAATTCTCAACAGCAATCAACAGTTCAACATTATATCAGGTGGAAAACCATCCCCCTGGTATCATGTTGAAGTCCAGGAGTTCAAGGTGAATGCATGCAGAGTTGAACGGGATTGGAAAAAATCTGACTTCACTAAGCATGCTGAAATCTATATGGACCAGCTCAATCACTATCAGATGGCACTTAATTGCACCCATACCAACTACCTTTATAGCATCCCAGCTGAAGCCTGGGACAAACCCAAGATCCTCTTCTCGACCATCCATCAGCTCCTTCATTCACTCAGCCATTCACTCTCACCTCCCTTCATTAATAAAGAGCAGGTGGATCAGATGATTCTGTTTTTTGACAGACAAAACCAAAGCCCATTCCATCTCTACCAAGTTTCAACCTCAACGCACCACCTCGGCGATTGTTCCCTCTATCACCCTCCTCTCAAAACTCCGGGAATTTCCGAGTTAACGGAATCTATTGTTTTTTCAGTCGTAACCAGATCTCAGCCTACAAACTGCTCCTTGGACTCTTTCCATCCATACTCATCAGGGCAATGCAAATCCTTTGCAACTCTGTGCAGCGCTTTGTGACCCTCGGGTGAAAAGCGCTCTAGAAGTGCAATTATTATTATTTAACAATTCACTTCGCTCCAGCATTGTTCCCCCACTATTCAAACATGCTGCAGTTACCCCCTGCTCAAAAACCCGATCTCGCTTGCAATACCTCTGATAATTATCGACCATCTCCAATTTACAACTCCTTTCTAAGGTCCTTGAGCAGGCAGTAGCTACATAACTCCAGGAACACTTCCTCAGCAATGACCTCCTCGATCCCTTCCAAACTGGGTTCAGACCTGGTCACAGTACTAAAACTGCTTTGGTCAAATTAGTTAATGACCTACTTATCGCTGCTAGTGAAGGCTTGTTAAGTATCTTTGTCCTCCTGGACCTGAGCATAGTTTTTGATACTGTTGACCACCCTACCTTGGTGGAACAACTGAAGGGGATAGAGGTGTCTGTGCCCTGCACTGGCTGAGCTCCTACCTCTCCGACCAGAAGCAGTTCATCAGCCTTGGGGGATGTAACTCAAGAGATCCATCCTGTTTTGTCTGATGTTACACAGAATTAAGTCCTTCGCACAATTCTCTTTGGCATTAACTTAAAACCCTTTGGCCATATTATGGCACCATTACTATGCTGATGACATGCAAATCTATATCCACACAAATCCATCAATCAATGCATCTGCTCTTTGCATTTCATCCTCACTGTCATCTGTGGAGGCCTGGCTCAATTAAAATTTCTTGAAACTAAATGGCGACAAAAGAGAAGTTTTTCTTGTCGGGTACCTACACCAACTGTCCAAGGCTGAACCCATCCGTTTGATGCTTGACAACCACACAAACGAAGTTGCGAAAGCAGTCCGGAGTCAAGAAGTGATTCTTGATTCCTCACTCACCTTTGAGACACACGTAAATAAGGTAAAGAATGTAGCCTATTTCATCGATTTATTATCCATACCCGCTTAAACCTGTATAGGGTCACGGGGGTCAGAGCCTATAACTGCCAACAGGGGGCACAAGGCATGCGAATATCCAAGATGTGACATCACTACATCACAGGGCACCCATTTTGGGGCAATTTACTCAGGATGTCAATTAACCTAGGCAGCAGTGTGTCTACACGGTGGAAGGAAACCAGAGGAGCCATCGAAAACCCACGCGGAACGGGGAGATTACGCAAATTCCACACAAAAAGGCACCCGAGACGGGTATCGAACTCTTGATGTGAGGCGACAGCACCTAGACAGCCCATTTCCACCTCAGAAATATAGCCAGACTGGAAGTGTCCCTGAGCAGGCATAGGTCAACAGCACGCCATCACCCAAGCACACAGCAGTGAGCAGCATTAACAGTGCGAGCCAGAGGACTTCAAAACCTTACGGAACAAGTGAGTCTTGAGACGAGATTTGAAAATGCCCGTGGATTCAGCTGGCCAAATTTCGAATGGAAGGAAGTTCCAGGGTCTGGGAGCACTGCACGAGAAGGCTCTCTCACTCGACGAGAGCGAAGTAGCTTATCATGTGCACCGTGCCCCGAAATACCCCAGCATGAAAGACAGTATACAAACACACTCAACACATTCATGAGTAAAACAATGCTAGAGAGTAATGTGTGGAACTTTTTGTAAATTGTACTTGTGCACCACCGCCAAGGTAGCAGCATCACCGAAAAATTCGTTTAATATTAAAAAAATAAAACGTTATCGGATATGCTGTGCGTGGTTGACGGCACATGCGTGCATATGCGTGCCCTCACCGGTCTCCATGCTCCGGATATTCTTGGTTCTGTCATTGGCCATCTTCTTGCGGTAGTCCCCGAACACGGCCTGCATCACCTGCCGCTTCCTAATGGGCGGCGCCTTGGAGCTGCTGAGCACGCGAAGAGCTCGCACCGCCTCCTCCGCTACACACCGCAGCGGATCAAACAACCCACAGATATCCCCGCAACCACTCTGCGGCAACAAAGAGTAATCACCAGCGTCGTCACCGAGACCCTCCGTAACATTCCAGATGGTGGTCCAGATGCCTTGTGATGCTCACTTAATTGATCCCGAATGTCTTTCCTTCGCTCATTTAACATGTTTTAAATAAGCCTTAGTTCTTACTCTCATATTAATAAAGTTTGCACGTCATTTTCAAATTGCTTGCATTTCACACCCATTAGTACACAAAATGTTATGTTTTAGAGGATTAAATAAAGATCACAAAACATCCAAACCACCCTGTACATAAGCAGCAGATAATACGCCTACATACATGTCCCTCGTTCAGTGGCACGCACAAATACATGGCGTCAACGATTATTCTGTTTCACGTCTTATATTGTTTCAGTCGAAATAAAACCCCTAACCGACCATATTCATGAGCCCTTGTCTCCGAACATCTGGCAGTTCACCAGCACTAGTGAAAGTAAAGCCTCACTCAACTGATGAGAGTTGGAGGAGGGAAATTCTCCGCTTATATATTCTGTTTCCGCGGTAACCTTTTCTCTGCGTTGCACATGCTGTCCCACCTCCGAAGTAGCATTGGCGTCGCTATTGATAAATGCATGTTGTATTTAATTGAGGACACACCACTAAATGTTCTCGCTATTTTGTAGACAAATACAGAACGTGGGATGTGTCCCAGGCTGTCCGAGATAAGTCAGGATGCAAAACAACATGTCTTTAATAAGCAATGTGTACAACTGCGTACATGTGTTAGTCACCATCGTCATGCATTTTCTATCCACTGTTGAATGATAGCTTTCTCCCCATGCCATGCCAACACCCCCCCCCGCCCCTCAGAGCTCTGCACTGTCCCATTAAATTCCACTCCTGCACTAAAACGACTGCCAGCACGCGATCGCCCTCGTACAAGCATCCTCCGCTTTGGCCGCATCCCTTACAGCGATGTACCCCGCTCACCAAGTCCAATTACTTTCCCTAAAGGTCAATATGTCTCTCATTCATTCTCTGAGCCAAGTGTTCCTCTTCCTGTCTCTCAGTGTAACGCCAACCGTGCATATATCTACATGCTATTAAAATATTTAAGCTTTGCTTCCATTTCAACGCCAGTCTTCACGTTTCCACTCCATACACTGCAGCAGGTAATTTGCAGTGACTGAAAACACTCTCTTCAGGCACATCAACACAGGGCTTTAAATGCTGCATTGCCTTGCTTTGTTTCAAAAGCATCTAGAACTGTCTTCAATAACTGCTCCAGCATACACATTCTCCTGTCTTTTCCTGCTGTGTTTTTATTTTTTTAAGCCATTTTTATATCGTTTACTCCAGTCGCAAAGTATAATTACGACTGCATGTGCACATCATGGCTTTCGATGAACAGAAATGCCACGTTCTCCGCACTCGGATGCATACCTGTGGTGCTATACACGTGCACACTCCGACCCTTAGGCATGCCCGAGACCATTCACTCTCGGTGACAGCCCACTATCGCATAATGCCACTCAGTGCCGCGAGAAGTTGCCCCTTGTTAAGCCGCGGGAAGACAGCACACGGGGGAACCTGTAATGATGTGACTTGGAGCTAGCTGGGAAGGCTGTTTTTATAATGAATGGGAGTTTTTCTTACTCTTGCAGAAGAGCATACTAATGTGGATCGATGTGGTTTGGGAACAGAAATAACGCCCAACGGATTGAGTTGTCGCTCACTCTAATTGCTTCAACTAAACATGATCTTGAGTACAAATCAACGAACAAGCAACGGTTATCTCTTTCTTTATAACAATACTTCATCATCTCCTGGCACCCTTCAGTACCTGCCCTAAGCATACTGTCATGTGTTTCCACGGGCTTTCTCAAAGTTATCTTTACATTATTTAGAAAACTTGATGTACATTACTTTTGCCGTGCTCATGTTTATCTTGCTTGCCCATAGTTGGTTACCATTGGATGTTTTGCTGTTATCAGAAAATCAGAGATGGTTCATATTTGTTCTATTTATATTCATGCCAGCGTCTCCAGTCCAATTTTGAGAAACAGAACACGACACATTACAATGTGAGTTGGACAAGGAGCAAAACTCTCACCAAAGTAATTCACAGCAACATGAGAAGGTGGCTCAGCGGTAGGGCGAGTGACTCACAAATGGAACGGTGTGAATTCAGATCCTGGTTGCGGGGTGACTTAGCCCATCATTCCTCCGGGGTCGATAAAATAAGGTGGGAAAGTCAACAGTGGTTGTTCTATAATGGACTCGCCCTTGCCACAGGAATGTGGATTTTCAACGCACGGTTTCGGGCTGTGAGCAGAAGAACGGCATTGCCTCCGTACTCGATTGAGCAATAAATCACTGACTTGTTGTTCACATTAACAGACCGATGTTAATTGTTTTTAAATAGTCATACACTAGCCACTGAAATAATATCAGCACATGCCTATCAATGGTCATCTATTACTGGATTGTCTTCGATTGCTCTCCAATACATCGAGCGCGACACAGCCGTAGAGCATGGGCCGCTCGACGAGCTGTGTCGCGCCACCCGAGTGGCCCACGGCGAGGAGACATGACACGCAGACTGTGAAACACGTCAGGCACGAGCAACATCGCAGCAGCGTGCACGCGCAGACTGCGTGCCTCCAATATCAACGCCGTGTCAAGCGTGATGCGAACGACAGGCAGGGTTAGGGCTCGGTTTTAATTCTAACGGTGCTGAAGTAACAAATAACACGAGGTTAACTGGATGATTGTCAGCATGTGTTTTCTTGTTCATAACGAAGCAACGCTTGCAATTCTCAAGAGTTTGTACACTTAAAGCGTTAAATTAAATTAAAGCGTTTCAGTACGAAGACCTCTAAACTCCAGTCTAATCGAACATTTTTCACGAAACATTCCAAGCGTCAGCAAAATTGTTGCATAAAAGCACCACCTGGTGGAGCCTAAGGGTTATGTCCAAATTGTATTCGAAGGAATTGAGCAACTTGGGCTTGCAAGTTAACCAGGCACTTTATGCTGTAATAATAAACATCTCTCTATCTAGTATTACAACTCCCACATGTCTTAACAGCCATCACCCAATGTGTTTGTTACCAGGTTAATACTGATTTCGTGCTAAGCGCGACCAGAAGCTGCAGAAAAACCATACAGCGCTTCGACAATTTGTGACGTTAAGTTGATCGCATTAAAGCCATTATTTGACTTTCAGTTGAGTTGTCCTGATGTTGTTGTTGACAGAGCTCTCAGATTTGTAGCAAAAAAAACTGCAATTATTGCTGATTTGCTGTTCTTATGTCGTTATTGCTGACATGCTGTTCTCTCCACAGCTCTGTGCAACGCTTTGTGACCCTCGGGTGAAGAGCGCTCTAGAAGTGCAATTATTATTAATTCAAGAGTGGATCTCACATGCAAAGCCTGACGGCAAACAGAGTGTAAGACTTGAGAGTGAAACTACAGTCTTAACTCGCCAAATAACAATTCCACTCCACACACCAATTATTCTGAGCCAGCAGCATAGCCAAATTAATGCATGACTTCTTACTCGTTTCAACAACATAATTTCCTTTGTTTTTTATATTTTTCCCACGTACAGTCGCATTCACCCCATTAGCCTGAAGGTAACGTTACCAAAGTGTTTATTATATACAATTTGCAGGAAGTGTAATTCATTAGCTCACACTCACCACAAAGCAGCGTGAGCAGAAACATTATCTAGTTTAAATAATAAATCATTGTTATGTAATACATATTTAGACGAAATAATTTTAATGTGACGCTGCCGCATTGGCGATGGTGCATCAAGCCAATTACTACAAAAAAGATTAGTCAATAACACCGTAAAGTAATAATAATAATTGCATTTATAGAGCGCTTTTCACTCGAGGGTCACAAAGTGCTCCACAGAGCTGAACGTATATAATAGGCGACATTTCAGGTATTGGCGCTTCTGTGCTGAGGAGGGCAATTATCAGATGCGTTGAGGTTTTTAATATGTACGTTATTGTTGTTAATTTGCTGTTCATATGTTGTTGTTGCTGATATGCCATTCTCTCCACAACTCTGTGCAGCGATTTGTGACCCTCGGGTGAAAAGCGCTCTAGAAGTTCAATTATTATTATTAATACGTGCAGTTTAGCTAAGCTGCACGTAATAACAGGTGACGAAAAATAATGCATCTGGCATCGGCTTAATGGAAATCAAGCCAACGCGAGTTACATGATACAAAACACTATTTGTGCCTCACAGGAACTGATTTCCCATGACACAAAAGTAATTACCAAGCACAGGGAAATGCTGTAGAGATTAAAATAGCTGTTCTGAGTGAGTGTATGAGTAAAAAAATATATCGCAGAGTTTGTATCCCTGACATGAGTAGTAATGAGATGTGCCACTACTACGTGACTTGCCAAGCACACCACAGGCAATACATTAAAACTGGTGGTTTTACAATCGTCGACCGACAGTTATGGTGATGGATGCTTAAACGAACATCACCTCTGAATGGATGCTTATATGTGCCTATAGTATGGCAAGATTATTTCCCATTCAATTATCATGCGACGTTCATATTTCACAATGCTTGAGCAGTCTAATGATACCATGTTTAAATAGCCACCTCTAATTTATGTCACCGATATCTAGTCTATGATAAAACTGCTCAGATCTGAGAATCTGAAACCTGAAAATGCAAATACAGAACATGAAACTAATTTAAAATACTCGTCATGATGTAGAGGAAACTAACACACGTGAGATGGGATGCACACCGACTGGGCAGGATACAGCACACTCGAGAGAATGCTGTTAATAAAAAAAAAGATAATTATTTTTCCCGCATCGTGACTGCCTTAAAGAACGAACCCGCACATTAATGTGTTATTTATTACACTCGCTTACCTCGAAAGTCTCATTGACTTTTTAAAATCTAATCTCGGATCAATTTAAACATTATAGTCTTTACGTTAACCTGCACTGACTTTCCCCTAAGTCTCCCCTCTCATCTCACTATACCCGCCTCCACAAACGCTCATCCACCACACTGCCCTCCACACTCTCATCCCACTACAACTACCGCCATTCGCCACTAAGTGGCGGTGGCGTCACCACGGCGGCTGTGCCAGGGCAGGTGCACCTTGAAGCCACAAGAAGTGTCAAAGGCTCGCTGACAGGTCACAGGACAGACCCAGGCGTTATGGGCTGCCTGACTGAGATGACTATCTGATGCACCACCTATGCTCCCTATTGTGCCAACGTGCTGTGTTTTAGCCGCCTGACACTCCACTCGTTGTTGTGAACGTTGCTCCTCCGCCCCCCGGTGTCGTTGGAGGGTGACTGCCTTCAACTGCCCCGTAGCATCCTTCACGATCCTCCTCCACAGAGGTCGATCTTGACACCATTGGTAAAAAGTCTTCAACAAGTCCACTCAGCTCCAGGTCCTCCTGTGCCGCATCAGTCCATCTCTTCTATAGCCCGTGCCGCGCCTGTTTAGCACCTCTATCAGGCCAAACAGTAACTGTTTGAACATGCGGTGACTGGGCATGCGGTCTACATGAATGACCCAGCCACTGCAGCCTCGCCGGCCGGAGGAGCTCACAAATGGTACTTTGTCCAGATCTTTCGAGAATTTGTGAGTTCCTCACACAATCCAACGTAGTTAAACCTAGGATGGATTGTAAGCAGACCAGCCGGAAAACTTCCAAACGGCGCATCCCACTACACCCCCTTTCAAACACTCTACAGTCTCTCACCTCTACAATTTTATCTGCACACTATATACCAGAAATCAAGGCTTTCTGTCGAAGGTCTCAATTGAAGGTTGCAGCCAAGGAAGTTCCTCCTTTGCCTCTTGTTAATAATCTGGAACTCCCTTTGTCCTAATATGTGCCATCAGATGTTTGCATCTGTTGAAGCGCAGGCTCAAAATCTTCCTATTTTTCTCCACCTATGACCATCTTTACCTCACCAGCAAAAGCCTTATTTTCCCAGGATGCCCGTGTATCACTGTTTTATCCAGTGTCATTTACAGACTTGCGAATACAAATGTTTTTGTAACAGGAAGCATCAGCTACCATTCTGCTTTCCGTTGCGTGGTATTAATATCACGAACCAACGGGAGGCAAGGCGAGAGACCCACATTATGTTGGCAGTGTGCATCCATGAAAAACACTAAGTATAAAAGCCTGGAATTGATAGTGAAATTCCCTAGTCCAAGATGTTGTGAAGCAGACATTTCACACATTGAGATTGCAAGTCTCTTTAGGGAGACTAATAACGTGTGTTGCTAAGTTGTTGTGAAAGAATATACATGACATCATACGCGTATTGTAAATACGCAAACTGCATTGCATTTGTAGTACGGAAGCCACAATGCAGCATGTCATCTGCATTTGCGACAGTCACTTCATCTTGCTCGCCAAAAAATGTCATTTTGCAACTCAACTATCCTCATGCAAAACTGGTAATGCCGCTAAAATGTAATGAATGTAAAGCTAGGTATTTGTATCCCTAAAGTGAAACACTTCGATCTTTACACTGTAAATAAGCAATAGCTTGTCAAGTACAGTACAATTATGCATGCTCTCCATGTGGACACATTGGGCCTACACAACTTATTGCACAAATGGTGAAACGCCATGATGCAAGATCAGGCAGGATCATGGTTATCAACGGCAAGTGTTCATCTCTCCAAAAGCCCTCAACCTGTAGGCCTTCAAATCCAATGTTTAACAGCAAGACAACTATGCGTGGGTTTTACTTTTAGACAATATTTAGTGCTGAAGGGTCAGTTGATGACATGGTCCAAGGACAAACTCTACTGTGACTCAAAGCTCCGTTTGTGCACACAGCATGACCCACATGGTGAATGCCACGGGCAGCTACATCTGATGGTGATGTCCATGAATTTGGCTCCGAATAAAAAATAATAATAATTGCATTTCTCGAGCGCTTTTCATCCGAGGGTAACAAAGCGCCACACAGAGCTGCGGAGAGAACCGCATGTCAACAACAACGGTACAACAATGGAAATTACGCTGGTGCCCTTTTCATAACCATTTAAGTATTTGCCAAATATATTAGTGGCAAACACTGGGTTGAGAAATAGGTTGTGCCTGAATCTGTAAGTGGAGTTGTTCTCAAGTTGGAACACAACACACTACTTAGTGGTATACAATTATACTGTACTGTACTCTCGGAAGCAACAGTGTGGTCGATGCTTTCGAGATTTGGACATTATTTGTACTCTTGTAGATATGTCTAGTTTATAAAATCTAAAGTCAGAACACAATTTTTAATGGCAGATTGAAAATTGCATGCGACATAAAATTAATGGGGGCGGCACGGTGGCCCAGTGGGTAGCGCTATTACCTCACAGCAAGAAGGCCCTGGATTCGAATCTCGGCTCGGGTACCTTTCTGTGTGGAATCTGCATGTTCTCCCCGTGTCCGCGTGGGTTTTCACCAGGCACTCCGGCTTCCTCCCACAGTCCAAAAAACATGCTCCTGTATAGGTTAATTGGCTTGCAGACTGAATTGCCCGCAGTGCCTGGGATGGACTGGCATGGGTATATGCCTGCCTTGCGCCCTATGTCTGCCGGAATAGGCTCTGGCTCACTGCGACCCTGTACTGGACTAACAGATGACAATGAGATGAGATGAGATAAAATTAATGGGATCTAAGATTACAATAGGTTTTACCGTATCTGGCGATTATGCAGGTGTTAAGATCTTAGCACCTGCATAATCTGATGGGTGCTTGTTTGTTAGAGTGTTCAAAAGTTGGACTTCAAGAGTCGGGAACTGCCTGTACTGTAATAAACATTGTGAACCCGTTGTGATAATCGTATGTGATGGCTGCAAGGCAGCAATAACGAAACGTCAGTGCAGGGTCTGGCACCGCTCGTATTGGTCCCGGGATCAGGGTGGGTGGGTACCTTGCTTGGGTGAGGCCTTGCGCGTCCGCAGACCTAGCTGCAGCTGCTCGCAACACCAATCGAGTTCCAACTCAAACTGTGTGGTCAGCAACCAGAAACAACCACCCATAGTACAGGGAGTAATGATCAGTAAACCAGGATTATCACAAAGCAATCCACCTGTCACACCAGATATCCATAGTGCATTTAACCAGGCTTAATATAATGCACATAAAAAAGATAGGCATATGAAAAATTAGGCCAATCTTTTCTGTCTTGCATAAAAACATACAATTCATGTTACCATTTTACTGTGAACGTAGACGTAATTTCATAAACTGGTTTTGATAAAAAAAACTTAAATTATACAATAGGTATGCTTCATTTTGGAGAGTTCAGTAATCCTTGATGAACTGAGAAGTCTCTTGCCTGAGATGACAGAGGTTCCTGCACTGGCACACATTCCATCTTGGTCATGGGAGGCAGAAGTACGCTGCTGTCTGCAACCTTCCCACCCACGTTCCCAGTAGCTGCTGCAGCGCTTCCCTGTTTTTGTTTCTTCCGCTGCCTCTTCAGCTGGGACTTGGTCAGACTATTTGTTGCCGGTGCCTCCATGCCTTCTCCTCCAACTCGCTGGGTGACCGGAGCATAACACACAAATAGGTGCCCAGATAATATTAAACTTATTTTTGCATCAGCAATCACAACAAATTGTAATCAATTGCAATGCAATACTTTCAACTTGCTGCCCCCAAATGAATGCAGTAAATAATGAATGTTATTTAATTATCGGAAGACCTCACCCCAAGCAGGCAAAACGGTGGTAACCGTACTTAACTTGAAAGCTAACCATTTAAAATACCAGTCACAGGTTAACTCAGCATATCATCCCTGTGGAGTTGATAACATGTAATTGACACAGGTGGCTCAGGGCTGACTAACAGGTAAACACTGCCTTTCATTCATTTGGATAAAATACATTTACACTGCCATGCATCTCCTAAGAAACAGTGTCTATGGAAGCGGCACAGAGTAATGCTGTGACATGGAGACAGTTTCACTTACCGATAAGAAGTACACCTAGGCCGTTATGCTAAAGCTAAGGGGTAACTGGCAATGATCTCAATCTTCTGGCCGACAATGTTGAACTCACTGTGTTTATAAGCAATACAAATGTTTTAACATATTTCTTCAATTATATTAATCATCCAACTACTCTTTAACATTGTGTTTATCACCATAGCTCGTGACAAAGAGCAACCATGAGTTGGTAATGAAATCAAAACACACAGCCACTTATAGTTACAATCCTAAGGGGCACAGGTGACACAGGCCATAAAAGCCTGTACACTGCCAGATGAAAAAGGCACTCAAGGACCACCTCTCATTTGGTTCGCACAAAATATACCGCAGTTAAATTTTATTTAACCACACCACGCAGCACTCTGCTACATAGCGATTCGATCGACAGCCACGTGAGGTGTGCTGAAGTCCTCTTCGGCTACCTCTGCTGTCTCTCCTGGTTCCGAGGACTCAGCAGTAGCAGTGGTGGGTCCGGTTGGCTGTGTGGGGTTAGGCTGGACTGACATACTTGTCTCTTCAGCAGCACGGACCGTCTCTACCTGCAGAAGACAAAACATAACTGTAGCAGTGAGTTTTGAAGACAGTTTCACATGCTACACATAACACTCTACAGGCACTATTTCGTGAGGCACAACAATTTTAAGGATTACACATAATTTTCAAAAGTTCACTTTGGCAGTTGAAGCAGAGATGCATCTAAATGAGAGATTATATTTTGGCCATGGCGGAAATCCCAGAGGTAGTAAAAGGGTTCGGTTTTACTGCTTGCGGCTCTGAGGTCATACATAACATTAGCCGAACTGTATCCACAATATATGCATGTCGTGTCATAATATACCATGCTTTAAATTTTGAAGGGTTGGTCCATATTAAAGCCTCAAATTGAATTAAAGTGCTTAAATACAAAAATGGTAGCATGGTGGCAAAATGGGTAGCGCTGTCGCCTGACAGCAAAAAGGCCCCTAGTTCGATTGCACACTCGGGTGACATTCTGGGTGGCGTTTGCGCGTTCTCCCCATGTCCACGTGAGTTTTCGCGGGATACTCCGGTTTCCTCCCACCGTCCAAAAACACGCTGCTGGCTAGGTTAATCGGCCTGCTGAGAAAATTGCCTCAAAACGTGTGCCCTGCGATGTACTGGTATCACAACCTGGGTATTCTCCCGCATTGCGCCCTCTGTCGGCCGGGATGAGCTTCGTTCCTCCGCAACTTTGTACAGAATTAATTCGGTATTGATAATGAATGAAAAAACATGAAAAATGGATCTTTGACCTACACTTTCATCAGTCAAGTTCACTCAAACATCTAAAGCTATTGCGAAATACAAATCCCACCGAAATACAAATCCCACCGTGCAGGCAGCAGTGCAGGTGACTCATATTTCAAAGGGCTGATCGGGCACAGCCGAGGTCTGGGATCTGAAATCCAGCCAGGACGCTATCATGTGGCTACTAAACAATTGACTTCAAAAACAAGATTTATGTTTAATTTGGTTATCCTCTTCATTTTGCTCAATCCAAGCTCTGAGCATGAATTATATTGAAGTGACTTCTTGGAAAGTCGTTGGTAACTTTCAGAAGGCAGCACTTCGGTGTTTATTGGCTGTTGGATAGATAAAGTTTTGTCATCCTGTGGTGCCAAGCCTTGCGCCGTGCCAGGACGGGTGCACCGGGGCACCCGTGTCGGGGCGACTAGGTGGGGTGAGGGTCACGGAATTGTAAGTGGCCCTTCAGCACTTCCCCCGGAAGGATAAATGGGGGGGGCTATTCCCCCTCCTCCACCTCTCAGTAATTAGCGGGGCGACGTGCTTAGGTGGCGAGAAACTATCATGACGTTAATGGGGGCTTTGGTGCCAGTTCTTTTTGTGCTGATTGGCTGGGGTGTGGCGTGAGGAGAGGAGCAGGGTGACGTCCGGGGGGGGATAAGCACAGGGGGGGCAGTGAGGGGCGGTGAGTCACGTTGGGGGTCTTGAGTCTGATGGGGTGCCGGTGAGCGACGCTACGGGGTTGACCGCGTGGTCGTTGTTCGGGTTTGGCGCCGCTGGATAAAGATTCCTCGTTTGTTGCGATGGAGTCTTCGATGTCCCAGTATGTCTGCTCTGGAGAGAGAGGACGCGTGCCCGCCATTGCAAACGCGATCGTCGTCATCGGCGCGTCATAGGCAGGGACAATCCCATCTGTACACAATTGCAATTTATAGAGGAACGAAATCACGTTTCTCATGTTATCACCAAGAGTAAAACAATATTAGAGGTTGAAACTCAAATTGGTTGTCGATAGTATGGGTGGTTGTCAAGTCTAGATATGATAATGTACTCTCGATACAACAGCAGCACCGGCTTCATACAACACTACACGTATAATGCACATGTGTTGTGACCCCAATTTAATTCTCTAAAACGTACCATGTGTACACCTATGGATGTGTAGCGTTGTAAACAAATAACAATCAAACACGTAAACGTAATCGATGTGAAGTGAATAAGGGTTATCTAAATTATAAATAAATAGCCAAAGGGGAAATCATAGCGGTTTATGACATAGGGGTCGCAGGACATCTGAACCACACTGTACGGTACTCTGATTGATCATCGCACAATGCGTGACTACACGCGTGATTCACGTTTATTACTGTGACTATACGCGTGATTCACGTTTATTACTGTGACTATACGCGTGATTCACGTTTATTACTGTGACTATACGCGTGACTATGTTATCACCGTGACCAAATGTCTTGTGTCTCGATTGAATTGACCCTTAACGTTTTAGTGCGACTCTGCGCGCTCATGTGTCTGAACCCTCGCTTATTTCATTGCTAACGAACGTGAGGCATCGTTTCTGCGTCGCTTACATTACACAACTACACAACAACTTACACAACTACACAACAACTTACAAGCGAACACGCGTACAGTACAGTGTTACGGGGGGGGGGTCACAAGACATGTGGACCATCATGCAGACACGGCCAAGTGCCCGGCCGCGTCTCCATTGAGAGACGAGGTATGAGATGGAGGGGGGGGGGTTGTGAGGAGGTGTTCGCGATGACGATGTGAAAGCGAAGATAAATCGCTCGCCTCGTGTGAATAAAGGACCGCCGATTCCTCCCCGCGCCTCCAATGCGAGCAAACCGAGAGGCCTTCAAGCCGCGTTAGGCTTCACCGGCGGGCGATGCCGTTTCAGAGGTTTTTTTACCTCTACGCGAGCTCCACGTGGAGTCCACGTGGAGTCCCACGGACTCCGAATGGGACGAGGACCTACGGATGTTCTCCTGGTGAAGATCTCTCCACGGCTCGATGAGCAACGGCGAAGACGCCTCCAGTATGGCAAGAGAAACGTCTGCGAGGGAGGGAGACTCAGCGCTTGACACGGCATTCCCGAAAGAACGCCTTTGGTGAGCGATCGTCGAGATGATTTGTTGTGACAGCAGAGAGTGACCCAGCGAGATTCCCAGCGAGATTCCTGCGAGAGAGCAAACGTCCGGACTGACCAACGCAAAACCAAACCGCAAACCAAATTAATGGTTGCAACAGTGTGCGTAATTTAAACTCAAACATGCAATCACAAGAATAAGCAGAGTAACACGCAAGATTGCAATGAAACAAACTTAAACACCAACGCGTACAAACACAGAAACCTCAACCATAATCATTACATTAACAGTAGCACAACAATGCACAGTACAATACATTAATAATAGACAAAGAGCTACAGTGTTAAAGTAACTTTGGAATTTTTTTTTAACACGACAAAAGGAAGGGGCGATTGCAATCCTGCAAAAAGATGTCAATTTATGCAATAGCAGCTGCCGATAATTTGGTATAATTGAGACCTCAACGAATGCAGCGACTAGCATTAAACTCGTGGGAATATTGTCTCAAAAGTGAGCTGCAGCCGCCACAAAAGCCTTTTCCCCAAAAATGTGTGATGTCCATCTCGGGACATTAAGCAAATAGTATGTTGGGCTAAGATTAAGTTTTTATATGTATGGACAACAAATCGATCAAATATTTAGCCAACCTGTTAAGTAGACACGTATGAATAAGTGAAGCTTGAGCTAATGTACAATTCACAATGGTGGGGTTTGTAGAGAGCACACAAAGCAGATCTAAGTGCAGAATGATAATCTCATCTCATTATCTGAAACCGCTTAATCCTATATAGGGTCACGGTGAAGCCGGAGCCTATCCCGGAAACATAGGGCGTAAGGCAGGAATACACCCGACGACGGGACGCCGGTCCATCGCCGGGCATTGCGGGACAATTTTAGTCTGCGAGCCAATCAACCTATCCAGGAGCATGCTTTTGGACTGTGGGAGGAAACCGGAGTACCCGGCGAAAACCCACGCGGACACGGGGAGAGCATGCAAACTCCACACAGAAAGGCACCGGAGCCGAGAGACTCGAACCCGGGACCTTCTTGCTGTGAGGCGTCAGCGCTAACCACTGGGCCACCGCGCCGCCCCAGAATGATAATAATAATTGCATTTATAGAGCGCTTATCACCCCAGGGTCACAAAGCGCTGCACAGAGCTGCGGAGAGCCCGGCACGTCAACAACAACGGCAGAGAACGGCAAATCAGCAACAATAACTTTTTTTCGGTTTTTTTTTTACAAATCCGAACTGTGGCGAGAACGCCATGTCAACAACAACATCAGAGCAGTTCAACCGAAAGTTAAACAGCAGCGACAAATCATAGGACATAAAGTCAGTGCGGATCGGAAGAGAGCCAACATCCCGGCATGGCCCCACTGAGCCGCATCCACAGTCCAAGCCGGAGGAAGGAATAAATGTTCTCAAGCTGGCGCAAGTCGGAAGAGAGCCAACATCCTGGCACGACAACACTGAGCCGCATCAACAGTCCTAGCTGGAGGACTTGAAAGCTCTATGGAACAAGTGAGTCTTGAGACGATATTTGAAGATGCCCAAGGACTTAGCTGAACGAATCTCCGGTGACAGTGCATTCCAGAGTCTTGGAGCAGCGTGCGAGAGGGCTCTGTCACCCATCGAATGGAGGTGTGACCTGGGCACATGCAGCAAGACTGTCTTGGAGGATCGAAGTAGTTGTGTTGAGGAGGGTGCCTGAAGTGGGTCGCGGATATGTCGGAGCTGCGTTAGTAAGAGCCTTGTAGGTGAGAAGGAGGATCTTGAATTCAATCCTGTATTTAACAGGTAACCAGTGGAGAGACTTCAGTACTGGGGATATGTGATCATGGTTGGTGTGCGAGTGAGGACTCTAGCAACCGCATTCTGCACACGTTGGAGACAATTTATCAGATAGGCAGGGGTGCAGGGAGCTGTGCATCGCAATAGAATGATATGATAATAATTCCATTTCTAAAGCACCTTTCACCAGGAGGTCACAAAGCGCTGCAGAGTTGTGGAATAAACTGCATGTCAACAACATCAAAACTGATCAATTGAGTAAAATAATTACTATTAATCAATGGAGGACATCAAGTAACGAACAAAATAATTGTTCGTCAAATAAAGGAAGGAATAAGTGTTCCTAAGCAGGCACAGGTCAACAGCAATCCATGATCCACGCACACAGCAGTGAGCAGCATCAATAGTCGTAGCCAGAGTACTTCAAGGCCTTACGGAACAATTGAGTCTTGATACGAGATATAAAGGGTTGACTTGATTTAAAATATTACTAGCTACTAATGTGATAGAAAATGTTGCCTAAGCCAGCAATGATAGAACAGTCGCCTTAACCAAGCCTAAGGGGAACTTGGTTCGAAAGCAATCTTTGTGTCTGTACAGAAAATCGAATTTTATGTTTATCTTCGTGGCAATGTCGTGAATGTGACGCATAAATAAAAAATATGAGTCTAACGTGACACAAACGTATTTGTATTCCTATACTAATTCAATGTGTTGGTTACATAGCGAATAAAACTGAATTGGAGATTTGGATGTTGTTTTTTTATCGAGAAAAAAAACCATACATTTTGTTTTGATGACATTGCTGACTGGAAGATGGAGTGCGAGAAGCCGGTTTTGCAGAATGGGGGAAGCGCGAATGGCTCTCTGTGGTGAATAAAACCCAGGTTCCTTTAAAACCGGTTACCGGGGGTGGTCCACATGTCCTGTGACTCCCATGTCAGTTTTCACTGGAAGGAACCGTTCAGCAATTTACTCTTTTTAACAGTTGTTCAGAGGGGTGGGCTAAGCAAGTTTTATCTCAATACTTTTATTATATCAATATTTCATTCATAAATTTTAAAACGTAATAATTTGGTATACCTCATCGCATCTGTCTCATCTCAGAAATCGCTTAGTCCTGTACAGGGTCGCGATGAGCCGGAGCCTATCCCGGCAAACACAGGGCGCAAGGCAGGGATATACCCACGATGGGACGCAAGTCCACCGGGCACTGAGGGC
>JAZEWT010000002.1:39062261-39075377 GCA_036362905.1 Mordacia mordax
TGCTGTACATTTGGTGCCGTGGCCTACCACGCACGGTCATGTTCATTTCGGAATGGAGAATTCGACCAAACTTAGGTGTGGAGAACCAAATGCAATGTGGATCGATTTTTGTCCAATCATCTGTGTCTAGATTCAAACCGGAGATCAGTATTAGCGCTCTAGTGATGCGACTGCGTCAATGAGCATTAAAATACGTGAATTTGTTGCCATGGTGCCATCATGCGCTTACCCATAACAATTAAGCATTTGTTTAAATTTCAAGCAGTCATTAACGACTCTCCAAATGCGTGTTTGACAGTGCAATACAAATCATAGGAACCGAGCCACTTAAATTACACGAATACAATTTTAACATTAACAGTTCTTTTACAGGTAATTTGTCTTTGCCATAGTTTGTTATTTGGAAGTTATTTTGTTTAATTTAATTATGACGCTTGCACATTTTCAATGCTTTCTTTGCTGTACTCGTTCCTGCTTCTACATCTGTTTACTTCACTGTTGCATTCGGTGATGCTCCTGCATTCATCATTTTCAGGAGCCGAGTCGCTCGAGTCTTCGATCTTGTGGAGCCTTGCCTTCGCTCCTTCCAATATCGTAGACGTGCTGTCAAGATTAAATGTCCGGAATACATTTTCCCCCGGCACCCTCCAATGTTGTAATTTGCTTACCCATGCCCGTTGGACAACTGTTAAAAAGAGCTACACAGCTCAACAATTCTTTCCAGCTTAAATACAAACTGAACACCTGACTCATCTGGTCCTACAAAATGAATCAACTTGCACCTTGAACCCTCTCCGACTGTGACCTCCCCTTCGGGGGTTCACTCGGGCTTCCTCAGCTGACCGCCTCACTGTCTCCTGTGCATGACCCATGTCGCGGGCGGATGGGGCAGTTCCCCTCAAGGCGGACGCGCACCCTGCGCAGGCCCTCTACCCGCATTATGCCACCGTAGGCCCTGCCACTGGTGACACGGTTCTCCATTGAGACGAAGTGCCAAAAGGTAATATTTTTCACAGTTTTGTATGCAAAACGTTTCCCGTTGCTAATGACTTGTATTTTTTTGTCCCATTTGCAGGGAATTACAAAGGGGAGAAGTGCAGGAAAGTAAGTAGAAAGTGAAGTGTTGCGAGCTGCAGTGTGGGGGGCTGTGTGAGTGTCACCGTGTCCTACAATGTGGTGGTTGAATGCACCGTGGATAGGATGAAACTGTCAGAGTCTGGCAGTTCCCAACATGGGTGGAGAAATAACCATGGTAGCAGCAGGAAAGTGATAAGGGGGTGACTGGCTGCAGGTGAGCGAGCGGGCCGAGCAATTGTGTGAGTGCTGGTTCATCTATCAGACCACTGCTCGACGTTAAATTCCACGATGTGCAGTGACAGTAAGCAGATGCTCCACACGAGACGCGACAAGCGTCCAGCCAACGCCGCGCTTTGTACAGCGGCGGCGATGAGTGTGTACAGTTGAAGAGTGAGGCGAGTGGCGAGCGAGAGACGAGCAGGCCGTACCTCGCTACTAGCTGTGTTGCACGGGGGTCCGATGTCCTCGCACTTGACTTCGCGTGACACGATTAGCAGGTACTCGGCCTGCTGGTTGCTGCCGTATCCGTACGGCGCTCCGATGGTGATCAGCTGCAACCAGCACGATACAGACGCACGATCAGGCGACGGTAATTGTGCGCATTTGGTATTCGTGGCATTCTCTAAGAGCACGGCTGGAGAGAAGGGGCCGTGTTTCACAGACAGTAGCTCCGTGGTGGTTTCTCAATATGGGGTGATGTTGCTGGGTACTATTACAATCAAATATATTGCCAGTCTTTTTTTTATACGGCAAATTTGGACAGTGACACAGGCACACATTGGCCTACTTTTGTGATAGATGTCAAGGGCTCACCAGGTTTTCGCTAATGTTATGCACCCCAAGAATTTACCAGCGCGGCCTGCAAGATTTATACCACGAACCCCCACCACACGGTGAACTCTGCAACTATTACAACCAGACACATATGTTGTGGTTTCACTTCAGGGTCCCCTTGTGTGTCACTGGATCTCTACAAGCAACGAGCTATTATAATAATCGTTATAGATGTAGCGGCCTATACACCATATCAAAGCGCATTGCATGTAATAAATTAGGATTACAGGTCCAGGGGCAGTTGTCTATGTGTGGGACGAGGTGACTAAGTACCGCCCACAAGTGGACGCCACCCTGCCAGTAGGGTGTGAAGTTGGCACCGGCTGAATGCATAGCTGCCTTCCCCTTGCCGCTCTGTGGTTTCCATACTATACCTCTGTAATGATGTAAGTCGCCCTGGGTAAGAGCGCCTGCTACATAACAACTAATAATAATTAAAAAAAAATTGCTATCATAATCCTAATGGCACTAATAACAAAATAGAGTAAGTGATGACAAGTGATTGTTTTCCTCCTGGAGATAACGTGAGTTGAAGTGGTCCACAATTAAATAACGATCAGACAGGAGGATTCGATTGAGACCATTTTTCAACAGTCCCCGCAATGTGCCGCGCCGTGGTTTAATCTGTGAAGGGTACGCAATGATCGGTGATGGTGAAAGCCACCACCCAGGGATGGTGGCACGCATTGGGGACTGAAAAGTCCTATTACTTTATTATGATGGCCACCATCGGTGGTTCAGTGGTATAACGAGTGACTTTAATTCGAAGGCTTTCGTGACCAATATTATCGATGCAATGCATTTTTATGGGTCAGGTCACGTAAAAAATAGTGTCGTTTAACCCTCCACCACCCGACACGGCCAATTAGTAAGGTTTGTCACATAAATAGAACGTGCCAATTCCTTCACTGTCAGCACACTGGTGTGTGGGAGAGCGAACCCACACTATTTTATAGTGAAATACGACGTTTTTCTGATAATTGCAATCAGCATCATCAGGTACCCGCGCCAAACCAGGTGTGAGTGGTTCATAATTGTACGGGTGTTAAAGTGCAAATTCCACTTGTGTTTACAAGTCCAACCATCATATAAACGTGGAATTCCCACCACTGGTTCAGACCTATAAACAGATGGGCACCACCTCAACGCGCATGAGCTGGTCATCATTGTGAGATCACAGACAACAGCTCGTAGGCTATTAAACAGAGATCCCTGTGCAACAAGTTTTACCACCGCAGGCACCTCGCCCACCTGCTCAAACTTCCAGCCGTCGGACATGTTGGAAACCATCTGGGTGAGCTCCTCCTCCTTGCATTGCAGCACGCGGTAGATGTGCTTCACGCACCCCTAGGGCCAGTGCGCACACACACGGCACACGCACGGCACGCACGGACACAGAGTACACGCACGGACACAGCACACACATACGGCATACACGCGCATGGCATGAAAGCACGCACACACAGAGGGCACGCCCACAGCGTGCACGCACACAGAGGGCATGAACGTACACATCATGCACACGGCACGCACGCGGCACACACGCGGCGTGCACGCACACACGGCATGTACACGGTACGCGCGAATCATGCGTACGCGTTGGATCCGGGAGACAAAACGCACGCGCGTCACCCCGTCTCTGTTATTGCCCCAAGCCGCCATTAGTCCTTGGCGTAGAACGCGTCCCTGGTGTCTCTCCCATCGAAGTCATGATTTCATGCCAAGCTCTCGATTCATCATAAAGTTCCTTGCAGGTGTGTTTGACATCAAATATATTGTGTAAACTTGTCTGTTTGCACAGTTATACAATAATTTACCGTAAATATATTTCGATTTTTACGTTCATTTATGTTTTATTCTGGATGATTTTTAAAATTGAATTATTCGAGTTAATGTTATGTTTGGGCACTGTTTTAGATTTCTGTAATAAGCTAACATTTTCTCAAATTTGTGTTTGGTTGTTTTGGCACCGATTCCTATTTGCTTCCTGCTATCACCTTTGTCATTTTGGTCACAATGGTAATAACCTGATCTCTGGAGCCTTTAGCCTGGCTACACAAACAACGATGAAGCTTATCTCACAGAGCCCACATCCAGTCACGTGTTCACCCAGCATTAGCTTCTATTGGAAATCCACTGTGTACACCAGAATGATTCCCAACCATCATGAACACAAAGAACACGTGGGATAGGATTGTGCCCATTCATTAATAACATAATTTACATCGGTAGCTCTGTCGTCAATGCCATAGCCTTTGAATGAGCAGGAAATGTGTGTTGAAATTGATAAAAATTTAAAGTGGGGGACCACTATAAAAGCAGCACATATATACCGACATTTTTGTGAGGTTCACTTTAGTAAAGTTGAACCTTGGAAGGGGCATGTTCCGACACACCCGAACGTTGCTTCCCACCGGTGAAATAGAAACACTACTTTAATGGTGTCCCCACAACTCTTGTTGTGCTGTATCCGACTGGTGTTGTTAAATGCAGCCCTGGGGAGACGTGTTTACAGATAAACAGACGAATCAATACAGTCCCCCGTAGTTGGCAGCAACTGATATCTTTCCTTTCTACTTCATTTCGAAAGTATGTCAGCGCACAATAAACAAAATCAGATTAATAGTGTCGTGATACTGCCTCGGAACCAAGATCCCACGGGACTGGAATGCATTTCTCAGCGTTTGGTCAGATCGAAATACCGAGGACCCCAAATGGATCACGGCAAGTGCCACATTCCAACGCCGTAGCTCCTGCATGCGGAGCAGCGGGCGACGGTTTTAGCAACACAACGATGAACTGCCTCCCTCCCCCACGCGTCCACAGTTCGTTTAAAATAATCTGTGCTTCGTAAATCTATGAACCTGAATTTACTTGGTAAATACAAGCTCAGAGTGCAGGCCTGTCAAGCGGACTGTAGTCCTAACCCTCACATGCTCAAGACCCACCAGAGCAATTTATATTAACACTACGCTGTCTGATGTACGTTTTCACGGCTCGAAGCACAATGATTGCTTCCAAAAGCTGCTCTTTCGGGACAGCCACGTCGATCGCTCCCCCTCTCTCCTTCACGACGTTTCGCCTCGCTGTCTATTAAACTGAGCACAGACACACAGGGAGCTCCCACTATGTGGCCAAGCTACTGCACTGTTTGCTTTCAATAGCTCCGTTACACTATAAACAGACACGCAGACAACTGTTTGTGTACATTGGCAGTCCTACACATGCTGATTAACCACAAATTATAAAACAGGAATTAGCTCTATTGCCAAACTGAAAAAAAAATATTGTCATCATCATCATTATCAATGGACGAGCCCCCCCCCCCCACACATCATTACTCTCCCACAACCCATCTCACTCCTCTCCGTGAAATCGCTGCAGTCTTTGGCTTCTCGCTCGGGTTCGCTGCTGTGGCTGCCATTCCTCCACTAACCTCATTGTCGGAGAGAGAATATGACTACTCACTGACATCCCACTACCTCACATTGTTAGATATGTTCCCATGGGCCAATGTGTGAATTGTCTTGAGGTGTCTTATAAATTCACCCTCAACAGGTTCTGAACGAGGGAAATGACATCTGGAAAAATCATCAAACATATCTTCTGGTTAGGTACTCGGGTTTCCTCCCAAAGTTCAAAAACAGGTGGCTTGTGCGTCCCATCCCTGAGTATAGGCCTGCCTTGTGACATGTCAGCTAGGATAGGCTCTGGCTCACTGGCCCCCACTACAGGATTGAACAGGTACTGAGAATGAATGAATGAATGACCTACAAGTTAAAAATGAGGATTTGAATCCTCCTACATACACACAAAGGTGACCGGCCCAGCAGTAGTGCACCCAGCTTGTTGTAGAGGTTCGCAGTTGGAAACCGATGGCAGCCTGGTTGTATAAGCAGTATTAAATAAAAAATACACATCTGCCATTTGCTTGACCGTGGACATCGAAGATCCCATAATGCGAAGAAGCCTGGCATCAAGGTAAAAATCTGGCAAATTCGAAGTCTTATCAAATATTTACTCAATTGAGGTTTCAAGCAGCCGACTTCACTCGGCGCCTGTGTGGTGCCACACATGCTAAACTACTACACAGGCGTGACTGCAGGGTGGCTATGCAGTTGTACCATCCGTACCTCACAGAGAGAAGGTCCTGCTCGATGAAGTTCGATTCCTACCTCGGATGTCTTTCTCAGTACGGCTTGTGTGTTCTGCCCCTGTTCTGTGTGGGTTTCTTTCGGGTTCTCCGGTTTTCTCCCAATAAAAAACACACACAACATTAAGCAACTGATACCATCATAATATACAGGCTGCAATGTCTGGGAAATGTTGGCACAAGCTAACTGCACAGCTGTCTTTCCCCTCCCCACCTCTGCTGTTTCTCTCTGGCTCCAGGTCATTTTCTCGATCTCTCTCTCTTCGGTATTGTACTTGTTGTTTTTAAAAAATGCTTCCAAACATCTCGACCTCATTCACGCTGGAAAACCCCTTTTGGTCCCATGCCCTGAAGGGCCATCGTCGGCAGCTGCTCACCTGGGCCAACGTGTTCCTCTCTCGTATGCGGTCCTTCACAAGCGAGACGAGCGACTCCACGTTATAGAATTCCGCCTCCACCAAAACGCCTGTGGGAGCAGTCACACGTGCCCCCCACACACCATAAGTAGCAGCCACTTACTACTTGTAATCCACTTTACTCTTGGAATTTCCAGTAGTGTCAGAGTAGGGGGCGATGTTGCTCTGCATGAACCCAACTGAGTAATTTGCAGGGAGTTTTAAAACGTTTCATATTTGGACCACGATACTAGCACAAAATGGCATACTCCCTTCGACTCGCATCAAGAGATCCGCCCAGTCCAATGTGAAGCAGACGGCATGTGTTTTACAGGGAAAACTCCCACAGCGATAACCAGGGCGTTCTACCGGCTTCCAACCGCAAATATTTGCAACGAGTGTGCTGCTGCTGGGCCGTGCCTGCGCCGTGTGGTCCCGCATGGTCACACGGTGCTGCATGGCCCCGCGTGGCGCTATGAGGCTACGCAATCACACAACCCAGGTCCACGGAATGTTCTACATTCAAGAGCAACATTTAACATCTTGCTTTTCCTAAATAACGTTTCACATTAGTTCAAGATTAAATATCTTAGCACTCTTTAGATTGCATTTCTAAAAAAAAAAATTGCCTACAATACTTTCATGTGTACTATAAAGCTGCACAATTTAAAGGATGAATATAACAAATTAACCAAAGATGACAATGCATTGAAAACATTTAAAACTAATAATAAATAGACTTGTAAATGTAATAATACTTGTTTGAATGCAGCAAGACAACCACTGCAGTTAAAATTACACAATTACGTGCAATTATAAAGGAGTCAAAATACAGGCGATGAACCACACAAACTACTTGTATTTTCAGATTTTCCGTGTAATCGTTTACATAGTCAGAAGCTGTTCACATAGATGTGCTCTGGATGGGTGGCTCTAGTGGGGAACACAGTGTGAGCTGCAACCACCAAGATGCTAGCTCTAAAGCCACAGCCTCCTTCTCATGGAACCAGATGTTCATGTGTAACGAGCTTGTGGGCTCAATTATTTTGTCCATGAATTTCCAATTAATACAGGATTTATATACACACACACATTTCACGAACATAATCCATAGCCTTCCACATTACCCAGCCGACCTTCGAAGAACCCAAGCAACCGTTTGAGCTCTCAGGACCTCATTCTTTAACTCACTCTCTCCCCCGAGCAGAGACTCTTCTCTTAGCACAGCCTGGCTCCGTGAAACCTCCGAATCCCGCCTGAAGGTTTGACTTTATTATTATTTTAACTTGATCAGATGTGTTCCAGCTGGGAGCGTAGACAAATTCGCTTTCATTACAAGGTGGGCATAGCTCTCGTGGTGTGGATATCAACGTCTAAGCACACGAGGTGACACCGCTGCGTTCACTTCGCACACTTGTGTCCATTGAAGAATAGTAAAGAGGACGCAAAGAACGGATTTAGAAATGTTGTTATTAGCAATGAACATGATGAAGACAAATAAGTACCAGGGATGCCATGCGAACCATATAAAATACGTTAGTGCTGTGTAGATGAAGATAACTATTATTTTGAAATTTCAAAGTGGAGCACATTACAATTATTATTCTGGATAATCAAACTATTTGACCTGACGAATTCCTTAAAACTGAATGTCTGATTTACAAGTGCCCAGCTCATCCATTTCCAAAATCCTTGAACCTTGAACACACTCTTCTTTCTGGCCTGCAACGGTACATCTTGTCTCCTAATTTCTGCCCTTTTCAATTTGCCTTACCACAACACTGCTCACTCAACTAAAGCTGAATTAAATAACTGACAACCCACTAACGCTAATATACTCTGGCTCAACAGTTCCACTACTCAGTCTCGACCTATCTGCACCCCAGCATCCTCACCCAATGGTTGCATTCAGAGTTCGGCATCACCAGTGCCACACCAGTGCCACACCAGCCAGCGCCACACTCTCCTACCTCCGCAAGAGAGCATCCCACATCAAAGTCGACATCTGCACCATCACTGCATCACTCATCACGCGTGGCGTTCCTCAGGGCTCCGTGTCACGTCACTCCTCTTCTCCACATGGCATATCCCCAGTCAGGTGCTTCATTGCAAACATCATCACCAACTACCACTTCAACGCCGATGACATTGAGCTCCACACCATCTTGACAGTACCCGGCAACACAGTGAACCTCTCAACCTGCACCACTGCACTTCAGGCATGGCTGCTGAACAACCGCTGGCTACTTAATCCTGACAAATCAACCCTAGTTTGCCTAGGAACCTCTCGCAGCCTCGTCACCACCACACTTTGAAAGCACAAAGAAATGGTCAGCACTGCAGTCAACCACTCACCGCTTTCCAACCTTCTCGGAATCACCTTCGACCCGAACCTTCCCTTTGACAAAGACAACAACACCGCGGAGTGCAAGTAACTTTCACCTCTGCGCACTACGGCGGATAGGCTCCTTTGTTCATACGAACAGCACACACCCCAGCTTGTTGCATAATCAACACTCGACCACTTGACAACTGTAATGCCATGGCAAACGGGGTCACAAAACAACAGCGCAACGAACTACCCCGCAGTGCAACCTCGCTCGAGCAGTCCTCGACATCCCTTCCAGATATTCACTCCGCACAAACAGCGTGCGCACTCTGCACCGGCTACCAATACAACAGCGAATCAATTACAAAGCCGCTCTACTCTGCCACCGAGGCATACACTCAGGACACCTCCAGTACGCCACCAACCTACTGGCACCACTCGCCGCAACGCGCTCACACGCACTCTGCGCAGCTTCTCACAACACTCAGCGTCTCTCACCCCAAAACAATAAGCGCAGAACGGTGCTTCTCCATAGCCGTACCCACAAGCTGGGACAGCCTTCCCTACACCTTCGAGAGACGACGACAACCTCGAACAACATCAACTGCACGTCTTTCATCAGGCTCTTACACACTGAGCTTGGCTCCATGCCTCGTTCTGGACCGCAAACGTAATTTGCTAGCATTATAAATTGTGTTATTATTATTTAAATGTTCATCATTTACCTACAGGTCACACGAGGTACCCATCACCGAACGTGCCGCTGGAGGAGTTATGCGACGGGTGATACGATCACGGTTGCTGCGAGCCACGCATCGCGTGCCACGAACTACGCACCGTACAGCACACGTTCAGCTTCTATCCACATAGGCCGTGGATGAAATTCGTAGGGTGGTCGGGAGGCCATCACTCAAACTGGATTCGCTGTTAACTCCGCATTTTTTACTCCGTTGCTTAGTACAGCCTAAACTTCACGCAGCCAGGAACGAGCAGCGTAATTAAAGCTGTAACAGGTTACAATTAACACGTTTTTGAACTGACATACGTTATTATGACAGCATATGAAAGAAGGTAACGGGAGTTAATTCAAAGGTGACCAGAATGAGGGAAGAAGAAGGGAGAGGTATTGCGACATAATGTGTCACGTTTGAAATGTAGCCTTATGGTGGTGGAGGAGTTTCTGTGTTCGAATGAAGCCCAGAACTATTTTGTCTCGAGTCGAGCGCAACTGCTAGTCTCACTTGGTGAACAGGTATGGGGGGAGGTTCCACACAAATAATGATGTGAAGACCCTCAGAATTAAAAAGATTGGTATCAGAAAAAGCATCCGGCGATGACATTTTTCGCCACTATCCCCCACCAATGGGGGGAAACTGGCAAACCCAGGTCAAGCTGGATATCAGCCGTTTACACAGGTTGTGTGCGTGTGTGGATGGCACAAAACAGCTCGCCAGGACAGTAGGAGGCCTCAACATGGGTGGAGGACTTCCTCCAGCGTCAAAATAAAAATAAGTATCACTGCAGGGTCAACAGAGGTCATCCTATAGTTTGACATGTCCTCAACAGCGGAAAGTGGAATTTCCACTACCGGATCTGAGGCTTGAGAGAGGACCGGCACTGTGGCTATGGTGCGTGCGTGTGTCTGCGCGGCCGCACACGTTCGTGCATCGCCTCACCCTCCTCTGTCTGGTGCTTGTTGAGGATGAGTTTGCCGTGGCGCAAGTAGTTGAGGATGGTGCTGAAGTAGGCTGGGTCACGGTCGAGCAGGAATGCTCCAGTCTCATCCTGCGCACAGCAACAGCACAATCAGGCCGTGAGCTGCCATCCGCGGGTGTGTTCACGGGTGGAACAAAACGGATGGGACGGGTGTGCGGGGTGGATCTCCCCACTCTTAAAACCCTGAAACACGGCATTGTTTTACTATCTACTTAGGAAAGTAGAATGCGTGGTTTTGTATTTGTCAATGCAAGGCTTTACTTAAAAGGGGCAGCCCGGTGGTGCAGTGAGTAGTGCTGCTATCTCACAACAAGAAGGTCCCGTGTTCAATTCCCGGCTCGGGTGCCTGTGTGTCGAGTTTGCACGTTACCCCCGTGTCTGCGTAGATTTTCTCCAGGTACTCCGGTTTTCTCCCACTGTCCAAAGACACGCTGCTGCCTCAGTTAATTGGCCTGCTGAGTAAATGTCCCCACCCCCCCCCCTCCAAAACAAAGTGCTCTGCGATGTACTGGCATCACCACCTCGGTATAGCCCCGCCTTGCACCCTATGTCTGCCGGGATAGGCTCTGACCCCCAGCAACCCTGTATAGGATTAAGCGGGTACTGATAATGACTGTCTGATGACTGACTGGTTTTACTTAAAAAGCAAGATATTGTCAGACCATTGCCCCTGGTAGGTTTTATAGATCGTTCACTGTCCAGTCACCACCGCGACTCGACGTGAGTCAATGCATCGGCTCCGTTTGCAAACCGTCTCGGCACGCGTGTGACATCCTGAAAACCACGCGTGTGACATCCTGAAAACCACGCACGTGACATCCTGAAAACCACGCACGCAACGCCGCGTCATTCGGAGTTTGCGCACCGACCGTGCCATCTTGACGCTATACGAGAGACGAAGCAGATGTCAAACAACACAAACATCACGCTTTAAACAAACGAGACAAAACAAGACAAACCTTGGATCCGAATCCCAAAAATGTGTACTCACTATAAACGACTTCAATAGAGAGCAGCACTGTGAGAAGTCGATAATGGTTGTACTTGGAATATATCTTTCCCTATCACATGAACGTGGAACTCTCACAAGTGTCTCAGGGCTAGCAGTGGCGACAAGTGAATCTTGAGCAGGGAGACAGACTTGTGACTGGGACTGCTGTGGATGAATGTAATGTGCCTACACATACCGACGGTGCAGGCAACAATCACTGCCTGTTGGGAGAGGCAGCAGCACATGGGAGAGGCCACTTAGGAATACAGGAGGCGAGTGTTAATTTTTGCTGATTGCAAACACATATTTTAATGCCCTTGGCTACCTCCATGAAGGCCCTACTTCATAAAGATGCCTTGCCGGTACAAATCAGACTGAGCAAAGTGTGCCATGAGGGTGGCACGGCTGACTTTGGGAGGACTGCTGACCCATTGGCCTCTCGTCATTCGTAATAATAAAAATTAAGCACTTCTAGAGCGCCTTTCACCCGAGGGTCATAAAGCGCTGCATACAGCTGTGGAGGGAACAGCATGTCTGTGCAGCGCTTTGTGACCCTCGGGTGAAAAGTGCTCTAGAAATGCAATTATTATTATTATTACGTCAGCAACAACGACATATGAATGGCATGTCAGCAACAATACATATGTACATCTCTCGCGAAGATTGGGATCATGAGATGGCTTGGCACGGGAAAATGCACAATGTAACTTGCATTGGCCAAACATCTCAACATTGACAGAATTCCTGTAAATTACTCAATTGGGATAACATACAGCAATATCACTCCCTACTGTCAAATCAACGCAAACTGTGTCTGTGAAACAGCACCGGATTGATAGCCCACGACTATAAGAATGGTACGACTACAAACTACTAAATTATTAATTATTATTACAAAGGATCACTTGGGTCTGCCTACTTCCCAAGTCAATCTCCTGGCTGTTATTGGCCATAGAAAATTAATGAGCAGCTGCTTTGATGAGAAATGGGCTGCACTACCCCAGTGGGAGTGAGTGTTTCATGGCATGCCGCTGGGCATGCAATATTCTATCTCCAAGGCCATGCATGCTCTGCCGACTGGAATGTCCTTTTGGTGACCTGCAGTCGAGCTCGATTGTTTATCTGCAGTTTTACAGACAAGTGGATGTTGATGAAGAGCCACATTATTTGTACAGATGGAAAATTGTTTGTCCAGCACATAGTGAGTCAGTCTCCGCATTTACTTGAGTAACAGTGTTAATACGGAGTACAGGGAAGTGCTTTTTGCAGCATCACTGCTTATAAACACATGTCCAGGGCCACCAGACACAATTGTAGCGTGCTTCACACAACGGAGCACAGGGGATCCAAAAACACTGTGGCCAACTGAACAGAAATCCTATGGGCAGCAGATCACACAGTCGATCTCAAGTAGGAATTTGCACAGGGAACCCAAATGAGAGCCATGAGTGTTACCAAACTGTTCTGCACATCTAGACATGTCTACTGCAAACATCGTGAAGTGCTTAGTTTTTAAACTGAGAAATAAAGGGAGCTATCAGTGGTGTAAAAGTACGCTGGACGCTGGACTTGTAAAACCCAGTGTGGAAGAATGGATCAATTCTTCTCTAATGCAGGGCTT
>JAZEWT010000002.1:39075424-39087174 GCA_036362905.1 Mordacia mordax
TATTTGGGGGGGGGGGGGAGGTCTGGTCTCACGGACCACCAGGCGGCGCTCACGATCCACAGCTTGAGAATGGCAGCTCTAACGCAGCCCCTTCTTCCTGCAGAGGTGTGAGAGAGCGAGCATTTTCCAACTGCTCCCTTTTCTTTTGACTAATAAACAAGACCGAACGAACCATGTGACGTGCACGACTACACGTGTTTGTCAGTGCATTCATTGCAAAAACTCCAGAAACCAATACCTGACTTTCACAATCGGTGACCAATGTTAACATCCATTTCTGATATTAACTCATTGTCATTTTTCCACCCTAGTTGATACTGGGTAGGTTCCAACAGAGATTATCAACAGAGAGCTTTTCACACAGGAAAACATAACGGAATGATTCAGCGATTAAAGCAGATTCCTGAACCCAGGATTCACGCGCCAACTCGCATGTGATATCCGATCCCTGTGCTAGATCCGATCCCTGTGCAAGATCCGATCCCTGTGCTAGATCCGATCCCTGTGCTAGATCCGATCCTTGCACAGCTCCGGTTTGTAGGCGTTGCGTGCGGCTGTCATAACCGCTGCAACCGCACTTGGGCTCCACGCATCTACGAGAGCCGCAAGCGCGACCGCAGAGAGAATCGCATCGCCAAGCCGGACCGCACGAGGCCTTAGCGGATCGTGGTGCGGGTGGATCACCGTGCCCCGCGTGCGGCACGGCAGTTATACGGGGAGCCTGCAGGGCGTAGCAGTAGCGGACACTGTATGACAAGAGGCGCCGGGCGGCCTCAGGGGAGGCGCGGGTGGCGGTGCGGTGTGGACAGACGACGTTGGGCGAGCCACGTTGTAAAAACAAGTTACTCAGTCCGCTCGCAACACGCAGGCTTTCTCAAACGTGTTTTGGCTCGGCCCGTCGGAGACGTGCCGACATGCGGCTGCATATTTTTAAGGAGTTTCTGCAGCTGCCAATTACATCCCTGCTTCTCATCGGAAGATTTATTTTAAAACTTGCAACGTTTTCCACAGAGGTTGCTTCGGAATGCTTGTAAACAAGAGAGGACTACAATGATCCCTTCCCTGACCTTACCGCCAGCCGACAGTGAGTCTTAAAATAACTAACATTGACATTGTGTGTTCTGTAGCAGCGGCCCCAGAGACCTAGTTGTCGTGAATCAGGACGGTTATTCAAGAATTGATTCTGTTTTCTATCGTGTTTGGCTGCTCACCTGGATTGATTTTCAATTGTCTGCCTCGTTTGTAGCGTTTTGTAGTTTCGTTCCTTCCGTTGGCCTAAATAATAATAATAATTGCGTTTATAGAGCACTTTTCACCCGAGGGTCACAAAGCGCTGCACAGAGCTGCGGAGAGAACGGCGCGTCAACAACAACGGCAGAGAACGGCAAATCGGCAACTAAATGCATCGTAAATCGTAGATATTTACACGTCGTGTTAAATCTCTACCACTGTAGGGGTTTTTTCTCACGGATCCTTTCGTACAGCAATCAGGAACCGGACATTGCTTTCAACCAGATACGCTCAGCAAAGTGCGGTGCATTAACCATGAAGACGACTTAACCCGTGCATTCACATTGTCAAATATTGGTCGGGATAGAGATTCGCATTTGCTTCTGCTGGTTAATTTACACTGGCGGTCATCACCACTCATACAAGTTGATCCAAGAGGTTAACTCACTAGGCACCAGAATGGGGCCTGATGCATTATTTAAAACAAAAAGCTGCATTGCTACATGAAGCTCGGAGAGGATAAGAAAACACTTCTCGTCTCTTGCTAGGTCTTATCGCTAAATTATTCAGATACGGGATGAGGCGATTGTGGAAACGCTGTCTCTTCTGCACTGAGTCACACATGAGAGCTCAGAGCTGTGAACTAGCACGCTAATGCCATCGTTTGCTCTTTCCCAGTAGCAGAGAGTGAGGGGAGGCCTGTTTCCAGGAATCATTTGGCACCGCCGCTGCAAAACGTGTCTATTGCCGACGACAACAGCTGTCAGGAACTCCTACCTCTATGAAGGATCACCCCCATATGGTGCGTGCCTACTTTGTTGAAGAAAAGGTTGTGAATTATTGTAAAAATTGGGGAGTGTGGTTTATACAAACCTCAGTAAATTTACTAAGCATACAGGCTTAATGAACTTGGCCACATTGGGTCTGAGCACTGTGTAGGGAAGTTGTGATTGCGGAGGCAGCCAAGCATTTCTCCCACCACACATTACCTACTCAAATGCACTTAAAATGGATGTACTTAAAAGCCACGATTGTTTATTTGTATAATAGCCTGGTCCTTTCAAAAAGAATTAATTCAGTTCTCTTCCTTTGTACATTCTTTAGACATTGACACGGATTACACGGTAAGATTTTGCTAAGCTGTTTTTGCTGGGCGATATTTATGGAAATGTTACAACAAAGTGGTTAGGAATGCAAATTATAAGCAAAGCACTTTCTCTGTTTGGTTATAAGGCTGTTGTTTCTGCATTGTTCATTCTGAAAGACAACACGAAGACAGCGGTGGATCGTTACTGCCCCGGCCGGTGCTCCAGCGCCAAGCTGATGTGTCAATTGCATCAACCCATACTACACATGTTCCCAACAAATGCATCGTTATAACATATACGTCTTGGCAGTCAATATGACGGTTTACAATATACGTTTTACTAGAATCAATATACAGATACCCTACAGTTGGTTGTGAGAACGCTGCTTCAAGAAAAGGTAAAACAAGAATATTTATTGCACTGTCAAATGTTTCTACAGAACATGGGACATTTGTATTTTTCTATACTGGGTGGTAGGTTTGCCCCATTGTTAAGTAACCTAATGTCATTGATAAATACATTTCTCACAGATAAAAAAATAAATGAAAAATGGACCAGTGTTTCATAAAAGTTCACACATTCGGGTTTTTTTTACTTAAATTATACGGCACGTGTTTAATGGTGTCACGTCACGAACAAAGCACTCTCCAATCACAACAAGCAAAGGAAGCAGTGCATCACCCTGTGGTGGACATCAGCATCTGCCAAATGATTATTTACAGAAAGCAATGATGATGAACGACGGAAATAAGGCAATGACAGAACGCTTACACGAGGATCGCCAGCACTGGTCACCATTAAAAGCCACAAGCAGCTGAGCCTCTGAGTGCCTCCACGTTGTTGTCAAGCTATGACTTGTTGATTTTCTGCTCAAATTGTGAAGGTGGTTCTCATCTCATCTTTACAGTCCAAAGCCAGTGCTGAAAACTACTCCTAAGGTCGGGGTGAGTCCATAGGACAACCACTCTTGGTATGTATGCCAATTAGTGCTTGCTTTACCTGACCCAGATGGATGATGGGCTCAGTCATCCTCCAGTCAAGATGCGAACTCTCAACCTTTCGACTGCGGCCACTCATTCTACTGCTGACCCACCTGACGTGACATACAGTGTTAGTATTAAGCATTAACAGTGTGTGTTCTATAGTTTTTTTTCCGTGTAAGTTGTACAACAAGTGGTGGTCTCTAGATTCTAAAAGCATCAGTGATTAATACAATCATTGTAGTGTTAAGACTTTAATAAACAATCACATTAACACCACATCTGGATTTGCTTGCTATATTTGGAATAGCGGGCAATTCAGAATTTTACAACAGGAAACCCCCCACGGCGAAACATTGCACCTTATTTGAACCATTACATTTACTCGCAGCAATCGTGACCATGAATAGCAGTTTAAAGTCATAACCTTTAGAGGGTGGTACGCTCCCATTCCGGCACAAAGGTTCATAGCTCTCACCACTGCGTTTGTGCTGAGCACTGTAGATGGGTCGAAGACCACAACACTTAAGCGTGGATGGCATTATCAGACTTAGCCAATACACGTCTAACGTCTTTTAATCTTATGACTGAGTGTTTAACCAGGAGTCACACAGAACCTCAGCCAATTTTGCTGGAGGATTCAGCAAACTGTTAGCACTAGGGAGCAATGTTGTTACGTTATATCCAAAATGAGGAATCAATTATTAACCTATTTGGCGAATACTAGTTATGTTTTATGGTTCTATTGAACCGTGGGAGAAAGCCAGATTACCAGGAGGAAACCCAGGCAGACCAAAGGGAAGACCTACAATCTCGAGGGAAGTGCCCCGGTCAGGAATTGAACACAGGGACTTCACACCACAATTCACTGGACACAACCCCACATTAATAAAGGAGAATTATGTAATGTGACGTGCACAAGATTTCAGACATAAATGAAGGCGATTGTGAGGCGTGGGGCCTCCGATTCGAGGCTGTTAATGTGAGGGCACTGTGCGATGACAGGGTTGTGATAATGGCAACTCAGACAGGTTACTGTCACACAGCAGGTTTCGTGGCCGAGTGTAACGTGGAGGGAACGAACACGTGATTGTTGTTGATTTGCCGTTCTTATGTCGCCGTTGTCGCGGACATGCCATTCTCACCAGAGCTCTGTGCAACGCTTTGTGACCCTCGTGTGAAAAGCGCTCGAGAAGTTCAACTCTCGTTATTACGTGAGCGGCGTGGCCAGAGGGCTCGTCGTTGGGTTCTCTGCTGGTCTGTGATGCTGCTGAAACCGAGGGCTCGTGCACTGACCTCAGGACGAGACTACGAAGCACTCGACTACCGCTTGCTTTGCCGAGGCAAAATATCCCACAGCCATCACCTGCCGTGCTGCACTCAAATTCAATTCAAACTTCATTGCTCATTGTGAGAGTTCAATTCTTTTTTTACAGCACAGCCTGTTCGTGAATGCTATAAAAACAGATGCGTTAAACTTAACGAACGTACCGGAATCATTTTTATGGTGGCTGCATACGGTCTTCATTAGTGAGCCGGCCATCATATGCACTTCATAGCTCCGTTCCCACAGGAAAAACAGCAAACTTGCGGGGTATTACTAACGGACGCCATCTGTTGTAAAGTCGACATCTTGTGATGTCGTCGGCTGGCCGATAAACATATTCGTGCACTGACCTATTGAATACTGAGATCAGCGACTGCCATGCAACATCTCATGCCATTTCACCGATATTTACCATAGTGGTGAATAGGTTTCAAATCTTTATTATTATCCATCAGACACTGGCTAGGACTTACCTTGAATTTTACATTTCCGTGAGAAATTCATACGTGCAAAGCACATTCAGTTTTTTGCAAAGCTGGAGTGTACACCGTAGGCCTCCGGTCATGCGTGCAAGACCTGGTGCGGACAGGCACGCACCGCCCCTGATCCCTATGCAGAAACCTGAAGGTACCGTGCTTACGGCCTCTCTCCTACCTCCATGCGAGGTGGCACTGCGAGGCAGCCAGACCCCGCACTGCAGAGTTGCCGCTGAGACCACACTTCATGCAGGTTCCCACAGCCTATGTCGATCTCCGTGTAATCGATACAAAATTGCTTTATAGGAATTGTCATTTAACTTACTGGTATGCTGAGCTCATAATAATTGACTGTGTCGAGTGGTGGAGGATTTTTTTGCGCCAGATGTCTCATTGATTTCATTACACATCCTGCTCCAGTACTACAAGCGATCCGTGTAAGAGTGTAACGACGACGGTGCTTCCAGACTAATATAAATCGTCCCGCATGCCCACCGCTGCCTGCTCACACCCACCCAGATGCCCGTACCATTCTGCCCACGATGCCTCATTTCGACGAGCGAGGATGAGCAAGAACCCGTCGGAGGGACCGGACAACCAAGTCGTACATTTCCACAACCAACTCTTGACTGCGAACGCGGCAACACCGGCTGGGGGCCAGCTTTCGTCCGGTAGGAAAAAATCGCAGCGCTCAAGGGCAACAGCTGTGAGTTCAGGGCTGACCAATGTGTGCCACCCTCGCACCAAGGCATCACCATGTCGTCTATAATAACAATATAAAAATAATTAACATTGTCGCTAATAATGTACAGCACGTTGTCAATCCACTGCTGGATGAAGGCTTGTGGGGATTAGACATTATTACGGTTATATGGAGGGCACCCAAGAATGCTTCAGCTGTAACTTGCCACTGATGTCAGCTGTGGCCAGCAATTAAACTCAGGTCACCAGTTAATTGTGACGTGTGCTACCACACCACCGCGTTATCACTTCCTCTCCATAGCTACAAAAAAAATGTGAAAGGTAATTTGACTAGCGAAATATTATTTTACGAACTGACGTAATGATACTCAACTATTTCTCAATTGATTTGACGGCACGCCAAGTGGTGGTGATGACGAGGGACGTTGAGCCAGCTCGCGAAGCACACGGGAGGCAACGGCAGAAAACGGTGGACGCGCAACTCCGAACGTGGTTGAGCTGAAGAGCTGGGGAGGCCCGTGGTCCTTACGCAAAACGCCGGGGGACCTCGCAGAAGATTCCCCAATCGGCAATTAAACAGCGAGGAGAACTCGGTGATAGACATTCCCACTCACCGCGGATTTTTTCCCAGGCGCTTATAACCTTGCTCGTTTTCATAAGTGCCTCAAATTCTCATCCATTACCAGGCTGGTGGTGCGTTTTGTTACTTTCTACTCGGTTTGACCGCTTGGGCCCGTGTTTTGCAACCGTTTAAAATAAATATATATAACGGACGAAAGATTTCAAAGGATAAGGGTGATAATATCGGCAGGCAACGCAAGACAGTTGAAGAGCGGAATTTGTTATCAGCCGGGGACAAAAGCTGAAATACTTACGCTCGTGTCCAGAGCCGCCGAAAGCTGAAATACTTCAAGCACGTAGCGTATCGGAAGGCGCGGATTCCAGCAAGCTCAGAAACTAAGCAGGTGGATGGTGGGAGACGCGGTGGACGGGTGGTCGAGACAGCGACGCTCAGTATTAGCGTGGTGGAAGTGGTCAGACACGGCTGCACAACGCGGCGTGAGACGGTGGTGCTGGACGTAGAACCGCCCTGGGCAACCTGGCCCCGAAGCGACAGCTAGCGAAAGGCCTGTGATAATTGCTCGGCCACACGAACAGTGAGCAGCGAACGCCAACGCCAGTATCCCCGTGAGCATGGAGACACGGCCCAAGGTGTGCGCAGGACAACATCGACACATTCCGACCGGGCCCCGTTAGCTTGACTGTACCAGGACCTCTCCGAATCGTTGCAACTACAGGATAAAGGGGGAACTGCCATGGGGTTGTTTTTTTTTTAACAGTTGCTGAGCACTGGGCTCAAGGCCAAGCACATTAATTGGCTAAAAGGTGTAATTAGATAAGCGTTAACAGGCTTTTTTCAATTTAAAAAGTTCATTAGGAGCTTGAGAAATGTGCTGATGAGAGGGAAATCAAAAGAAGAGCTGTGCAAGAAACAGCAAGAGAAGTGTTGCGCAGTGCGGTGGTGGAAGGGAAACTCTCTGGTTCTCTTTCACTACCACTGGTGTATTACACGTGTGTGACGGCAGAACACACACGTTTGTGAACTGTGTTCTAGACGTGCGAGTGACCGGCCGGTATACGAGAAGTACCAAGGCAAACGATTTTCACTAGCCGCAACGCCAGTTCACAATAACAGAAACGTGCCAGCATTTCATGTGCGACGGCATTCACGAGCTCCCCCCCGCGCGTGAATGACGCGCGAGTGGGGCACCGAGCTCACGGCAGGGGGATTCGAGGGGACCTGCGGAGTGTCAGCGAGTGCCGTCACGCGGCGCCGCTCTCCTTCACTCCGGAATTCGCATTCCTTCCGGCATCACCCCACGACGTCCAACGCAGCCGACACTGGAGACACGCTCCCCTTGTTTACAACGGCTGACATCGGGGGGCAGTGACCCACGCATGCCCTACCACTGGCCAACACAAAACTATCAGTGATGTATAAATCACAAGAAACATCTGCCGTTAAATAATACATTTGTTATTGTAAAAGAGCATAGCACTGCCAAGTGCATCACTTTGCCGTAACATGTCATGAGTCTTACATGTATCCAACCGTACTCTAATGGTTTTCAGCAAGGTTACGGATCACCTCGGTTGTGCATGCTCTCGAGGTCGCCGAGCCGTTGTGGGAGCGACCCGACTTTTGGAGTCGGGAACTCTAAGTGTCTCTAATTTCCCAGTCGACATCAACATCGCCTATTTAATATTGCCTACCACGAAACGTTAAGCGATTACGCGCAGTGCAATCGTGAAGCTCTGCTCATGGGGTCCTTTATAACCACTCTCTTCTTATTCATGTCATGTACAGGTGTGGATGCGAGCTCTACCGCGAGTTGAGTGCACAATCACTTGGATCACGTATCTGCACTGCACAACACCTTGTGTCAACTGCGTGCGCACAAAGGACATGATAACGGATTACATAACATAAGAGCTGCGCATGCTGTGTAATTGAGCACTAACAGACACGAGGATCGTTATCTCAGCGTATAAAGTGTGCAGTCCTGCCACTTCAACCCTCCAGCCAAGGGTGTCAATTTCTCAAGAAGCCCCACGCAACATGGAAGTGATGTTGTGGACGAGGGGAACACGCAAACATCGTTCGATCATTTATTTACCCAAAACAGCAATGCTCGCCGCAACCCAACGCAGTGACGGCGAGCTTGCGCAGGGTCGCGCCATCGCAGCGCCTCTCGCCCGTGCACGCGGCCGCTCCACGCGCCTACAAAGACATGTCCACGTGACACGACGCGCTTGTGAGACGCGACACCGAGGCGATCAGAGACGAGCAAACGCAGGCGATGTAAATCGGTGTCCGCTCGTGTTCCGCTGCCACCGGACACCGCCTTCGACACACGGCCACGAATCGTTCACACGCAGTAAACACGAACTCGCCGACAACGTACACACGAGACCACGTGCAGGCAGCATAGACAAACGGCGGAGATAAAAGACGAGGAGTAGGATTACCACAGCGAGTGAGTTACTTCCTTTCACAGGGCCATGGTAATGCCATTTCCTTCACTAAAGCCATGCCAGTTGATCACTATGCCTATTATAGTCGCGGGATCAGGTGACACGGATATTCTGACTTCCTCAACGTTACTCAGGATGCTGGGCGTAGCTTGAAATGAAAGGTCGCTCTCTAATTACCGCTCAATCGGGTTTGCGAGGATCGGTCTTCAACTCACCGAGGTTGTGTTTGGCTGTCGGGCAGCGGAGGGTCTTAAAGATACACGTTGAGCCAAATCGTTACGTGCGTCACGCGAACATAGATCATGAATGACATGAATCGACGCGGCTTTCGCAAACCTTCTGCACGCGTTGTTTAAACAGGCGCTGCACACAATGAACAGACCTCGTCAGTCAGGGCCTGAAGGTTTGATGGCAGCAGACAGCGAGTGGCGCCAGACACGGAGAACCTCGCGTAGCTCCGCGGTTTTAACGGAGGAGTGTGTCTATACGAGACACTCTCTCCAACATCGTGACCACTGCCAGCACAGTAGCATCTCCACACGCCTGCAAACCACAGACATTTAGTTTGTTTATGGCAAAAGCATTATTCCAAACTTCACTAGCAGTAAATGCCTCAAGGGAAAATTCGCACGGAAGCAGGCGAGGGAATTAATAACACCCTGGCGGCAAGGTTCCTATGCAGCGGCAACATCCGCACCCCACGGAAATAAGGTCCTGCCTTAGGCAAGACCTGCCTTGGGCAGGACCTTTTCTGTGTAGAATTTTTGCATTCTCCCCCTGTTCGGCACAGGCTTCCCTTGGATTATCCAGTTTCCTTCCTCATTAATTAATGATATAATGTACAACGCAGTGTTTGGCAATGTTGGCGCTGGCTAACCATGCGGCTGCAGTATCCTCACGCATACGATTCATTCTCTTAGAACAAATACCTGCGATATTGAACGAATTCCGTGTGCATGATACACTCTAATTGTATCATGTAGTAATATAATATAAACAAAAGTAACTCAAAGCACCAATTAGTAACAAAGTGAACCAAAGTATTGAAGTAGGTTTTCACTACTTTTAGAAACAACCATGATGATTGTTTCTAAAAGATGCTGGTTGAGAGGCATCTTCAAGTCTGAAGATGCCTCCAACATGGGAGGTGAAACGTCGAGAGGGAGAGAGGAGTGATCGACGCGGCTATCCCAAGAGAGCAGCTTTTAGAAGCAATCATTAAACTGAACCAAGGTTGTGGGGAAGTCAACAGTCGTTCTCCGAGTGATAGACTGGCCCCTGCCACAGGATTGTGGCCTCTCCACAACTGGCTCACAGCTGAGCAGAATAATCACTGGAGAGCACACACACTGGATGGTGGAACTGGACTGACCACATGTAATGTGACCACTGGTCAGATTCTTGAAATAAGGTCCCTTGGCCATGCGTGTTCATTAGGCCCTGTTGGGTTCCATGTGTGTGTTTGTGTGCAGAACGCGAACTTTCATTTAAATCACAAAGCATTATCTTGTAGGACAAGATCACTCGTGAATGGGTGAGAAGTGCTATAAACCTGGTGTCCCCAGGTCGATTCTCAGTCACAGTTGTAAAACTGGCAGTTTCTTTCATTGCCAACCCGCACTGACAAGTGTGGTGAAGTATGGTCAAAATAATGGTGTCAGGATAGACGGTTGTTTGCTATTTAGTAGTGTCTCCAAAACATGGTGGGAATGTGGTCTTCGGAGTTCTTAATTCTGGCTCTATGAAGAATACCCTGTCCAAACCGAACAACCGAGTAATTAAGCTTGTGTGGCAGTAGGTTGTTAGCGAAGTCAGATCGGATCCACATTTTTTCGGAAGCAAATTTCAATTTCGAAAAAGCGAGTGAGAACATTCACAAAAAAAGGACATTTTGAGGATTACCGGCTGGAGCCGTTGCAACGGCGTTTCACGCTTACACTGCCCGTGTCTTATGTCAATTAACGTTAAAGGCCAATTAGTTAATGAGTGCCTGTTTTAGTTGTGGGAGGAAACCGAGAAACAAGATGAAACACACACAGCACAGGGGGAGTCGCACAAACGCTTCACAGAAAGGCACCCAAGGTGGGAACTGAACTGCCTCAGGCAGTACTTTCCTTCGGTGAGGTGAAGATGTTACCAATATGCCACCGTGCTGCCTGAGTGTGACTAGCAGTGACCGAGCAACCAGGCAAAACTCAAGGGCTTGTTACCTGACAGCGTTTGTCAACACAGACACGTGACGACCTTGGAATGTGCACGCAGAAATAGTCACTGCATCTGCTCATTGACAAGAGGTATGAAATAACGACATGCTACCTTACTTCTAAACGCACCACACCAACTAGGGCATTTGGGATTACTCACGATCTCCACTGTGCTGAAAAAATATTAATCTGATCAGAGGCCTCAATTATGTTCAAGTCATGGTAGAGACGTCACACTTATAGCACCACATTGGGAGTGTGTAAAATGCTCTTAAAGCTCCGTTCAAGTCGGTATAAGTCCCAAATGTTAAGTCAAACCGCATTTGCTCAAGAGGCCAATGCAAATTACACACCCAGAAATTAAAAACCCTTGCAGCATGTTACAGCCAGTATCTGGTACGAGGCGCGGCTTCTGAGCTGAAGACGTCCAGCAGTGGATTGATCACGGCTGATGATAAAGACACATTAATGATTTCGTACAATCTTGCAATCCGATTGCAGAGCACTAAGCTCAGAAAGAAAAGGTCAACACTGACAGGTAGACGTTGAACGCACTGCACACACGCGTTGTAGCATGTGAAAGAGGAGGTGTACATTTTAAAAGCAATCCCGAAGGAGGAAGTGAAACACTTTGCGAGGAGTTGAAAACAGGGCACTTGCAGTGACTCTCAATCAATACCCGGACCCGAGCAACTGGGCACCTCTTT
>JAZEWT010000002.1:39105413-39117277 GCA_036362905.1 Mordacia mordax
GGCTTCACCGTGACCCTATATAGGATTAAGCGGTTTCAGATAATGAGATGAGATGAGACCAGTGGAGAGACATCAGTACTGGTGATATGTCATCGTACATGGGTGCGCGAGTGAGGACTCTAGCAGCCGCATTCTGCACACGTTGGAGGAAGGGGTGCCAGAGAGCAGTGCATTACAGTCATCGATTTATGAGGAGATGAGGATGTGTATTAGCTTCTCAGCATCAGCGGGTAACAGGATGTTGCAGAGTCTGGCTATATTTCTGAAATGGAAATAGGCTACCTTTGTCACTTTGTTAATGTATATCTCAAAGGTGAGGAATTAAGAGTCACACCTAGACTCCGGACTGCCTTAGCAACTTCAATGGTCTGATCGTCCAGCATCAATTGGATAGGTTCAGCCTTGGACAATTGGTGCGGAGTTCCGACAAGCAAAACTTCTGTTTTGTCGCTATTTAGTTTTAGAAATGTTTAATTGCGCCAGGCCTTCACAGTTGACAGTGAGGATGACATACAAAGACCAGACGCGTTGATGGATGACTTTGTGTGGATATAGATTTGGATGCCATCGGTATAGCAATGGTAGCTGAGATTGAGACTGCGCAGGATACAGCCAAGAGATTGTATGAAGATGCTGAAGAGGAGTGGGCCGAGAACTGAACCCAGAGGATCTCCAGACAAAACAGGATGGATCTCTGAGTTTTGTCCTCCGAGGCTGACACACTGCTTCCGGTCAGACAGGTAGGAGCTCAGCCAATGCAGGGCACTGCCAAAGACCCCTATACCCTCCAGTCGCTCAAATAAGATTGGGTGATCAACGGTATCAAAGGCAGCGCTCAGGCCCAGGACAAGAATCCTTGGCAAGCCTTCATAAGCAGTGATGAGAAGGTCATCAACTACTTTTACCAGAGCAGTTTCAGTACTGTGGCCGAATCTGAACCCAGTTGAAAGAGGTCGAGGAGGTCATTGTTGAGAACGTGTTTCTGGAGTTGCGCGGCTACAGCACATTCAAGGACCTTAGAGATGAATGGTAGATTTGAGATGGGGCGATATTTATCAGGGATGTTGCAATCGAGGCCAGGTTTTTTTTTAAACAGGGGTTAACAGCGGCACATTTCAAGAGTGGGGAAACGATGCAAGAGTGAAGTGAGTTATTTAAAAGATTTGGTTTTGGATTTGAAAGGATCCAGGGAGCAGTTTGTGGGCCGAGATCTGGTAACTAAAGAAAAGAATTCGGATTTCATTAATTCAGGAAATTGCAGGAGTTTTGAGGTCAAGGAGGTGAAAGAACATTTTTTGACGTATTGGTTGGTGATTGAGGTTGGGTAGAGATACGATGGGCTTCCGTTTTTTCAGAGAAAAACCGAATCAACTGATCTGTCTGAACTTTATTAGTGAAGGGAGATGAGGGCGAGTGACTGGAAGGACAAAGGAGCTGATTAATGATTGAGAAAAAAATCTTAGGCTTGTCGCAGGTATCAGCCAGAATGTTATACGGGCACAGTCAGGTGCCTTGCGGTAGCAGAGGAGCTATTCCTTAAAGATTTGACCATGGAGAGTGAGGTCAGATTTTCTCCAAATCCGTTTGGCCCTGCATGTATTCGCCTTGAGATCCCGGGGTTCAGCAACATAGCAGGGGGATTGTTTTCTGCCTGTGACATAGTGTAATTTTATCTGGGCCAAATCATCACGTATTCTTGCTAGAACGTTGTTGTAAACTTCTGCCGTCGCATCAGAGGCAGAGTGAGCCGAGGCGCAGAGTGAAGCATTATTGATGGCTGTGGTGAATATGTCTGGAGTGCTGTCGCGAAGATTTGGAAATTGGATATGGCGCTTGTTGATGGCAATAGGAGGCGGTTCTTGAAGATCAAACCACACAGCAGAAGTGATTTACATCTATATTGTTTCGGGTTACATTTTTATTTGTGACTTAGAGCGTACACTCAAGTGCGTTTATTTAGCTGCCTGCGCAGTGGCCAGTCACCTCCTTGCCATTGTCTGCCCGCTACTACTCGCACCGTGTCTGTGCCTGCACACTTCGCTCATTGACTCATTTCTCCCCATGGCCAGGTCGACCGCCGCTCGCGTGCAGCGCAGCCCGCGCGCCGCGCGACCCCGTGACGCACAACCCCGGAGATCCTGCCGCATGGCAGCGGCACGTCGCCGTGACGTCACAAAGCCCTCGCAGAACCCCTCCCCCACGTTGAGGGCGTGTCCACCTCCGCACCGTTGCCATATTTGGGCCGAGGGGCGTGTCCACGCGACGCTGTGGTGCACGCGCGTGGGCGGGCTTGCCGTGACCATGTATGGGCATGGGCGGGAACGGCGGGGGGTCACGTGACGCGAGCACTGCCTCCGTGTGCGGCTGCGCGCGCGTATCCGGGGCGGGGGAGGGAGGGGTAGTTTCCGGTCGGGGTGCGGGGCGCAGCGTTTCCGGTTCCGGGTCACCGAGGTCACCTTGTCTTGACGCCTTCGCCGGAGCTTCGTAACGTGAGCGAGAGACGGCGAGAGAGGCCGGGCGAGAGAGGCCGGGCGGGAGAGGCCGGGCGGGAGAAGCCGGGCGGGAGAGGCCGAGCGGGGGAAGCCGGGCGGGAGAGGGAGGCGAGACGCGGGAGCGGCCAGGAGGAGACGACGCGAGACGATCAGTTTGGGTGAAGCGGGCGGGCGCGCGGGGCGTGGGAACGTGAACGCTGTTGCTGGGCTTCGAGGCCGCGGGGGAAACTGTAGGAAGATGGGGAGAGCGGGCGACTCGGAACGCGGTTGCGGGCTCAGCGGCAGGGGGAGCGCGCGTGTGAACCGGGAGAGCAGTCGCGGTGGCCGCTTCTGTAAGCGGTCGAGCCGCCTCGGGTTTGACCTTCATCGGCCTAGATCTCCTTGTCTCTGTCTTGTGTCCCTGTATGCGTGTGCCCCTGTATGCGTGTGCCCCTGTATGCGTGTGCCCCTGTCCTTGCCTCCCAATGACCCCTTGACTCACTCTGCCTGTCCTCTTACCCTGTCCACTTGTCTGTCCGCTTCTCCTCACCCGTGACCTCTGCTCCCTCTGTCCATTTCCCCCCTTGCCTCTCTTTGCCTACCTGCCCTATGTCCGTGTCCACGTGCCTCAGTCTCTCTCTCCGTGCCCTTGTGCGCCACTGTTGCCCCTTGATCTCTGTTCCTCTGCACCCGTGTGCTGTAGCCTCGTGATGGCAGGACGCAGGGCAGCTGTGAAGGCGCTGGACTGGACGGTGTTTGGCGAACACATTCCTCCCAACCAGAAGGCAATGTTCAACGCGCTCAAGACGCGTAGCGACGCCATCGCCGCCAAGTGAGCCTCACTGACTCGCAGTGTCCACCGCCGCGGCTCGCGTCCCCCTCTCCCCCACCGGCTTGCGGCTGTACCCCCCCTCCCCCGGACTCGCGGCTCCCCTCCGACTCACGGATATCCCCCCCCCCCGCTTATTTTACGTTGTACATAGCCCGCCGCGTGGGTTTGCTCCTGGTACTCCGGTTTCATCCCACCGTCCAAAGACACGCTTCTGCTTAAATTTGCCTGCTGAGTAAATTGCTCCAAAAACTGTGTCCTTGCGATGTACTGGCGTCACATCCTGGGTATTCCCCCGCCTTGCGCGCTCTGTCGGCCGGGATAGGCTCCGGCCCCCCGCGACCCTGTACAGGATTAACCGGGTATTGATGACGAATGAGCAGTTGTTGTGCAGTGTGTTCAAAGGCTCAAACCGCCATGCAGCCATCAACAGGTTGCATTACCATAGCTGTCATAGATAACAGTTGACGCCTTTCTTGAATGGAACAAGGTTATAAGAGATGATGGGGGTCAATTTCAAGCTGGAGGGAGTAGTATGAGGGAAGAAGCCCAAAGACTTGCACCAAGCATGGTAAATTACATTCTCAGCGGCAGATTGTTTAAGCGAATGTATTATGTAAGGTAATCCCGTGTGTGTGATGCCACGTCGAAATTTACGTGGTTTTCTTTATTCATATATATAATTCCCACTTGGGCATGGCGTATTGAAATTGTACATGTGATTTATTGGGGCCTTTTCTGTTTGGCACAGCTCCAATTAGAGATGACTTAAGGTTGAGGCATCTTTGTTTTTCATAAATAAAACCTTCAATTCATATTATGGTGTCGTCTGTATATTGTACCATAATACAAGTATCTCCAATCACACTAAGACCAGACCGGGTCAACCTCATACGTTTGGCAGTGAAGTGCTAACATTCGTAAGAATACATTTATTCAGTAAAGTGGATATTAATGTAGCCGACAAATGTTTTCATTCGATTTAATTCACGAGAATCTCTGTCAGTCTTCCCAAGAAATTAGTGGTTGTTTTTGGCAGGTATTATTTGCTTAAGGATTCTGAGGCCCTAGAGCCTAGATGTTGAGTGGATGAGTGTGGTTAACCCCATGTGGCTGAGTGTTAGCTGATTATGTATTTCTGACAGGTTGTCCAGTCTCCCAGAGAAACCGCATGTCATCGACTGGGCAATGTATCGCACCAAGTTGGCCAATCCGGCCCTTGTGGATGATTTCGAGAAGAAGGTGAGTGTAGCTAGAAATTGAGCAGTAATTCTAATCATTCTAATCATCAGTAGTCAATTTAAAGAACAAGAGCATATGCGCGATTTTTTGCAGAGGTCACCCTGAGTCTTCTTCTTCTTCTATGTATACCTGGCAGGACTTTGGTGACATGGTCTTCCACAAATCTATGCTCATTTAACTTCTAAGAATGTCCATTGTTGATATGTTCATCCACCTCGTGAGACGCTTGACAAGTCAATCTGTCATCCACGTTTTTTCTTCCTTCAATTTGTCCAGTTATAACCAGATTTTCAAATCAATGTCCTCTTTATTCATATGCCTGAGAAACTCGACTGTCTCCTGTCATTCAACACCTTCTTTCTACATCCCATTCGTAACTAAATTTCATTCGAGGTGTGACGTGTCCAGGATACCTTCAAGATGTGTCTAAAGAACCACATTTTGGTTGCTTTAATTTTCTTTTCGATATTTGGTGGTTTTGTTCAACATTCTGATGCATATGTGAAAACTGGTATAACGTAACAATCGAGGAACTCTTAGTTTTATCACCTTGGCTTCATGTTACTCAAAATTAAAATGCAGACCTCATATTGCTAGAAAGATTAAAATTAAAATGGGCTTAATTTATAAACATAAATATTGCTGTTACATGGCTCATTAGACTAATGGTTCTTTGAAGGTCACATGAACAATACTGTTAACCATACAAAGACATATTGTCTACTTCACAGTGAGTGTTAAAGATTCCGTGTTGTCGATTGAAAAATAGCAGCCTGTTGCATTGTGGTATCACGGTCTACATTAGCCAGATCGTAAAAATTACTCGCAAAATATTCAATTGGGATTACACACAGCAACATTGCCCCCTACAGTACGTTCTGTAAATCATAGCACTTTCATGATAGCTTCGTGCTTGTAAAAATGGCATGAATACCCAATTTATCAACAATGTTATAATTGTTGAAATGTTTTATTTAAATTACATCTACATAGGTGGTTGTTATTTGTGTTCACGTGTACATGCTCATAAGTGTCATTCATTCTATGTACACATTTTGTTTGTTTCAGTTCAATGCTTTTAAAGTCCCGGAGCCTGTGGACAACTATTCCTCAAAGATTACAATCCAGGAAAAGGAAGCTGTGAGTGCTGTCCCTCTTCCCATGAGTGCCTTCACTACTGATCCATTCATAATAATTAATAATCATAATTGCATTTCTAGAGTGCTTATTACTCGAGGGTCACAAGCGCTGAATAGAGCTGCAGAGAGAACGGCACATTGAGATAAGAACGGCAAATCAGCAATAACGTTTTTTTTAGAGTTTTTTTTTTTATCCGTGTTGTGGAGAGAATGGCATGTCAAACATCAGGAGAGTTCAACTGAAAGCCAAACAGCAGTAACAAATTATAGGACTTAATAAGCGATTAAAAAAAAATCTGCAAGAAACAAGGAAGGAATAAATGTTCCTAAGCAGGCGCAGGTCAGAAGACAGCCATCAATGCAAAATAAGAAAAAAAAGACACCCATCAACCCGGCACGACAATACTGAGCCGCATCAACAGTCCTTGCCCAAGGACTTCGCTAATCGAATCTCCAATGGAAGGTCATCCCAGAGTCTGGAAGCAGCACGCGAGAAGGCTCTGCACCCATCGAATGGAGGTGCGACCTGGGCACATGCAGCAAGCCCATATTGGAGGATCGACATTGTTGTGTCGAGGGTGCCTGAAATAGGTCACAGATATTATGTCATAAGCGCCAGTGATTGCCTTGTAGGTGAGGAGGATCTTGAATTCAATCCTGTATCTAATAGGCAACCAGTGGAGAGACATCAGTACTGGGGATATGTGATCGTGCATGGGTGTGCTCAGGTCCAGAAGGACAAGAATACTTGGCAAGCCCTCATCCGCAGCGACGAGTAGGTCATCCACTACTTTTACCAGAGCAGTTTCAGTACTATGGGATCACGAAGGTTATTAAGAACGTGTTTCTGGAGGTGTGTGGCTATGACACGTTCAAGGACCTTAGAAGTGAATGGTAGATTTGAGGTGGGGAGATAATTATCAGAGATGTTGCAATCGAGGCCAGGTTTTTTTAAGCAGGGGGTAACTGAGTCACATTTGAATAGTTGGGAAATGATATAAGAGTGAAGTGAGTTATTAAACAGATTATTGACGAACGTGGCAAGGAATTTGAAATTAGCCCGGATGATGTTGGACAGGAAATGATCCAGAAAGCTGTTTGTGGGCTGAGATCTGGTAACAAAGCAGAGACCTCGGATTCCATGAATTCAGATCATTACAGGAGTTTTGAGGTTAAGGAAGGTGGAGGAACATTTATTGAGGTATTGGTTGGTGAATGAGGCTGGATAGAGATACTGTGGGCTTCAGTTTTTTCTGAGAAAAACGGAATCACCTGATGCGCCTGATCTTAATTAGTGAAAGGAGGTGAGGGCGAGTGATTGGTTGGACGAATAAGTTGACTTAATGGTGGAAAAAAGAATACTGTGCTTGTCGCAAGTATCAGCCAGAATGCTGGAACGATGGCTGGTACGGGCGCAGGCAAGTGCCTTCCGGTAGCAGATGAGCTGTTCCCTAAAGATTTGACTATGAACGGTGAGACCAGATTTTAACCAAGTCTGTTCGGCCCTGCGTGCATACGCCTTGAAATCCCGGAGTTTAGCAGTCAACCAGGGGGATGGTTTTCTGCCTGAAGCATAGCATGATTTTAATGGGGCCAAATTATCCCGTATGCTTGATAGCACGTTATTGTAAGTTTCTGCTGTCGCAACAGAGGCAGAGTGAGCCGAGGTGGAGAGTGAAGTACTATGGATTGCTGCGGTGAATGTCAGTATACATTGTGTTATTATCATACATGCAAGGTCGAAACACACGTACAGATTGTCCTTGCTATAGGTGTTCATAATGTAATGCCAGGTACGTTAGCGCACACCTTTGGTACAGTGCTGTGGAAGTTTGGGTTGATGCATCACGTAAATCTGTGTAATTTCCAAACCTGCAAGCCCAGAGAGGCACCTCAGAGGAAGCAGTACAGCAAGTAATTTCATGTATCCGTCTTTGAAGACGTTAGATTTATCGCCGTCAGGGTCTGCTGTCTTCTAAACTCGCAAAAAACCTCGGCATTCAACACTATATTTGGTGTTTCGTGAGTGTTTTTCTGACCACTTGAAATCGATTTCAGGATAAGTCGGCACAGGAGTACATTCAAGCTTCCAAGCAGCGCATTGTTGAGTACGAGCAGGAGGTAAGCACAGTGCCCAGATAAATTAGAACCAAGTTAAATTATTTTGTAAAGGTTAATATGTAATTGTAAACTGATTGGTTTTACCTGTAAATGTTACCTGCATATAAAGCCAGATCAGGTTGCAGTTATCCTGATTTCATGGTTTGTTATGGCTTACTGAATTTTCTATTGAAAATTCTTAATGTAGTTTCAAAACATGTCAGAATTAATTCCTCTCTAAGGTTGTCGGAATTGTTTGAGTTTGCCGGTGAGCTGAAACAACAATTGGCAAAAGCAATTGGCAGATGCTTGTATGTGAACAATTCGATTATTTGGCTGTGTTGGGTGGCTTAATGGTCCTAACAACACAAATGTGTCCGATGAGAGTGTGTACAAACCAAGAAATCCTGTACATATCATTGGCTGCAAAAACCTGCGTGTTAAGGGTCTGCAGTTTGTTAGGAAATCTTGACCTTGAATCTAATGTGAAATTGACACTCATGAGAAAAAATATAAAGCATTGGTAAATGTGGGAATTCCTATATGGATTGTCTTATGGACATGGGCAGAACCCCAAATGTTTTCTACTGAGGAAATATGTTTTTCTTGTTAATCTATTGAAATGCACAAAGTGCTAACACCAATGCATGACAGTTATTTATTTGACACCTTTTGTGCATTATGTAACAACTAAAATTGTTGTCAGAGTAGTAAAAATTGGGGTTAGCCCATATGTCCATAAGACTATCCATATATCAGCAGCTGATGAACAGATAATGGATAACACAGGTATACACTTGGTATAATAATATTTGCACTTCTAAGAGCAGTGCTGTACAGAGCTGTGGAGAGGACGGCATGCCAGAAACAATGATATATGAACAGCAAATCAACAACAATAACACTTTTTTTGTTATAAATCCAAGTTGTGGAGGGAACGGCATATCAGCAACAACATCAATGTGTCTGTCTCCGTGCATCACTATGGGGCTAAGTATCTCTAAAGGCTGCTCAGTGGGTAATCGGGCCTCATTATGGAAATGTCCACAAGATATAGGTCTAAGAACTCGAATGTCAACTTTGAGCACAATGTATAGTTTAATGGCCTTTTCCCCCACGATTTGGTTGTAATATGCTTCATGCCAATACGAGACATTGCGGTAAAACCATATCTTTTCATATGCCTACATATTACTTTATTTCAGGTCATTTGTAAATGAGACTACCTTTGTCTTGTTCTCACGAGGTTAAGCAAAATCTATTTCACGAAGTACTCTATTTAGTTAGTGATCATTTTTATTTACGTCTTTCAAAGTAGACTTCGCAACTTAAAACAAATAATTCTTACAGTTGTGGGACAGAGACGAGTCTCCGTTTCGCTGCACCACCGTGCTCCATTTGCCTAGCTGCCTCTGCCTGTCTGGCGTGCACTGCGCGCATAAGGACTGGATCCATCCCTCCCGGGGGTTGTCCTGATACGCGCTCGCCTCTTGAGCGCACCCACACAACCGTGATGACCACGGGCCTGCTCACAGACAGCGCGTACTCCCGAGCGCTTCGAGCACTAGCGCACACGCATTTCAGCCAACAGAACCACTCGTTCAGTCACGCACAGCGCGCGGTCATGCTAGCACGTCGCAAATGCTCAGATAACACCATACGACACTGTCTTCCCGGGATTCAGTCATCTTTAATCACTTACTCCCGGCGTCATACTTCACCACTTGGCACACCGCTGACTGAGTGCGTAAGTGCTCTTTCCCTGGCGTTTCCCCCTTAAATACCCCCGTCTCATTTAGATGCTAATTGCCTTGCCTCCTATCCCTGAGGGGTGTCCAGGCACCATGCCCCCTCCTGACTAATTTCTTTCCGTTCATCATGGAGATGCTAATTGTGGAGCCGTCACTCCAGTCCCACTTCACCTTTCAACTCCCGAGGTGTTCGGACATTGTTCCCGTTTGTCCCTGCCTTTGAAAGTCGTGCCTCTTGCCCTCCCTGCATCCACCACCTATCGAGATGCTAATTATCCAGTCCCTGGTCTCGAGTGCACTACATGAGAGCCATCCTGCCCGGCATTGCCGCGGGGCTCCCGAGCCCCTCTTATGCAGTGGCACAAGCCTGATGTGTATTGCTGGGATGGTGTTGGGCCGGGATGAACACGTAGTCAACGGTGGCAATGCTGTCAGGTCCACGTGCTAGGGGATCGGCCACTCGTGGCACCACGGTGTTGCAGGACGAATATATTGACCTAGGTGGGGCGACCCGGCGTTACCCGGGTAAATTTGATGGTTGATCCATGTGCGTTGTCCGCATAAAATTTAGGGCTCATAACGACGACAAATAAAGTAGGCTTTGTTTATGCAAGCGACGCCTTTTGTAAGCGGCGACTCCTCTGTGTACAGTTGGGCCACTCTGTTCGATCTCTTGTTGTTCAAGTGAACGAGGCGATCCGTCGCGTCTTAGCGGAACTGGCCGTGCGCGGCGCTAAGGCGCCACAGACCCGTGTGGGACCGAGTGGCGTCGTTGGACGAAGGTCTGGCGCCATGTGGTTGCGATTTGTCGGCGTTAACCGTAATGAAGCAAGCGTAGCTTATAGATGGGGATTGTAATAGCAACCCTGCTTATCCGAACTGGGGATTGTAATAGCTGCGGCCCTTATCCCTAACTGGGTATTGTAATTGTAATGGTGGCGCCGCTTACCGTACCGTGGGACACGGGCATAAGCACAGAAAACGGTCCCGGTGGCCAGGGAAGGCCCTGTCGGCACGCACTAAGGTGCAAAGACCCGTCTGGGACCGGGTGCCGTCGTTTTGCGAAGGTTCCGTACGATTCGGTTGCGATTTGCCAGGGTTTGCCCTGATCAAGCAAGCAAACAGAACTTGTTTATATATATAGAAGATATTGAGATCTTTGGTGATTGTCATGAATAGTGTTAATGCTGAATGTATTGTTTTGTTATTGAAGCTGGAGAAGATGAGAAACATGGTTCCTGTGGAAGAAATGACCATGGATGATCTATACAGCGCCTTCCCTGAAACAAAGGTGGACAAAGTCAAATACCCGTTCTGGCCATTCAAGCCCATCGCCAACCTGTAGACACATTCTCACAAGCTGCATCTGAGAAAAAATGGTCTTCAGTACATAGATGACACGTGGAAATGTTTCATAATCTTAACTGTACAATAAAGTGGCATATGACTTAAAATAAAACTGTAACCAGGTGTGTTTCTTCCATGTGTTTTGATTTACGTAGTAAAAGTGTTTTTTTTTTATTTTGACTGGGGTTTCTTGTGTGCATAAGCTGCAGAGCAGAATACTATATTTAGGTAAGTGATTTCTTTCTAAAATGAATATTGAGGTACTAATCATTTTACAGCCCTGATCTGGTGGTGGTAATTCCACATTTCTAATGTGGGAGTGAGTCTATTCATAGGACAACCACTGTTGGCGACCCAAAAAGTAGTGCACATTGGACCCCCAACCAATACTTGAACTTCCAAATTCCAACCTTCCCATTGCAAGGTGCTCACTACCCGAGCCACCTGCACAGTGCATTTATTGGTTGTGTAATTCGGCTGTCAATGTTTCACTGGTGACTGGATAAACACTATGGAGGACAAGAATATTTGTTTGTGGCTCAGGATTTATGTTGAGGAAAATTTCTGCCCTATTAGTAGGCAATTGTTGAGGGCGTTTGCAATCAGACTTTCAAACAGCCACTCCTGGTAATGATGTCCAGCTTATGATTCGATGCCCATACGAATGTGAATTATAGCCAACACGTCTGGGATTAATTTCTTGCTTAATATGTTCATGTCATTGAGAGATTACAGTAGGCAAAGCCAGCGAGGTGTGTAGGTGGTGTGCTAGGCATGAACATATTTATTGGATCACAGAATCAAAAAAAATCCAAGGCAGTTCCAGACGGCAGACTAAAGATTCAGTGCACAGGTTTGAGCACTTTTGGGAAATGTTACTGTCAGCTGCTGGATGATTGCTTCATGTTATCACCATCCCCCATTCTTGACCGTAAACTAACCAATCGACAATAATGGCACAAATATGCTCTTATCAAAACTTAAT
>JAZEWT010000002.1:39122702-39133664 GCA_036362905.1 Mordacia mordax
TGTGTTGAATCTCACTTCCATTTTTTGTTTTTATAGAATTGTGCTTAATTTATCAGTTACTCCCACAATGCATGGTAGTTTAACTGTTTTAATTACATTATCAATTTCACCCATCCTACTGTTCTGCTTGTTTTTAATGTCATTATTCGAACTGACTTGCTGTCTGTAAGCAGATAAACCACAACGCGAGCGACCCTGGCTGCCCAAATCATCATTTTTTGTATCTATGTCCTCTAAATTATAGCCGTTATTTCACTTTCAATTGAACAGCTCTGATGTTGTTATGCCGTTCTCTCCACAGCTCAGATTTGTAACTATTAAAAAAAACTGTTGTTTATATGCCGTTCATATGTTGTTGTTGTTTCTTACATGCTGTTCTCTCCACAGCTCTATGCAGAGCTTTGTGACCCTCGGGTGAACAATGCTCCAGAAATGCTATTATCATCTTCAACAAAAGGCAGTAGCTTTTAAAATCAAAAGGCTACCGATCATTTATTTAGCTAAACTGGATACTGATTATGTAACAAAGGGAAGGGAAAACCCAGTTATGAACAAGCATGTTTGCAACCTCGTTGATATTTAGCTACTTGAGAGGCTTCTAAAAAAAAAGAGAGCCTTCTATATGGAGCTCTCACATTGAGCATCACCTAGACAGATGTTGATTACTGCATAATGTACCCAGTGAGCTTGCAAACTCAAGATGTGGGACTCCTGCGATACAACAAACGTTCGAGCTGACCAACACAACAGCTGTTTCACGGAACATCCCCATGAGATATTACATATTTAAGTTTCTTTATCTGGACGTGAGGAACAGTCTTTACTCACCTTCTGTAGAGTGCTCATTGCATGTCAAAACACAATCCTATACTTTTAGAATTGACGTAAGCAATGTGAAAAATAAAACATATTTTTGAAATACAATAAACGTCACCAGTGACTGGAATGAGGCACAATTCCCAAGGACATCTGAGATCCTGCTTTAGGGACGGCTGCCTGGGGTGGCAGCAGCAGTGGGCGAGTGCTCTGAAAACCGACAAATTTGGATCTTGACACCAGCACACAATGGCCAACCCATTTCAAATGAGGTCACTGGATACTTAAACATCCACTAAGAAGCAGATGGCAAGGAGTACTTTACCATTAAAATGATGGCATCCCATCCTGGGTATAACCCTGCCTTGCTCCTTGTGTCTGCCGGGATACGGTCTGAATTCACCACGACCCTTCTACAGGATTCAACAGGTAATGATAATGAATGAACGTACTCGCAGGAATAATCAAGACAACCAGTCAGATTCAAACCGTGAACCTCTGCAACAAGCCACGACCGTGCTCGTGCGCAGCTGCGTCACGGACATGCGTTCGAGCCCAGTCAACCGCCCCGGATGAGCACAACCGCCGAGCAGCGGTACCAGCAACTGCCGAGTGGTGGGACCACGGGTGCTCGAGGACGAACGCACCGGTGTGCTTGCGTGCGTGCGTGATGAACGAGCTGGATACGGCGAATGTGCGGCCGCACACATTGCACACGTAGGGCCGCTCGCCCGTGTGCCGGCGCACGTGGTAGGTAAAAGTGCTCGCCTGAGCAAACCGCTGGCCACACGTGTCGCACATGTAAGGCTTCTCTCCGCTGTGTTTCCTGCTGGCAGAGCAACAAAACAGCCCTCACAATTGTTGTTGCTTTTACTAAACGGTGATATTTATTGCATATACCTAATGACAATTTGCTTTCTTACGTTGCTGAAATGTCTCAGCAACACAAGTACCGTATTTTTTTATCACTTATTTTATATCCTATAATGTATTGCTAATATCTGACTTTCAGTTGAACGGTCCTCATGTTGTTTACACGCCGTTCTCTCCACAGCTATGTGCAGTGCTTTGTGACCCTCGGGTGAAAAGCACTCTCGAAATGTAATTACTATTATGGTCACATCTCAAACCCCGAGTGGCAGCTGTCCTTGTGTGGCAGAACAGGACTCAGCACCTGCTTGTAAGCAGGCTTTCGTCTGTCAGTAATAGGGTTATTATTGCTATAGGTAAGATCAATTGATCAATTAGGCAAGTTTGGACTAGGATTCACGCACACAATGGCCTACTCATATCAAATGACGACATAGGTTCTTTAAGGTCCACTGAGGAGAATACGGTGGGTATTTTATGGATAATAAACATGTGTTATCAACCAGGGCGGCCTGCTGGACATGGACCATGAATCTCTGCAACAAGCATACCAACACTGGGTCACATCACCTCCACAGTATTTTCATGCCCACACGTATGCCATCGAGCCTCGTAACGCTTATTGTTCGGTACCATTTTATCAACTGAATAAAATATAGTTTGTATGACGGGTAAAAAAAAAGTTGAATTCAAGTATGAGGCCATGGTTTGAAATATTAATTAAAAGTGTTAAAAAGAAAAAAAGATTTTACTATTTATGGCACTAATACAAGTGTTAAATCGAAAGACACTAGACACCTTTCACAAATTGTAAGGTTTGCAAAATAAGTACATTCTTGTGGTAAAACATGTGAATACAATACTTTGATAATGTATGCATTGTCTGTGAAACGGATTGGATGGCTTTTTGTGAGACAGCTTTCTTTAGAGCCTATTGTCGGTGGTAGCAAGGTGGTGACAAAAGGCAATCAGGCTTCAGGACAATGCATACATTATCAAAGAATTTTGCATGTTCTGCCACAAGCATGTATAGTTATTTTTTTACAAAAGTGACACTTTGGGAAAGGTGTCTTTTTTTGGTTTTTAAGAGCTTAATATTTGTATTATCGTTTAAAATAGTGAATCCTTTTCTCTTAGACCTTTGTACTGGCAAAAGAGGTAGCATAGAATAAAAAAAAACTAAACATGTTTTGGGGCGGCGTGGTGGCCCAGTGGTTAGCGCTGACGCCTCACAGCAAGAAGGTCCCGGGTTCGAATCTCTCGGCTCGGGTGCCTTTCTGTGTGGAGTTTGCATGCTCTCCCCGTGTCCGCGTGGGTTTTCGCCGGGTACTCCGGTTTCCTCCCACAGTCCAAAAACATGCTCCTGGATAGGTTGATTGGCTCACAGACTAAAATTGTTCCGCAATGCCCGGCGATGGACTGGCGTCCCATCGTCTGGTGTATTCCTGCCTTACGCCCTGTGTTTCCGGGATAGGCTCCGGCTCACCGTGACCCTATATAGGATTAAGCGGTTTCAGATAATGAGATGAGATAAACATGTTTTGATAAAATGTACTGCAACAGAGTTGAACATAAAGGGATGGGTACATTGTCAAATAGTCACACTACTCCAAATGGTGTCTACGAGGTACCATTTTACAGACTGGTTGTGATTATGGTTGGGACCATTACATTTTAAAAGAGAGGAGGTATGATGTAAACAAATATTATAGACAATCAGAAAATAAATGTAAAAGGAAATTTAGTTATTTTTAATCACCAACCTCTGCAAAGACATTGCCAAACAAGGGCTCTTTACACGGAGTCGGTCACAGGGATTGTTGACCATGCTTCTATGATGGCTATTCTGCAAGCTGGTGTGCTTATACATTTGTACTTACATAATTAAATAGGGTGTGATTGCGGTATTTCCTGTGAGACACACCTGACATGAATCTTGAGGTTGCTGGATGTAGCAAAGCGCAGGCCACAGACGTCACAGCCATACGGCTTCTCATCCCCGTGGTGCATACGGGTGTGAAACACCAATTGACACTTCTGTGCAAACGCTTTTCCACACACTTCACACACATAGGGCTTTTCACCTGTACACACAGAACCACAGACCGTTTTGCATAACATTATGGAACGAAGGTCATCATGTTCAATGTGACAGTTGTGCCTAGAGCACATTTTGCAAATGTGTGCTATCGGGTCTGATTTCCGATCTGATATTTTGAGGTAAGGGGTGTGCGTTATTGATGGAAAATATGACAAGCGGACTTTTTAAAGGCAAGAAACATAAGGATGCATTCAAAATTTTGCGGTGAAAAATTGCGATACCGCGTGTGCCATCAAATATACTTTCTACCCTGACAATAACCTGGGAGAATACTGACACTTCATGAGTCAACGGTGAAAGTAAAAGTACAATCTATCTTGTTTGGTATCTGATACGGACGAATTTATTGACAGCCAGCCAAAAACAAGCAAGTGTTGTGTAAGATGTTAGGTTTCTTGTTCAAGATTTCTGGCTTCTATTTCAAAACGTGTTCGGCAGAATGTTGTCTCTTTGCACGGGGTAAACAGACTACTATGCTGGTTGAACTCGTGCACATAAAGGAGGCCGGAAGTCCGAACCTGTGTGTATCCGCATGTGGGTCTTGAGCTGGTTTCCCTGTGTGAACGCCTTATCACAGAGTGAGCAGACAAACGGTCGGAGGCCCTTGTGGATGCGCGCGTGGCGCCGCAGGCTGCTTGGCTCGGAGAATTCTTTTCCACACGTTTGACATACGGGCTTCCTCCTGGATAGACGAATGTTGGTTGGGTCATTCCCAGTGTCCTCTTCCAAACCCACGGGCGTCCAAGTGTTTGGCCAGCCACTCTGTTCGTGCGTGCGCTGGCTGGGCTCACTGCCTTCGGGAACCTGCTTGGGTGTCTTGCGATTGCTTCCACAGTTACTTCCAGTCATCTCAGAAGGAGCTTGTTCAGCATCTAAATGTTGGGTTGGGAAGCCAGCATTTCTGAAAACGTAAAAATTAGTCTTATTAATAAACGGAGCAAAGTAACTGCAACATATTTCGATAACTGTCTTTAATACGGTTGCCGAGCACAGGCAGACAATGTCCTAGCTAGTAATAACAGCATTATTAAAGTTGTTAAAGATAGCGTTAACAAATTTCCTCAGTTGAGCAAAATTATAAGTACTTGAGAGAAGAAACAACTGGAGGGAATTCCAAAGTCGAGCAGTGCTACGGTATAAGCAGAAAGAAGTGTTGTGAACTGCAGGGTGGTGGTTGAATCAGTGGTGTGTTGCCATGACATGCAGAATGGTGGTTGCATAGTATGGATGAGAGGCCACAATTTGGTAGCCTGAGGAGTTTAAAATAAGCTAACATATATATTAAAAAAAAACTTTTATTCTGTTCATTTGAGAAACTCTCCATTCACTAACAAAAGATCATTTCTGGGACATGAATTAACAGTGATGTTTGAATACATTTCTGAACACCCACATCCAGGTTTCCTTTTCACCGACTTGTCTTGGAGAGGCTGGAGCTTTATCTGTGCAGTGGTGCCCGATGGCCTCTCCTACCGGCGAGCTTCTGTCCACCTCCACCACCTTGGGAGCCACTCGCCGGATTTTCCGGCGGACTGGCTTTCTGTCAGAAGCCACCGCAGGGCCCTTTTTTCTATTTCCTTTTGCATTGGGTAGTCGCTCGTATTGCCCTTCTGAACTTCCGTCTGATGACCGATCAGAAACGCTGGAAAAATCTTGTTCTGCTTCAGCACTATTCTCTGGCCATAACTCTGAAGATGTCTCCATGCTAAGTGCCCTTCTTCTGCAGTTTGCGATGGTGGCTCGGTTTCGTCTACGGAAGTTGGGTCGTTGACCTGGAGATGTCCAGCATAAATCAGACTGCTTCACTGGCAGGCATTGTTTGCGTTGGTTTTTACGTGCCTTTCTCTGTCCTGATGCTGAGCGGTTTCTGCCATCGCTCAATGTTATGCCTCCTACTTCATCTATACTTTTGCATGCTTCCTCTGATGTTTGCTTAGATTCTCTTTCATCTACCACTGTCACACTTTCAGCATCACCCTGATGACAAGTTGCAGGGATGGGTGCTAAATCATTTAATTTAGCACCTTTTACAGCATCTATTCCACTTCCATTACTGTTGTGAAGTTCATCGTGCTCACACTCATTAAAGCTGTTCTCTATCACTCTCCCATTTTCACTGGCGCTCTGTGCTGGCGTATCCGAGTGCTGCTCATCTTCCAGTTCATCTGAAGATAATGGTGGCGAAGATTGGCACGGAGACAAAGAGGACACTGGAGAAACGGGCTTAGAAGTGGCATCTACTGCCGATGCAGCCATCGGGATAAAACCTTGCTCCACGCTCTGACGAAGCAAAAGCTCCTCCAGTGCATCCGAGCGTGGCCGAGATGGAACGGCGAATCCACGTCTTCGCGAAGATGGTGTTGTTGGTGCCCATGCACCATTGCTGGATGTAACTGTTGTTGCTGCTGCTTCTGGGTGGGAGGGGCTGGGAGCATTCTGTTTGCACATGGGCAACTGTCTGTCCACCCCTTGCTGGCGCAGAAGCGTCGTGAGAGCTTCCACCTGCATATGAAGTGCAGCAGACTTCAGCTCCTCCTCACTGCACCTACACAATAGGGGATACAAAACAGTTTTTTGTTGCACTCTAATATTACGCAACTGGCAAAAATCAGTAAAATCAACGCAAAGCATACATCAAGTCATACATCAGATATCGCTCATTACTGATGTTAAACGCAGCCTGGACTCTTAACTCAGTTTGAACATGTTTAGAATGCACAACACTAACCACTACTTACACTCTCATTTGTTGGTTTCTCACCCCGGGTGTTATTTGGCTACAGATTGTACCAATGTTCATCGCAGGATGAACAATAGTCTATGCATATACATGTAACAAGACATAACAAAGAATAAAGAGTCTCTGTGAGACCAATTACATGAAGAGGAACAGAGGCAGAAATTCCAGGGCACATATCGTTTAAGACCTGCATGGCGCTATGGTTTTTTATGTTGCCCTCTCATCTAACTTTTTTGTTGAAATCTTTATTACTGCTAAAATGAACATTTTACAGAGAAAAAAAGTGTAGCTGGCTAACTGTTAAACAAGCTAGATAACTCAACTGTCCCTTCCAGCTTAGATAGAAACACCTGTCACCACGTTAGTTGCACCAGCTGGAAACATTAGGGATGACCAATTGATAGGGTGGAATCGTTCCATGCAATGAGCCTTCACACGGACAACGTTCCCCAACGTGAAACACTGTAGTAATGATGATTGCTTCGAAAAGCTGCTCTCTCGGGACATCCGCGCCGATCGCTCCCTCTCTCCTCTCCTCGCGACGTTTCGCCTCACACGTTAGAGGCATCCTCAGGTGCAGTGTGTGTGTGCAGTCCCTGTTGCTCCTATATATATGTGGGTACTATGTAGGTGTCGAGTCATCTTTTGTTGTGTGGGGTCTACATCTGAATCACATTAACACTAATCTCCTTGTCCTATTCACACCCCGGAACTGCGATAACCCCCTTTGCTTTGTCTGTGGCCAGTCCCCTAATATGCATCTCATGAAAGAACCTCCCACACACCTTGTGATCCCCGTCTGATGTTCACACCCCCACAGCTCTATATCTGTGCATTACTGACTCCAATAACTGGCCTCCAGGTTTGGCTAAGCTTTATATTCATTTCTTGTTTTCGGTTCATTGCCTTTTTTGTCTTGTGACTCTCAATTGCTTCACGAATTAATCTTTGACCTTCATGGCAGATGGCTGCTAGTACTCGTATTTTATCAAAATCGATTTTATGTTGTTTATCTACACTATGTGCTGCTGTTGCTGATTTATCCGTGTGCCGCAAACGTACTGCTGCCTCGTGTTCTCTTTTTCTTGTGGCTATTGTTCTTCAGGTTTGTCCGATGTATACTTCCTCACAGTAGCTGCAAGGACTGCAATATACGCCTTCCGTCTGTAACGGTAGTCGGTCTTTAGGTGGTTTGAGTACGTCTTGTATCTTCTGGTGGGTTGTAAAAACAGTCTTCACAACCCAGTGATTCAGATATAGACCCCACACAACAAAAGATGACTCGACACCTACATAGTACCCACGCATATATACAGGAGCAACAGGCACTACACACACATACTGAGCCTGAGGATGCCTGTAACGTGAGGCTAAACATCGCGAGGAGAGGAAGCGAACGACGCGGCTGTCCCGAGAGAGCAGCTTTTCGAAGCAATCATCATGCATCGAGCCGTCAAAACCCACATCATTACGCTGTAGTAATGGTCCCACGGGGTGAGCCATTATTACACCTAGTGTTTTTCATTATTACGTAGTCAAACATGTGAAAATACACTCATCAGATTGAACACAAACACATGCACCAATTAAAATACGCAATTAGCTGTAAAAATGTACACATGCTCGAACGTTTCCATTCAGAAATATATCTGCCATATGACGTGTGCTCAACTATAACACTGGATAATGTGGAATCAGATTTAGTTTTCAACTGTGTAAAAAAAAACCGAAGCTCTTGTCCACTTAAGGCATATATAAATGCCCATTCATACATATGTAGGACATATGCAAACAATATCATACCTCTCCACAAAGAAAGCCATTTGTACACACCCACAGATATGTATACATACCCACTCACAAGTTTCCCTGCCAAGTGGGAAGCAGTCTACATTTTTATTATTGCATGTGGTACTTTAGATTTACTATGATGTGTGATAGCATATACGTATGGCATTGTAATAACTTCCAACACGTGTTGGTCTGGGAGGTCTCATCTCATCTCATTGTCAGAAACTACTTAGTCCTGTACAGGGTCGCAGTGAGCCGGAGCCTATCCCGGCAGACACAGCACGCAAGACAGGGATATACCCACGATGGGACGCCAGTCCACCACCGGACACTGCGGGCAATTTAGTCTGCAAACCAATTAACCTATGCAGCAGCATGTTTTTTTTTTGGACTGTGGGAGGAAACCGGAGTGCCCGGCGAAAACCCACACAGACACGGGGAGAACATGCAAACTTCACACAGAAAGGCACCCGAGCCGAGATTCGAACCCGGGACCTTCTTGCTGTGAGGCGACAGCGCTACCCAGTGGGCCAGGTCTGGGAGGTCGTTCCAGTAAAATAATTATCCAAGGATCCTTCAACTAAAGGAGGTTGGCGCATGGAAGGGCATCCGGCCGTCAAAGTCTGCTCCATTACCCCCACCGTTGAGTGGCATGATGAGACAACTGGGCTTGGAGACTGCTAAACCATGAACGCTTAAAAACTGAATTGAAAAATATATATAAAAAAAAACCCATGACACTGTCCGTACAATGTATAAACAAAATAAGGCGACGGCAACTGACAATCACACCCCGTACCCATTCAGCCTAACTTGTCCAGAGTAGATGAAGTCCAAGACGGCAGTGACGGCGCAGGGGCTGATGACGTTATTGTTCAGCGTGACCACAACCAGGTGTGAGCCCGTCTTCGTTGCTAATGCTCTTCTCTGGCCACCAATTCCAGCTACGTCGTCCATCCCATTGGCCGCAACGTTTTCAAAACGCGAATCTCTTATAGACGTGGCACCCTCCTGAGCCATGATAACGCGACAGTTTCCATGCGTGTACGTATCTGACACATTGTTTCCAGCGGTAAAGACGTTCTCCTTGGGGTTTTGTTCTCCTCCGCTGGGTGGCGTGTGCAGCTCAAGGAGCCTCGACGATGGGTCGCCGCTGTCCGTCGCGCCGCAGCACAGTGCCGCCAGATGGGGGCTGAAGGCGGCCAGTACCGCGCGGTGTGCCGGGATGGTGGCTCCTCCGGAAATCTCAAACATGCAGTCGCAGAAGTCTCCGCGGACACGTTGCGCACGGAGCTGCGCTAACAATGACATCGCGTGTTCCTCCATAGCGACCTGTCAGCACGGCAACAGGGAGGTTAGATGGAGTGGTCAATCATAAGTGTGTGTGTGTGTAACGCGTGCATGTATTGTAACGTCATGTGTGTGTGTAATGATAAATAAATCAATTAACTAAAACAATAACTACAAGCCATTGACGGATATAATATAACAAATAAAATAATTGTTAAACAAATGACGGAATTAGTGTTCCTGAGCAGGCACAGGTCAACAGCAGTGAGCAGCATCAGCAGTTCTCGCCAGAGGTCGTGGAAAGCCTTACGGAACAAGTAAGCCTTGAGACGCGATTTAAAGATGCCAATTTATTTACTCTGCAGTTATTGACATGCCGTTCTCTCTACAGCTCTGTGCAGCGCTGTGTGACCCTCGGGTGAAAAGCGCTTTAGAAATGCAAAATATTATTATAATGTAATCACAACAGAGCAGCACTGCGAGCGGAACTGAGTTGCGATTGTAATATATACACTGATGTATGTTTACACGGCTCGATGCGTGAGAAGTGCTTTCCAAAGCTGTCATCGTAATTCATTACAGCAGCACATCGATGTAGGTTTTACGGCTCCATACGTCGCGGGGAGGCACGCTCGACACGGCAATCTCGAAAGAGCAGCTCTTGAAAGCGACTCCTTCGTTGCACAGACACATTTTACAATATTGCCCCAAAGTACGCAGAGTACATGTCCCACTGTTAGATATATTTGACTAGAAGGGTACGCGAACTATAAATGAGAGGATGGCAGGAGCGTTGTGCTATAAATGATGTAGTTTTAATGAATGTTAAAATTCAAATGACGCAAACGTTATAAATAGCAGTGGTGACTGTATAGATAAAGACAGCAGCATCTACTTAATGTCTTATAATTATTCCTCGTGTCTGCTCCATACTTTATATTTTGATGTAAAACACCACGAATTCTGCTCACGCGCTTGAACGGCTTGTGCGGTTATAAGCCTGAGGCCTGTCTCGGCGCGAGGCGCGCCGCTTTCCTGGAAGTCCACACGCCCCGGAACCCGCTCCCCCCGGGTACCCACGCAAGGCGTACGCCGGGCTCGGCCATCGGCCAAGGCCTCAACCTGAGTTAACAATAACAGCCACTACACCTAATGGCCAGCGCCCCCCGCTCACTGCGGACACCCACCGCAGTTCCACACGACTCTCGCACCGCGTCGGTAAATGTTCCCCCGAGGATGGTGAGACGCCGGTCTTCCACCGAGCGCAGCCGCCGCCGCCACCACCGCCGCTTAAGCCGCGCCGCACGTCTCCGGACAGGCACCAGCACGGCGCGCTTTGAACGCCCATTGGGGG
>JAZEWT010000002.1:39133673-39175608 GCA_036362905.1 Mordacia mordax
CCGGCTGCCGCCCCGAGCGGGAAATCAGTTGGAGGCGCGCGTGCGATGCACGTGGGCGCCACGGTGGCGCAGCGAGTAGCGCTGCCGCGACGGCGAGAAGCCACCGGGTTTGATTCCGGATCAGGTGCATGTCAGCGTGGAGTTTGTCAGGTTCCTCCAGTAGGGTTTTCGCCGGGTACTCCGGTTTCCTCCCACAGTCAAAATACCCGATGCTGCCTAGATTAATTGGCTTGCCGACTAAATTACTCCGGGTGTCCTGCGATGGACTGGTGTCCTATCCTGGGTATAGCCTTGCCTTGCCGGGATAGGGTCCAGGCTTCTGCGAGCTTCTACAGAATTAAGCGGGACAGTGTTTTACTGTGGTCCATAGTTTGGGTTGTATGGCCACACTGGCACCACTGTCGCTTGCGTCTTTAATTTTTCGTTTATGAAGGATCTGTGCACAACTGGCATGTTTTGTTGATGTTGCAGTTGATCACCATCATCGATACCTGAGCCTATCCCGGCGGACGCAGGGTGCAGGGCGGGGGCTATGCCCAGGGTGTGGCGCCAATACATCACACGACACTGCGGGACAATTTACTCAGCAAGACAAGTAACCTAGGCATCAGCGTGTCTTTGGACGGCGGGAAGAAACCGGGATTCCTGGTGAAAACCCACGCGGACACGGAGAGAACACGCAAACTCCACACAGAAAGGCACCCGAGCCGGGAACCAAACCCGGGGCTTCCTGCTGTAAGGAAGTAGCGCTACTCACTACGCCACCGTGCCGACCGTGACAGTTGATTGTCCTATTGAAGTCCCCAATCACGGTACACGGTGTGTAGCCGGTGAGACCAAGTCTGGGTTAGAGGTTTCATCTGCAAGTGATGTGCATCACTTAATGGACAACATACAGTATTACACGAACACGGGGTTTAACGATGGAGCAAATACAAATTGGTGAAAAGATGACGCTGCGTTATGCCAAATAGCGAAAAGACATCAATATTAAAATAAAAATTTGTCGGGCAAGTTATTTACATCCATTATCATGTTGATTATTCGCGTCCGGGTCGTGGAGGCAAAATGCTCAGCGGAAAATTGGAGAAAATCTGGCCTACATAATTACAAATTTGGCCTCACCATATTATTCTAAGGAACGTTAACATATTTTTGTTTCATGTCCTTAATTGATTTATAGTCATTATTTTGTAATGATGTAGGTTTTCACGGCTCGATGCATGATGATTGCTTCGAAAAGCTGCTCACTCGGGACAGCCGCACTGTTCGCGAGGTGGAGAGAGGAAGGAAACGACGCGGCTGTCTCGAGAGAGCAGCTTTTCGAAACAATCATCAGTCATTATTTTACTTACATTATCTATTCTGACATGCTGCTCTCTCCAAAGCGCTGTTCAGCGTTTTGTGACCCTCGGGTAAAAGGCGCTTTAGAAATGCAAATATTTGTATTATTATTATTCACGCTCAAATCTATAAGGACCATCTCACTCGCTAACCAGAAGGTATTTGATTGCGACCGCACCAACCACCGTTCCAGCATTCTGAAATCGGGGCCAAGATCCTCTTCTCGGCCATCCATCGGCTTCTTCATCTGCTCGTTCATTCATCCTTACCTCTATTCATTAATAAAGACCAGCAGAGCAGTTGATTCAGTTTTCACAGACAAAACCAAGGCCCACTGTATCTCTACACAGTCTCAAGCTCCCTTCACTACCCCAACAATTGTTCTTTCTGCTACGCTGATTTCAAACTCTTGAAACTTTTCGAGTTAATGGAATCTTATATTTCTTCATTGGTTACCCGATCTCGATCTACAAATTGCTCCTTGGACCCCTTTCCATCCAAACTCATCCGGACAAACTTCAAATCCCTTGCCACCCTCGTCACTGGTCTCTTCGACAACTCACTTCGCTCCGGTATCTTTCCCCCCAGAGCGGCACGGTGGCCCAGTGGGTAGCGCTGTCGCCTCACCGCAAGAAGGACCCGGTTTCGAATCTCGGCTCGGGTGCCTTTCTGTGTGGAGTTTGCATGCTCTCCCCGTGTACGGGGGTGGGTTTTCGCCGGGTACTCCGGTTTTCTCCCTCAGTCCAAAAACATGCTGCTGCATCGGTTAATTTGCTTGCAAACTAAATTGCCCGCAGTGCCCACTGATGGACTGGCGTCCCATTGTGGGTATATCCCTGCCTTGCACCCTGTGTCTGCCGGGATGGGCTCCAGCTCACCGCGACCCTGTGCAGGACTAAGCGGTTTCTGATAATGAGATGAGAGGCAGATGAGATCTTTCCTCCCACTAATAAAATGTGCTGCAGTTATTGGCCCATCTCTCATCTCTCATCTCATTATCTGAAACCGCTTAATCCTATATAGGGTCACGGTGAGCCGGAGCCTATCCCGGAAACACAGGGCGTAAGGCAGGAATACACCCGACTACGGGACGCCAGTCCATCGCCGGGCATTGCGGGACAATTTTAGTCTGCGAGCCAATCAACCTATCCAGGAGCATGCTTTTGGACTGTGGGAGGAAACCGGAGTACCCGACGAAAACCCACGCGAACACGGGGAGAGCATGCAAACTCCACACAGAAAGGCACCCGAGCTGAGAGATTCGAACCCGGGACCTTCTTACTGTGAGGCGTCAGCGCTAACCACTGGGCCACCGTGCCGCCCTATCGGCCCATCTCCAATGTACTATTCCTTTATAATGTCCTCGAGCGTATAGTAGCCATGCAACTCAGTGAACACGTTCACAACAATGACCTCCTCGATCTCTTCCAGTATGGGTTCAGATCCGGCTATAGTACTGAAATTGCTCTGGTAAAAGTAGTTAATGACCTCCTTGCCGCTGCTGATGAAGGCTTGTCAAGTATTCTTGTCCTCTTGGACCTGAGCGCAGCCTTCGATACCACTGACCTGCCTTACTGGAACGACTGGAAGGATTACAACAACCACCAGCGCCACCGCAACCCTACCCTTCCTCCAGCACCACGGCCAATCGCGTCTCACACTCGCAGCTTCCGCGCCGTTGCCTTGCAACGGGAATCAACACGAGTCGCTCACGGGCAACGAGTTGCACGAAACAAGTCCCACGGAGCAAGTCGCGAGTCCCGGAGCGACGGATCGCGGCAGCGGGGAGCCGAGTCACGGGCCCAAGGCTGGGGGAGCCGGCATCATGGAGAAGGTTGGTCGCTCTGAGTGAAGGCTGACAGCTCCGTCCCTCGCGGCGACCACACGGCGAGAGCTGCCGTGTTTTCGCGCACGATATTAAATGTCATTGTGACGATTATCGCGATGTTACTTTCCAAACACCTTGTAAAGCGACTGTGTTTAACATTTGATGTATGTACCTATAGTAAAAATGAAGGTTACTTCAGAGACATCCTTCGATAGGACAATGGGAATAGGATAGAGTACAGTCTATAATTCCCAGCGGGCAAATAGCAGTCACCGCACAAGCAGCCAGAACACGATGCTGCCATACATTCGTGTTTTGCATTACTGTGAATTTTAATTCGTGCTAGAAGTGATATGTTTCAGTAAAAAAAACACAAAACCAGAAAATGGTATAAATAACGATGCAGTTTTTGAAAACGTGCTACACGAATATCGTGGACCTTGTTACGTTATGTAAATATCGCCACGTCGCCCGTTTCAGCTGTAGCGACTGTGCTCGCAGGCTGCGAGTCCCTTTAAATGTAGGGGGAAGAGACTTTAAAGTGACTCTCAAGCGCACTCTGTAGTGGCGTCTCACGTTATTTACCCAGTTGTCTAAACCAGGGCTTCTCAACCTTTGGCACTTCGAAGCCCACTTTGGTACAGGTCTCCACGGCCCACTAATGGACTTCAGACAAAGTCTGGCGTTAATCTTCAATTAAACCGTGTCAAGGCAGCAGCGTTTATAAAATAGTCAAGATGAACACGCAATCCTTTTCCCAGTCTTCGCATTGGCGTCTCAACGTCTGCTTACCTTGTCACCACGTAGAGGGATTTTGTTGCAGCAAATGTTTCGATTCATACTCGAGTTTTTGTGTCAGTTTGTTTTAATCTTAGCTCTTTTTAACAGTTGCCCAGTAGAAAGAGGTAAGGCAATGATAGCAGAGAAATATACATAAGTGGTTTAAAACAAACAACTGGATCAACATACTAAAATATTAATCAGGTGAACGTATAAATACGTTGTAAAATCGCACTAGCTAGCATTCATTCATTATCAATACCCGCTTAACCCAACACGACAAAGGGCGCAAAGCGGGGTTATACCCAGGATGTGACGCCAGTACATCGCAGGACACACTTTAGCTAGCATTCGAATTATTTAATCTGTCATACATTGAACTTTATAGCAACCTTAACGGTGTGGATAACGCCAATGAGAATTTTAAACCGAAAGTTACAACACGAGAGAAAAGTAAAAAAAAAACAAATTTTAAATCTCAGAAAAAAACTAAAACCCTAATTATTACGCAACGCAACAGGCAAAGACAGAAATAGAGTTTTAGATTACATGCGCGCAGCGAGTAGCGTTGTCTCCTCACTGCAGGAATGTCCTGGGTTCGAACCCCTGGGTCCGGGTGTCTTTCTGCGTGGAGTTTGCATGCTTTTTCCCCGTGTCCGAGTGGGTTTTCGCCGAGTACTCCGGTTTTCTTCCACCTCTCAAAGACACGCTGCTACCTAGGTTAATTGGCCCGTTGAATAAAATTGTCTCCAATGCTCTGCGACGTACTGGCATCCTGGGTACAACCCCACCTTGTGCCCTCTGTCTGCTGGAAAAAGGCTGCGGGTGGGCCCTCGCGACCCTATACAGGATTAAGCGGGTATTGATAATGATAATGATGAAATGACTATTAAACTAATACATATATTTTTAGTTAGGCAGGCATACTGCCGGGCATGCTGCCTGTTTAACACTTTTGTAACGTTACACTTCAGATCATTCATATGATTGGGATAGCTGTCAGAGATTACTTAACAGCATATTTGTGAATCTGTCTATGAATTCTGGTCACAATTGCAAGTGTAGATGTACTTGTCATTTATCAATTTATACAATGAATATTTAGATGGAATATCTGCTATGTTGATTGCTTCGGAAAGCAGCTTTTCAAAGCAATCATCATGCATTGAGCCGTGAAAACCTACATCATTATATCTGCTATGTGTGCAATGGAGACAAATTTATTCCAGAATAAGGTGCAGCTACAGAAAAGTCTTGTTTTACCTATCCTAGTTCTGGACCTTGGACATGAAATGGTGAGCATACCGTTTGATGGATATCTTAGATTTATGTGCTTAGTTAAGGGTGATAGTTTATTTGTTAGGTCATGATCTGATCAAACTTGTGTCATTAAGACCCTTATAACCAAACACAGCCGTACATGTTAAGTGCATAAGCATTACACGTGTCATATTTTTGTTGTTTCAGCTTGGCAGTAACAATATAGTAATTCGATGGATAGCGATGGCTCGTCTAAAACTATGTAAAACATCATCAGTCAGAATACCAAGCCAGGAAGTGAGAATGCCTGCTCGTTAGTGTCCATGCATAACGATTCATGTGGACTGTGCGCGTGCATGTGTGTGTGTGCAGAGGCCAGCGTGGAATGATGTGCAGTGTGCAAAAGTGCAGCAGGCCAACTCAGACCTGCTCGTGACTCATGTCAACCACACGCAGGCCCTGCTTGTGCGTTCATTTTTGGCACCACATGGACACGTCCCCATCAGATACCGTACATCGCAATAGATTGCATACATTGCAACAGACTGTATATTTTGGAGCGCATACCGATAACTGTTCTCATCTCAGCTCCACCTCACCCCTTGGTTGGAGAAGACCAATGTTGTAATAGAAATGTTAGCGTTGCCGATAACTGCATGCAAAAAGCAGTAAATAATCAGCAGTTATCAGTGCCTTACATATTGAGATGTCCAATGATAAAGAAGTATGAGCTACAGAAAGGTCAGGTATACGACAGGTTTACTAAATAGCTGGAAAACACAGCAGGGCATGTACCTTAAAGGTGGTCCAGGATTATATTTATGAGATAAAACAGGTGGACACAGTGAGTTTGAGTGATTTTGAAAAGCTGCGTTCTGCGTACAATAAATATCTACATACTGTACATATGAATTATAGTCCCCAGGCCTCAGTAAAAATCAATACGACTTCAAGTATACAAGGTAGATTTAAATATCTTCCAAAACCAGCAACTCTTACTCAAACTAGTCTTTAATGCCAAGAAAACTAAATGTTTATTTTTTTTGACATTTAAACAACATCCAAACTTTCACCTCAATTATATACACTATTATAACAAAACAAAAATTGAACAAATTGAGGAATATAAATACCTTGGCTTCATCTTCTTCTTTAAGGTACGATGTCCTACAGGACGTTGGTGACAATGATCTACAAATCTCCGCTCTTTGAACTTCTAAGAATGTCCATTGTTGATATGTTCATCCATCTCTAGAGAGTCTTGGCATAAATCAATCTCTGTCGTCCACGATCTATTTATCCTTAAATTTTTCCAGTTGGGGCGGCGCGGTGGCCCAGTGGTTAGCGCTGACGCCTCAAAGCAAGAAGGTCCCGGGTTCGAATCTCTCGGCTCGGGTGCCTTTCTGTGTAGAGTTTGCATGCTCTCCCTGTGTCCGCGTGGGTTTTCGCCGGGTCCTCCGGTTTCCTCCCACAGTTCAAAAGCATGCTCCTGGATAGGTTGATTGGCTCGCAGACTAAAATTGTCCGGCGATGGACTGGCGTCCCGTCGTCGGGTGTATTCCTGCCTTACGCCCTGTGTTTCCGGGATAGGCTCCGGCTCACCGTGACCCTATATAGGATTAAGCGGTTTCAGATAATGAGATGAGATTTTTCCAGTTATAACCAGATTTTTAATTTCCTCTTTCCTCATAATATGCCGGAGAAATGTCGACTGTCTCCTTTTCATGTCATTCAACACTTTTCTACATTCCATTCGTGACGAAAGTTCTTCATTTGAGGATTGACTTGTCCAAGACAACTTCAAGATGCATCTAAAGAACCACATTTTGGTTGCTTTAAATTTCTTTTCGATACTTGGGGGTTTTGTTCAACATTCTCATGCATACGTGAAAACTGGTCTAACGTAACAATCGAGAAACTGTTAGTTTTATCACCTTGGTTTCATGTTAGACTCAAAATTAAAATGCAGACCTCATATTGCCAGGAAGATTAAAATTAAAATGGGCTTAATTTATAAACATAAATATTGCTTCCCAACCAAGTTCCACTTATTCTTGATTAAGGCAAATATTCTACAGTTGCTCTATTATTACCACATCTATCAATTGGTATCTAGCACTATATCAAATACATTTAAACCACTATATAATTTTTCTAAGATTTGCTTTGGATGCACTCAACAACACCCACATGTTATCAAAGCATCCTGTTTGCATATTTTGCCACAACTATGTGTGGCTTTTGCAAACTAAACACATTGTCAAATGTGTCTGTTTTGGTGTTTTAAGATCTTAATACCTGCATAATTGCTAGAAATGGTAAAAACCTGTTCTACTTATTGCATTCATTTCAAATGGTTATCACAAAATTAACTGCTCTTGGCCGCGTCAAGGTATTGGAAATATTAAAGTGATGCCACGCAGGTTGGTATTGAATGAATATCTGCGAGCTAATGGACATTCAGAGAAGAAATGCACGTTAAAAACAAATGTCTGCACTGCCCTCTGCTGTCGAAAATGTGGCTCCACATGAGTGATCAGCAGGGAGCTGTAGTCAGGCCAGAGATTCCCATCTCATTGTCTGAAACCGCTTAGTCCTTTACAGGGTCACGGTGAAGCCGGCAGACATACGGCGCAAGGCAAGGATATACCGACGATGGGACGCCAGTCCATCGCCGGGCACTGCGGGGCAATTTAGCCTGCGAGAAATTCAACCTATGTAGCAGCATGCTTTTTGGACTGTGGGAGGAAACCGGAGTGCCCGGCGAAAACCCACGCGGACACGGGGAGAGCATGCACACTCCACACAGAAAGGCACCCGAGCCGAGAGATTCGAACCCGGGACCTTCTTGCTGTGAGGCGACAGCGCTAACCACTGGGCCACCGCGCCGCCCTCCTGGCCGGAGATTGTGTGCGATATTTGTGTCCGGCCTCCGAAGCCGATTCAGCTCGGGCAGTACAGCAGTCGGGTCTATAGATGTCAGTAGAGAGCTGTCTTTTCTTCAAACAAGCCATACACCAGGGTCAGAACACAAGTCTCGGAGGCACAGACACCCAAAGGATATGAAGCTTGTCTTAATGTGAGCGTTTTCTTACATACTTAAGTGTATGTGTGAATGTTTTACCATCTCATGATTATTATTATGTGTTTATAAACGTATTCCATGATACCGAGCACTGTGGCCAAAAGTGCAAGTGTAGTGCAATGCACTCCGTTTATATTCTGCAAACCCGCTGACATGCATGTGTTTGGCTGCTCGTGATAGAGAGCCGAGGGGATGGAGGCTCCGTGCAGCGATCGACAGAACTCGGTGCAGTGGCTGCGAACACGCAGCCTCGAGAGTCACCGCCTCACCCTGCCCCATCTCCTGCACAAGGGTTCCATCGTCTTGTACGCTCTGCGCACCTTCATTTCCGCTGATTTTTAAGAAATGAAAACTAAATCACAGGTCATGACATTCCACTGCTAGCCGAAAGCCTTTGCATTCCATGCTTGTAATGATATTAAATCGCCATGGTCTACCATTGTAAAAGATAACTGTACATTAAAAAATGTCGTATGTATATATTAACTTTAAAAAAATGCTTATGTATTACTTGCTTTATCGGTGAGCGCGTATGTACCTGCACTGCTGCAGATGACCTGAGTAGCATGTGGAGCCTCTGTTTTGTGATTTCCTGTTTGTGAAGCTGTTTGAGATATGTGCTTGTACAGCTGTTGTTTTTTTCTTAACAGAAGTCCTGGCCCAGATGTGCAGGAGTACATACAGTTCAGTCCTGCTATCATTGCAGAGTTTGAAACCAAACTGCACCAGTGAGTCTATTTGCTTGCAACTGAAGGTGCTTGGTAAAATTAGTATAATTTTGAATATTATTTAATAACGTGCTGGATCAGATGTTGTGACAGACCATTTACTTATATTTCAATATTAAGAACATCTCATTGCATATATGTATACCATATGTACATACGCAACATTCTACAATAAATTGCATGTATAATCATGTTATTGTGCTGATATCTCGTTAATCACTTATTTCACTAATCAATCTACATCAACAATCCATCATCATGTATAGCTGAACATTATTGGTGCTTTAGATAAATAGATAAAAAGATAAATAGAGGATTGGCTGGACATCCGTAAAATGGCTATAAACAATAGTTTCCCAGAATAATATTTGCATTTCTAAAGCGCATTTCACCCAAAGGTAATGCCGGGCATTACATGAGCCATAGCTGAAATTTGTTTCAATGTTTATGTTTACTTTATGTCTGTAAATACAAATGCGTTTGTGATACTACATGGGCAGTGGTGCATGAGCATAAATAACTAAAAGCTGAACATATTTGTCAATAACACTTGTATACTTGCTCTGTTTTTTTTAAGGCGGTGCTGTTAAATGAAATGAGGTTCGGTTTGTGTAGATGTGCCACATTGACAAGTAGCATACTTCTGGATGGGCGGCACGGTGGCCCAGTGGGTAGCGCTGTCATCCCTCAACAAGAAGGTCCCGGGTTCGAATCTCGGCTCGGGTGCCTTTCTGCATGGAGTTCGCATGTTCTCACCGTGTCTGTGTGGGGTTTTTGCCAGGCACTCCAGTTTCCTCCCGGAGTCCAAAAAACATGCTGCTGTATCGGTTAATTGGCTTGCCCGCAGTGCCCGGTATATGACTGCCTTGCACCCTGTGTCTGCCGGGATAGGCTCGGGATCACTGCGACCTTGTACAGGACTAAGCGGTTTCTGACAATGAGATGAGATACTTCTGGAACATAGCGGGATGAGAACAAAGAGGTGACACAGCAGAACATTTCAATTAAAATGCAAATCCCAGTTCATAATTGTTGTCTGAAACCTTTTGACAATTGTGTTTATTAATATATTGTGAAAATATAGCATAATATGCTTTGACCTTTGTTGTATGTGTGATCGTGAATCACTACCAAAAATAATTACAATCAATCGGCTCAAAAATACATTCATCATAAGTTAAAGTGATTCCTACACAATCGAGCATTGAGGTTGTACTTATCTCCTGTTCACAGTCCTGAACCAGTGATGTCTATCTATATTACAATGATGGGAGTGAGTGTATCCATAGGACAACCTGTGACCTGTAACAAACAAAAGTATCTGAGAATTGCTTTCCAAAGCTGTTCTTTCAGGATAGCCGTGTCGATCGTTTCCCCTCTCTCCTCAGTGAATTTTCACCTCCGACGTTGGAGACATCCTCAGGCATTCTGAGACTTGTTGCGATGCATTCTGAGTCTCAGAACGCTTGAGAATTATTCCAAAATGGGAGGTGAAATGTCGCAAAGGAGAGAGGAGGATCGCACAATACGTCCATTCCAAAAAAACAGCTTTCGAAAGCAATTATACATCAAGCTGTGAAAACGTGCATTAGTACTTGTAAAAGAATATGCAACCTGTTTGGATGGGATTAGCTATAATCATTAACATTAACATCAAGAAATGTGTGCGTGGCTCGATCCTCTCATCTCATTGTCAGAAACTGTTTAGTCTTGTACAGGGTCGCGGTGAGCCGGTGCCTATCCCGGCAGACACAGGGCGCAAGGCAGGGATATACCCACGATTGGACGCCAGCCCATCACAGGGCACCACAGGCAAATCCAATTAACCTATGCAGCAGCATTTTTTTTGGACTGTGGGAGGAAACTGGAGTGCCTGGCGAAAACCCATGCGGACACGGGGAGAGCATGCAAACGCCACACAGAAAGGCACCCGAGCCTAGATTCGAACCCGGAACCTTCTTACTGTGAGGCGACAGCGCTACCCACTGGGTCACCGTGCCTTGCTAATAACATGTTTTTTTTTTCAGGATGATTACGCTTTATCATCAGAGGATCAAGTGGCTGTTGCAGGACAGCAGGAAGGTAGTATGAATTAAACGTGTATTTTATTGCAGAGGGTCAAACACTCGATGTTATTGTGGTAAAATGTAATGGAATGGCTGAGGGTTAGAATTGAATTACACCAAGGGCTCATTTCACTGTGCAAGGTGATTAACATTATCTGTTATCACTGCTGTATAAGATCACGGAGTGGCCGGAGCCAAAGTAGACAAGCAGATGGAGCAATGCAGGGCGATGCACAAGATGGGTTGCTAATTAATCGCAGGACACTGGGGGAAAATTCGTTGAGAGTCCATTTAACCTAGGCAGCATGTCTTTTGATGGTGGGAGAAAACGAGAGTACCTGGCACAACCCACATGGGTACTGGGAGAACGTACACATTCCACACAGAAAGGCACCTGAACCAAGATTTGAACCCAGCATTTTCTTGCTGTGAGGCAGCAGTGCACCTCACTGTGCCATTGCATCATCCATGCAAGGGTCTTTACCACTAATTTGTATAAAGACTTGGAATTACATACAGTTTTTTTTTGTTGACGAGTGCATTTAGAGGCTATCGTAAAGTATATTTACCAGCGTGTGGAAGGGATACTATAAATAATCACAACATTATGTGATTATAAGTTATTAGTGGGGGGAATTCCATTCATTTAGTGCATTTGGTATCCTTGCCTTATAGTGGAAGGCCATCACAAAGGCAATATGTTGCACATAGTCTGCAGTAGTTTCATATTAGAGGGTAATGTTGCGGTGTCTGAATCTAATCGAGTAATTGGAAGGAAAATCTGATCATGATGCCACCACACAAGGACTTGTTTGTTCGAATGACGTTCTGGGATATTAATCATCCGCTGCAAAGCAGATTGTGCATGACATATCACGATTAATACACCCGCAGTAGTGAAACCCCGTAGCAGACAGCGAATGCACTATCGCTCGGCCACATCACCAATAGGAGCGTATCGATTTTTGACGCGAAGCGTGCAAGAGCAGGAACTACCACTGCAAACCAACCAGGGACACGCCGAATGCATGAGCTAGGATATCTGCGCATCCAGGAGAACGATATTTTGCTGTCTATTAGAAATGCCACGGTGTTGGAGACAACGTTTTGCTGCATTATAACCACAGTGAATGTAAGAGAAGCCTGTGGAGCAGTCAGCATATTTATCTTTGTTCTGAATGAGTTTCCTCCAGGTTCTCTAGACTCCTCCCACAGTAAACACATATCCAAAACACACAATGTAATGGTTATTAGCCAAACACGAGTGATATGCAAATCGCTCAGTTGAGATCATAACATCACCCCATTAAAAAAAAATTGGCAAGACCCTCGTGAACATTTTTTGTTGCTCAGTGAGGTTTTCCCAGCAATTATCAAAAATGTAAATAGGTAAACTAAAAATAACATTAGTGTTCAAAAAAAAATATATACTTGTATAGTTTAGGATATGTTCGTCAAGCTTGTGAATATGTTTTATATATCCAACAGTCTAACACATCTCATCTCATCTCATTATCTGAAACCGCTTAATCCTATATAGGGTCACGGTGAGCCGGAGCCTATCCCGGAAACACAGGGCGTAAGGCAGGAATACACCCGACGACGGGACGCCGGTCCATCGCCGGGCATTGCGGGACAATTTTAGTCTGCGAGCCAATCAACCTATCCAGGAGCATGCTTTTGGACTGTGGGAGGAAACCGGAGTACCCGGCGAAAACCCACGCGGACACGGGGAGAGCATGCAAACTCCACACAGAAAGGCACCGGAGCCGAGAGACTCGAACCCGGGACCTTCTTGCTGTGAGGCGTCAGCGCTAACCACTGCGCCACCGCGCCGCCCTCCCAGCAATTATCAAAAATGTAAATAGGTAAACTAAAAATAACATTAGTGTTCAAAAATATATATATACTTGTATAGTTTAGGATATGTTCGTCAAGCTTGTGAATATGTTTTATATATCCAACAGTCTAACACATCATTTGCTATTTTGCATGACAACCGTGTTTAAATGTGAATTGCAGAAACCACCCTCTCGTGGAATTTATGGTGATGTCTGTGTTGAATATTTCACGTGCTTCCACTGATCATAATTTGTTACGACGTACTCATGACTTATTGAATCAGTTTGCACCTGCTTTCCGTAACACATGGAGTAGATGAGGAAGGCTCTCACACTACTGTACATCCAACGACTGTAGGACACTTCTCTTGCTGGAAGGATGGTTGAGCGTTTTCTCATACATTTGATGAAGCCACGGCAGTGGAAGGTCAATAAGCAGCTGTCATACAATACCTGTTATTTGTTATAGCTGACAACAAATGTACAAAACAAAAATCCAATACTTGTTGAGTTCTCTGGAACAACACGTTTATCGTGATAGTGGTTTATTGTGGAGAGATACTTTGCCCTTCTATTTCATCATGAGCAGCTATTATTTTTCCACTGCTGGATGAAATCTCCCATTTTCCTTTGTTATGGTCTGATAAGACCACAGCCGATCTTACTCCAGCACATGATCTGTTATGTTATCACCCCGGATCTGTAGTGGTTTATTTATTTCGGCACATTTCCTCTTTTGCTGCCCTCCATTGTCAGTATGAGCCATGGGCCTTCATTCCTTATCGCAATGTTTTCCTGCCGAAGTCCACTTTACTATGTTATCAGGTGACGGCGATGTGTCCTACTTGTGTATGTTACCAAGTCTTTTATTTTTCAGAGGTAATTCCATGCCTGAAGCTCTCCATACTACTTTCTGTTTTTGGTTCACGTCGTTTGTTTGTGACCATGTCTCGGATCCAATGTGTAATGGCAGGCAATGTGACGTTTGCAACATTTTTTTTTAAATAAAAGGGGTTTGTTGCTTTTCATACTCAAATTCGTTTTTTTATTTTTCCAGCTGTAGGTCAGTCAGCTTTTTTCCACGATTTCCATCATTACTTTGATTTGAGTTCACTTCTAATAACATCTCTGGGTATACTTGCTCTGCTAATGTAGATTATATACTTTGATTATATTGTCTTGATCCCTACTTGGCGGCCTTCTATAATTTTATTCATAACCTCATCTATCATTATCCCGTTGTTAATTTACATTAAATGATTATGTTCTCGTTGCCGTTTTAAACGGCTGGTGTTCAGGTTGACCTCGGTTGGCCGGTTGCCCCCTTAATGGTGAGGGTATTGGAGCAGAATGTTATGGCCGGATATCTTTCCTGACGCCAACATCCATTATCGGAGCGTCTTCGGACGGCTGTTTTTCTGGAACCTCCCACCAAAGTCGTTCACAAAGAGAGACCCTAACAGGAGTGCTGGACTCCAGGTGACAGCCCTGGGGTTCATAGAACGCACAAACCCCGCCTCCACGACAAGGTTATGATCCATGGGGGAGGGGGGGCGGGGGGGGGGTATGGGGCGGCAGTTGCGAGGATTGTGTCATGAGCAAATATAACGTGCATAATATTTATCTACATTTATACAATAGTAATGCATTTGCTTGTCCAATTCAAGTTTTTTAATGAACTCCAGAGCTTGTGTTGTGATATTAGTTCATTATCGGTACCCACTTAATCCTGTACAGGATCCCGGAGGGGGGAGGGGCAGAGCCTATCCTGGCAGACACAGGGCACAAGGCAGTGCTGTACCCAGGGTGTGACCCCAGTACATCGCAGGGTAAACTTTTTGGGGGCAAATTACTCAGCAGGCAAATTAACGTAGGCAGCAGCGTGTCTTGGACGCTGGGGGTGAATTGAAGTATCTGGTGAAAACCCATGTGGAAACGTGGAGAGAACACGCAGACTCCACACAGAAAGGCATCCAAGCTGGGGTTTTATTACATGAAAATTATGCAAATTTGAGACAATATTGTTTTTTAAAAAAATGTTGTCGTAAAAATACAATTTCACATTTTGTAAGTACACGTGTATTGGAAAAATATAATTTGTATTGCGCAGCCTTTGCAAAGTCTCAGGGTGCCATGCATAAAAAGGACATACGTAATACAGAACTTGGTGGCAGAATGAAAGGTGGAGAGGAACAAAGCGAATTGGAAGAAAGCTGTATGAAAAAAAGCATATTTTTATTAGAGACTTCAAAATGTCAGCGCTGTCGGCAGAGAGTCTGATCTCCAACAGTAATGAGATCCACAACCGCGGATGGGAAAGAGCACCACTATGGAGCTTCCACAACCCGAGGGCTACCCCAGTAAATGCCTCATCACCACAAGGGCTCAGCCGAGGGTGAGGTGTACTTAAAACGGTACTCTTTGGCACATCTTAAAGACCTTGAAGGGGCATAGGATTAAATAATAAAAAATACGCACGGGGTGTATTTTATGGCATCGAACAACCTGTAATACATTAACACATTCTGGTTAAACGCGTAGGCTCTGAGGCTCTTCCCTGTACTGCTTAATGCAATTTCAAGTGGAACATTTCTAATTTCTACTAAATCTGGTTGTGAGATGTTCAACGCGCTGGTGAACTAACACAGTGGCATTTGACATATTGCTCATTTGTGTATGCGAATATTGAATTTGTTATTTGTTTGATGGCATAGAGTTTTACGACAAACATTCTGTGCTATTTTGTGTTTCCCCTTGCCCGGCCGGCCATGCCGGAATGATGCAGCTGTTTGGCCTAGTGCAGGGCACCCGATTGGCGGTCATTGTGGATGCGTCTGATGACAACTGTGGGCCCAGCCGCCTCTTGGATTTCAAGACATCGCTCCTGGTATCTCTCAACCGCACAGTCATAGATGATTTCATGTTACACGTTTTGCTTTTACTGTCGCAGGTTTGGTCTTGACATTGCGCAAGATAACGTGAGGCCTTTTCCCTTATTGAAGGCTCTATAAGCCATGTTGGAACATGACCTGGATGCGACATAGACATTTTTTTGACATCTTCACGTGGTTGTTTTGCATGTAACTCGAGATGGTATATTCTCAGTTGTGCAGTCTAGTGAGTGGCTTTCACTCAGGTTATCTACTGTGAAAGGTAAGACTAAATAGTAGTCGAATTTATATCCTTCTCAAATCAGAATTGAGGTGGTGTTTATCTACTGTTGACAACCCTGCGCCAGTGGTGGAAATTACACATGTGTATGGAAGGGGTGAGTCTATGGACAGGACAACTGCTGTTGATTTCCCCACAAAGCGATACATATTTTGATGATTGCTTCGAAAATCTGCTCTCTCGGGACAGCCGCGTCGATCGCTTCCTCTCTCCACCTCGCGACGTTTCGCCTCACACGTTAGAGGCATCCTCAGGCGTTAGAGGCATCCTACTGCGCCTGAGGATGCCTTTTCGAAGCAATCGAAGCAATCATCATGCATCGAACCGTGAAAACCTACATCATTACTTTTGTACATATTTTATTAACCCCATAAAGATAATGGGCTGTGTTATCCCACAGTTGGGAATTTTATAGAACACAAGTAATTGATGGGCTGGTTTTATCAACTTGTCAAAATTTCATTAGTTAAGAACTAACCATTGTCGATGAGAGCATATCGAAGCAACACATCTGTTCTGGGGCGGCGCGGTGGCCCAGTGGTTAGCGCTGTCGCCTCACAGCAAGAAGGTCCCGGGTTCGAATCTCTCGGCTCGGGTGTCTTTCTGTGTGGAGTTTGCATGCTCTCCCCGTGTCCGCGTGGATTTTCGCCGGGCACTCCGGTTTCCTCCCACAGTCCAAAAAGCATGCTGCTGCATAGGTTAATTGGCTCGCAGGCTAAATTGCCCCGCAGTGCCAGGCGATGGACTGGCGTCCCATAGTGGGTGTATCCCTGCCTTGCGCCCTGTGTCTGCCGGGATAGGCTCCGGCTCACCGCGACCCTGTATAGGACTAAGCGGTTTCAGACAATGAGATGAGATGAGACATCTGTTCTGAAATGGAGTTCTTCAGTGAAATTTAGGGAGAAACCTGCCCTGGCATGAGTCAGTGCATTAACAAAACGTAACAACTGCCATTCATCACCAAGGGGGTGACGTCACCACGGCATTTTCACGAGGTAAGCTGCACTTTGAGGCCACATGAAGTGTTGAAGGCCTGCTGGCAGAAGATCACTGGAAAGACCCAGATGCCATGGGTTGCCTGACTGAGATGACTGGCAGATACACCAGATGTGTAACCTACTGTGTCAACTTGCTACTTTTTAGCTGCCCAGCGCTCTGCTCGTTGTTGTGCGCCTTACTTCTCTGCTATTGTGCAAGGGCCGCTACTTCCAGTTTCCCAGTAGCATCCTTTACGAGTCTCTTCCACAGAGGTCAATCTTGACACCATTGGTACCAGTCTTCAGTAAGTCCACTCAGCTCTAGATCCTCCTGTGTTACATCAGCACACATTTTCTTTAGCGTGTGTCATGCATGTTTAGCATCCAATCTCCGGTCAAACAGGAGCTGCTTGGGCATGCAGTGGCAGTTATATGAGCTACATGACCGATCCAACTCAACCTCACCTGCCAGAGGAACTCACCGATGGGACTCTGTCCAGATCTTTCTACGATATGTGAGATCCTCATACAATCCAACCTGGTTAATTCCAGGAGGCATCGTACGCAGACCAGCCGGAATGTTTAAAAACTGGCGTAGAAGTTATGTTAAAGGGATCTACATTTCACAAGCATAGAGAATGGACGGCACAACTGTGGCCGAGAATACCCAATACTTCTTGTGGAGCAACAAGTCAGGCAGCTTTCATGCATTGTTATGCAGCTGATGAAAATATAATGCTCTCTACTGATTTGGAGCGAGACCTTTGCTGCCAAACCAGAGCTGGTCATAAGCACACGATGTTAGCCCACTTCTTTGTGCACGATTTATATTCATCAGCAGAATTTTCAACTCCTGAGTGAGTTGTAATTACTAGACCATGGGCGTATATAACTGGTTGACCAAGAGCGAGCCATGCCTTGACCGCACCCGGGCATCGATCAGCCTACCATTGTTTGTCTTTGAGATGGATATTCCTCTGGTGCAGCCATGAAAAGCAACTCCACCACTTTATCAGAATAATAAATAAATAAATAAATGGTACGGGGCCATAGGCCACAGTCAAGAACTCCTAAAGTATGATGACCAACCCACAGCCTGGGCCTATTGATGGTAACTACAGGGAAAATAACAAAAAACGAAGTGGCTATGCAGAAACAGTGGTCTTCTAGTGCTGTGCAAATGTATTACATTAATAAACGGTTATTGAACATATTGCGTCAACATAAAAATAATTGAATAATTATCACCTTCACAATTAAGTACAATACATCAAACGTGTTGTTACGCATGGTGGCTGCCGAGTGAGATTGGATTTTAGCGAGGTGCTAAGTGGATTTGCTGTATTTGTTCGGTGCTGTGCTCTTAGAAAGTATTTGTTGCCGCCTTCTTGTGCCGGTGTCACCACAGCAACTGGTGGATGAGCAGTTGTGCTACAGGAAGCAGCTGTATCTGCTGCGTTGTGGAAGCAGTGAGAAGCCACTGTGGGACGTGGCGCGACACGTCAACCTACGCATGTGAGTGCGCTTGCCCTCGCGTCACGATGCGCAGCTTCCAGCTATTGCTGTGCCACGTGCATCGTCATCGCAGCGGTCATCTGTGGCACTTTGTCAGTTCTCGGGTGGATGAAAGTGTCTCCGCGCCGTGAGGCCGTTAATTGGCCTCGCTAAATGCCTGCAGTGCCTTGCGATGAACTGGCATCCCATCCGAAGGATTATTCGGTCTCATGGCCTCTGTCTACTGAGATAAGCTCTGGCTTCCCATGATGATCAGTGGGATACTGATCATCATTGATGATCAGTGGGATACTGATCATCATTATGAGACAAATTGTGGTATGTTAATGCTGGTTACAGGCCACATCCGTGAATATGAAATTTTTGTGCCGATGTAGGTTATCAGAGCTCGACGTATGAGAATTGCTTTCCATATCTGTTCTTTCGGGATAGCCGTGTTGAGTGCTCCTGCACTCTCATCTGCGACTTTTGTAGACATAAAATATTTGTAAACATGAAAAAAAGCTTTTACGTGATGACAAATATCGCTTAATCTTTCAGCTGATATACATTTAATGTAAGAAATTAGGAATGATACATGTATATAAAATAGCGAGTTCCCTCTTCCCTCAAACAGTGATATATATCTAACCAGTAAACCTAAAGAATTCTTATATATGTTTTATGTGGTCAGAGTAAAATGAATACCTCATTTCAAATATTCACTTTGCCTTTTGGATTCTGAAAACATAAATTGGTTATAGTATTATCGAGCTACTCCTGTGCAAGGCGTATATCGCATCCCTTGCAGCAACTGTGAGGAAATATACATCGGACAAACAGGACGAACGATAGCCACCAGAAAAAGAGAACACGAGGCAGCAGTGCGCCTGCGGCACACGGATATATCAGCAACAGCAGCGCATAGTGTAGATAAACAACACAAAATCGATTTTTGATAAAATACGAATACTGGCAGCCATCCGCCATAAAGGTCCAAGATTAATTCGTGAAGCAAATGAGATTCACAAGACAAAAAAGGCAATGAACCGAAAACAAGAAATGCGTACAAAACGTAGCCAATCCTGGAGGCCAGTTATTGAAGTCAGAAATGCAGGACATCAGAGGGGGATCGTCTAATTGTGTGAGGGGTATCTTTTCATGAGATGTAAATTAGGGGACTTGCCACAGACAAAGCAGGGAGGGGGAAATCAGAGTTCCCGGGGTGGAAATGGAATAAGGAAATGTGTCAAGGTGACTCAGAGGCAGACTCACACAACAACGGACACATGCACTACGCCCACACATATAAAGAGACGATAGGAGCCACGCACGCACACTATGCCTGAGGATGCCTCTAACGTGTGAGGCGAAACGTCGCGAGGAGAGGAGAGAGAGCCATCGACGCGGCTGTCCCGAGAGAGCAGCTTTTCGAAGCAATCATCATGCATCGAGCCGTGAAAACCTACATCATTACCCTATCTTCCGTTAACTGTGAATGCTGTGTGCGAGCGTGATCGATGATGTCTCTGAAACGCCACTTTTGTGAACGTACAATTCAGATGATGTACTCTAATCGACATCCAAATCAATATTTTACATCGGCTTTATAAACGATGCTGTCGTTTTGTCACACACCGACAGTACACTGTGGCCTTCTCCACCCTCAACATCTGAGACAAAAGGGTAATGCGCCTGGCTTAATTTTGCTCCAATCTGAATTAATAACAAGAATATGTCGATAACTTCCATCATGATCATCATCGCACTGCAGATTCGTGCAATATGCCGTATAGCGTTGTGGCTGCGCGTGTCAGAGCTCATCTTGCAGCGTGTTAGGAGTGTGCTATTCCTCCGTGAACACGGATGAGTGCCGCACACAGAGTGAACGAGGCACGGCAGTGGGTGAGCGACCTGGCGAGCAGTGGGGGAACCAATGTACTCGCCGCCATCAAGAGGGTCCTGCACACTCCCGACATCTCTTCCGTGCTGCTCGTCCTGGGCTCGGGGTGAGGAATTGAGAAGAGTTCCTTGCTGCTGTCAAGGTCACGGTGACCAGCCAATCGGTGTGATTGTAGAGTGCTCATCTGGGTCTCAATGGTGGTAGAGGTTTAGAGTGACTAGGGAACGATGTATCTCACTTTCAAACGGCTGCGTAGATTTGCCGTTTACGTCAATCATTTTTTATATCGGGTAAGTGGCCTACTGAGGTTCATTATCAATTTTACAGGCAGACCTCTGTGCCCGTAGGTTTTATAGGATCCTCACGTTGTGGTTTTGTGTAATTCTTATATTGGAGATTAAAAAATGTTATTTCAGCACACTTTGCCTAGTTTTGTGACTGATGTTACAGTGTGTAATGCTCACTTAACAGCAGATGGTATGCATCATAAAATACATTTAGAAATTGCAAGACAGCGTATGACTTGGATCATTGACTCCTTACGAGCTAACATTCTTTCCAAGCCATATGATTCTCCATCAGTTATGGAGAGAGTGCAAGCAAAACAAAGTATAAAATGTGCAACTTTATAATGTAGTAACAGTGAAAGGTTTAAAAAGACAATGGAGAAACCTGCACACCCTCTGATAATCAGGCGATTTATATAAATCTGCATATCAGCCCTGCAATTGCTTGATTTTGTTACTGCTGCCGGAAGGGCCCCCGTTAGAGGGAGCGCTCGATCTCTGCAGGGTGTTTGGTCTTCTCTTCCACACTCACGAGACATCTTTGGTGAGATGGATATACCCACACCTTATACCACTACACGTGACCTTACAATCGAATGGTGTACTCATTAATACCGCCGTGACCTTACAATCGAATGGTGTACTCATTAATACCGCTGGATGGACAGAGGAGGAGGTATTTAAGGAACTGAGGCATATGTGTGTGAATAGACACGTAGATACATTTTGGGTTATTTCTGTCAGGGTCCTGCAAAAGCACACCGAAGGGTTTCACACCCAGATGGGAAAGGATTTTTTCTTGACCATGAGGTCATAGGTCCTCACAACGTTTGTGCTCACGTTATATCTCTTGTGAAAGTTCGTTGTTGGAGCATGTTTCCACGATGAGCTTGGGCAGCTTCACTCAAGCGTGATGGATAGAGTGAGCCAGGGTATTTTGATACGAGGCACCCTGTATCGTGTTTGTCCCTGAGCGTCAATGTGCAGGCAAGAGTGATCGGTCAATCGCTTGATATGATCTGAGTGGAATTATTTTCTTATCCATTTCAGCAGCCAGCTTATCATTGTGGATAAGTTTATGGATTTTATATATGTGTATATATCACTTCTTAGTCTTACCCCATGTGCGTGTTATATATATAGTAATTTTGAGGTGGTTCATCATTAGCCCTGATATAGCCACTGCAGGGTGAAGGCCTCCCCAAGCCTCACAATATTTCATAGTTTAGCAATGTAGCAATTCATCTAGCACTTATACCCGAGCAAACCTCATGTTTCTATCTCGACGATGATATTCTCTGGAACGTGTTCCCTCCTGCGGCTGCCACTCTGTTGTTGGTCTTGGCCACCAGTCATCTCTTTTAGTCACTCGTTCTGAATAAGTACTTTTGCTTTTAATAACAGTTAACATCATGTCTTTAACATGTGTATGCTATCTCATCCCCGTATTTCTGTTACTCTCCATGGTTATTTGTACACTTATGTTTCATTTAATTTTCTGTCGTGCCTGATCTGAATTCTGTGCAGGTGATAAACACTGATGTTTTTACTCTTGAGGCATATTGCTATGATGTGTTGCATTATGACGTTAAAGAGATGGACGAAATCACATTGGATTGCTTTTGGAAAACTGAACATAATAATGCATAAGCAACAAACCAATTTGGAAAACTCATTTTCAATTTGGAAAACTGTGGTTCTCCAAATTGGTTTATGAACATAAAACGCATGAAAGCAATAAAACCTTCTGCGACGGCTGACTAACACAAACGCTATAAACTGATTTGCAGTGGTTTAATGTATGAAAACGGCTTCATAAAGAAAATGTGCAAATCTCCTCTTAAAATATCTTTGAGCAGTCGCACTATGTTACACGCGAGTGATTCTAATGGGCTCGTAGAGGGAAGCCACTTATCCATAGGAAATATGGCACGCACACATGGGACAATTATTCTATAAAAGTGCAGGGGTGACACAAGTGAGCTAGCAGCGTGTGTGTTCAGTTAGAGGCATCACATCTACCATCAAAAGGTAACAATGCCAGGAGGAGGAGGAGGAGACGTGATTTATTTTCAATATTAAGGCAAGAGAGCGAATTGGTTCATTCATGGTGGCATTATAGGTGGCTGGCACTCTTGGGATGAAACTGGGAGGTCTAAGTGATTCACAAAGGGAAGACCAGAGTAACCCACAGGCTGAAGGAATTGAGGCCCGCATCATTTGCAGGATAGGGATAGGTGTGAGTGATTTACAGAAAGTGTGTCGTTTGTGGGATGAGGGGGCAGCTGCGTGATTTGTGAGAGGGCTGGGAGCCGCTCCCGTGACAGGTGAATATATGAGCATCCGTATTTGTTGCCCAGCCAACGCAGGGTAGTAGTGTGTTATGCTGTACTAACCCTGAGCACGACAGTCCACTAAATTCTGCTTGACATTATCACGTTGTTCATACTTTCATTACTTTATACTTTTATATATCGTGTCCTCCTTTACACTGGGACATCGCAGAGAGTGCTGTTCACATGATTATCAATTTGCATCACATTTCATCTCATCACATTTAAAAAGGCACCCCCAGTGACAGCTAGCTCTGCGTGTAACACGAAGTTACACATAACCTGGTCTGCAAGCTTTGCGTAATCCCAGTTGTGCAATATAGTTGGTTAATGTATCCTCATAAAATCTACATTTTTAGCAAAATGTACATATATCTAAGCATGTGTCATCCCGGAGGTCGTGGTGGTGCAGTGAGTAGCGCTGTCGCCTCACAGCAAGAAGGCCCCATGTTCGAGTCCCGGCTCGGGTGCGTTTCTGTGTGGAGTTTGCGTGTTCTCCCCGTGTCTGCGTAGGTTTTCCGATTTCCTCGCATTGTCCAAAAACACACTGCTGCCTAGGTTAGTTGACCTGCTGATTCAATTGCCCCAAAATGTGTGCTTTGTGATGTTCTGGCGTCATATCCTGGATTTTCCTCCGCCTTGCGCCCTCTGTCGGCCGGGATAGGCTCTTGACCCCCCATGACCTGGTCGAGGATTAAGCCGGTTATTGATAATGAATGTGTTTGCGTTGGAAAAGTTAAACAGTAATCAGCACACTAAAGCGTATAGACATAACGACGGGGCAAAATATATAATCTTCTAAAGTGAATCAAGATATGATGTGATCAAATGAAATGGGATACGTGGGCTCCGTTTGTGTGATGCGCTGCGTTGGTGGTGTTGGGATGCGCGTTTCCCTATATGCCTATAACCTGGGTTTGGCCTCCCATTTGACAACCATTCACGTGCAGCTTGTCTATTGTAGTTGGCTCATTTCAACACGTGTGTGTTGTTTTTTCACACAGTTCCAGACCGCACACCTAACACTAGTGCATTTACTGTCACAAAAGCTCAAATTTAGTTTTAATAATAATTCAGTGTAAAATTAAGATTTCGGAACCTTAAAATAACATTAACATGAGGTGGATGTCTCATCTCATCTCATTATCTGAAACCGCTTAAGCCTATATAGGGTCACGGTGAGCCGGAGCCCATCCCGGAAACACAGGGTGTAAGGCAGGAATACACCCGACGACGGGACGCCAGTCCATCGCCGGGCATTGCGGGACAATTTTAGTCTGCGAGCCAATCAACCTATCCAGGAGCATGCTTTTGGACTGTGGGAGGAAACCGGAGTACCCGGCGAAAACCCACGCGGACACGGGGAGAGCATGCAAACTCCACACAGAAAGGCACCCGAGCCGAGAAATTCGAACCCGGGACCTCCTTGCTGTGAGGCGACAGCGCTAACCACTGGGCCACCGCGCCGCCCTGAGGTGGATGTCGCCAAAGTAATTAATTAGCAATGTTAACTGATTATTGTAACTGTAAATTAAAATTCATTATATTGGTCTGACCTTTAAAGGAGAATCACATTGTAGGCAATGACCCATCTTCATGGCTTATAATTAGCATTTCTTTTTTTTCCCATTTTTTCATTATCATAAAATGTATAATGTTAACTTAATCTCACGTGATATGAAGGACCATTGGGTGAAACAACTTCTATAATTGTGCTTGTGCACCACTGCCAACGCGGCAGATTAGCCAGTGTGTCACCGTCACTCACTATGGCCGTGAATGGCGTTGTGGCAGCCCTGACCAGAGTCCCGAGTTGGTGTGCGACTACGTGGAGGAGAGTCTTCTGGCCAGGAGTCTGCCCTTCCACACAGTGGCCTACGACTGTAGCGGCCACGATGCCCAGGTGCTGCTCGCTTGCCCGCTCGCTGGCTCTTCCCTGCTGCAGCTGTTAGTCACTTACTAATGGCCGTTATCAAGTATAAGTTGTTTCCAAACACGCAGTGTTATTATAATTATAATGCAGATGGAAACTGCCAAACAGGGGAGACAGATGGTTTAAGTGAAATGCAATTAACAAGACATATCTTGAGAAAATGGCGGCGCGGTGGCCCAGTGGTTAGCGCTGTCGCCTCACAGCAAGAAGGTCCCTGTTCGAATCTAGCGGCTCGGGTGCCTTTCTGTGTGGAGTTTACATGCTCTCCCCGTGTCCGCGTGGGTTTTCGCCGGGTACTCCGGTTTCCTCCCACAGTCCAAAAGCATGCTCCTGGATAGGTTGATTGACTCGCAGACTAAAATTGTCCCGCAATGCCCGGCGATGGACTGGCGTCCCGTCGTCGGGTGTATTCCTGCCTTACGCCCTGTGTTTCCGGGATAGGCTCCGGCTCACCGTGACCCTATATAGGATTAAGCGGTTTCAGATAATGAGATAAGATCTTGGGAAAAGGGGAAGCATTCCTGAAACCAGTATTGACATCGCTACTGTTAATGGAACTCTTCATAGCAGACTGAGTTATGTTTCATGCTTTATGAGCTTAGCACATGCGATCATTTGCTTGCAGGTGCTGCTGAGACAGTTGGCCAAGATTTCTGGAGGCCGGTACCATTGTTACAGCTCCAGCAGTCAGGTGATGACTGAAACGGACGTGCTTCCGAGCGATAGACTCACAGCCAGCGTCATGCACAATATCTTGTACGCAAAACTCTGATGGTAAATTACAAACGTTCTCATCTCATTGTCAGAAACTGCTTAATCCTGTACAGGCTCGCGGTGAGCCGGAGCCTTTCCCGGCAGACACAGGGCGCAAGGCAGGGATATATCCACGATGGGACGCCAGTCCATCACCGGGCACTGAGGGCAATTTAGTCTGCAAGCCAATTAACCAATGCAGCAGCATGTTTTTGGATTGTGTTAGGAAACCGAAGTGCTCGGCGAAAACTCACGTGGACACAGGGAGAACATGCAAACTCCACACAGAAAGGCACCCGAGCCAAGATTTGAACCCGAGACCTTCTTGCTGTGAGGGGACAGTGCTAACCACTGGGCCACCGTGCCGCCCATTACAAAAGTTACAAATGTCATTCCGCATTTTGACATTAAATATAAAGAAAATGGGCGGCGCGGTGGCCCAGTGGTTAGCGCTGACGCCTCACAGCAAGAAGGTCCGGGGTTCGAATCTCTCGGCTCGGGTACCTTTCTGTGTGGAGTTTGCATGCTCTCCCCGTGTCCGCGTGGGTTTTCGCCGGGTACTCCGGTTTTCTCCCACAGTCCAAAAGCATGCTCCTGGATAGGTTGATTGGCTCGCAGACTAAAATTGTCCCGCAATGCCCGGCGATGGACTGGCGTCCCGTCGTCGGGTGTATTCCTGCCTTACGCCCTGTGTTTCCGGGATAGGCTCCGGCTCACCGTGACCCTATATAGGATCAAGCGGTTTCAGATAATGAGATGAGATGAGATATAAAGAAAATAGAATACAGGGGCATCCTCATGGTGTGTTTTACGGATAACCTGGCTATGTTTATATACGTTTATTTAGAGGGGTGTTTTTACAAAAAGTTTGGTCTGGTTGTCAAAGGTAGGCTCTGAACATCATTTGGACAACTATTTTGAATGAGCTTTTGAAAACCCTACCAATGAAAAACAACAAACCCGTAGCACATGAATAAGGACCACATCCAGCTGGAAACATCGATAGTGATACATTTCGTTACTTTGAAGGCAGTGTTCTTGACGAACGTGTCAGGTTTTTGGAAAGTGTGCATGTCCACTAATGCCAATGCAGTGTTACAAAAGAACGTGCCTCGTGTGTTCTGCGTTGTTCTATACCTAAACAGGAGCTGATGTATCGCAGTACAGACATAAAATTGTTGGTGCAGGAGTCACAGAGTGCAATGGATGTCTTGAGCAAGATTATAGAAATGAGGCAAGGCATTCTGGGAGAGACAATTGTGAGCATCATGCAACAGGTGAGTGTTACTTTACAAGGGCCCATAACTCATCCTGAAGGATTATAATAATGATGCACTCTCACCTAGTGTTATCTAATCGTAGAATAATACAGTTTCACTTTTAGAGTGCTTTTTACCCGAGGGTCACAAAGCGCTGCACATAACTGAGGAGAGAATGTCAACAACAACATCAGAAGCTTTGTGAAAGCTTCTCTATAGCAACTGCAGGATCTGACGGAGGCAAGAAAGTATAGGTAGCAATGTGCAGTGGCATCAACAGCTTTGGCCACCGTTATGTTTAGATGTGGAGTCACAGTAGCACAGTTTACTGGAAGCCAACTGTGTTGCAGGTGACCCTGGAGGTGGAGCGGCTCCCAGCGTCGCGCTCACTGCCTCGGCCGCCTGATCACGAGAGTCCACTCGTCCTGGAGCCAGCCACAACCTTCCTGCCCAAAACTTCTGCACAGTGGCTCCTGCAGCACGGCCTCAAGGGTAAGGAGGCGCTGCGTGTCTCCCTTAGCGAATCGACACCGATCTTGTGTCGCTGCAAACGTTAATTTTCAGTATCGTAACCATTAGCCATGACCTATCTACCGTTGGATGAAGGCCTCTCTGAGCTGATGCCACTTCCCAGGTTCCATAGAGTAAAGCGCAGTCTCCAACTTCCATTATCCACTGTATCTCTTTGGCCTATGTGCTATGAATATGGGTCATTGCCCAAAATATCACTTATTATATACACACGGGCAATCCTTGGGTTGCGAACGGGCTCCGTTCCTTAGTTCTGTTTGCTAATTTGTTCACAAGTCGGAACATAATACAGCGCATTCCAGCGTTTAATGTGTTATATTATACTGTACTGTGTACCAAGCAGTAAGTCATTCAATTATTTCAGAATTTGAACATTACTTGTACTGACGATTGCTCCCAAAAGCTGCTCTTTCGGGATAACCACGTTGATTGCTCCCCCTCTCTCGACGCGGCTATCCCGAAAGAGCAGCTTTTGGAAGCAATCATCATGCATCGAGCCGTGAAAACCTACGTCATTACATTACTTGTACTGTTGTAGATATGTATAGTTTATAAACCATTAAGTTGGAACACAATATTCAATGGTATACTGTGTACTGCATGCAACATAAAATTAACAGTTTCAAATGGGAGCTCTTTTGTAAGTACGAGCGTTCGCAAGTTAGACGTTCTGTGAGTCAGGGACTGACTGCATACATATTCTATTAAAGCAGTGTTAGCAATACCAGAGCTGGCCAAAAATATTCTGCAATAAAAGCATATGACTCAATGGGTCTCTGGTTTCATCACATCATTAAACTTGAGATCCTGTAAAGGTAACCACATCCATTCATTCGTTTATTGAATTTGGGCTGAAACCAATATAAGAATCACAATTCACCATTTCATTAGATGTGATGAATGTGGCCATGCAGGATTTGGCTGGTAACTAGAGGACTCAGCAGATTCTGGCTGCACAACAAATGCCTATAATGTGACAGATTCACCACTAGACAGTGAAGATTTATCCATGAGCTGTTTTAAAAGCTTCGTATGAAATCAAATTGGCACTGGAATTGAAGTCCGTTGGCCAAGCTCCAGTGGTAGTAGTCATGGGATGAATTCAAGACATGGTAAGTGTCTGAAGGTGAGAAAGTAAATGTCAATTGTATCAAATGATTGACATATTGGGCGATGGCTTAAACATTGATCATATACCACTATTTATGAAGCATTTTTGTTTGGTATCCATAGAATATGCGATCATGTGCACTCAGCGTGTTTTCCCATCACATTTTAACAACGGCATTGGCAGTGACATAAATGCACAGGCTGAACATAGTGCATATTAAATTGATTACCTAAATACTGCAATTGGGATATAGATGTTTATCAACGTGACAATATTGCTTAATTTAAAAAAACACACTATTACTAATATGTGTTTGTGTATATATCTTTACTTCTGAATGCATACTTTTAATAACAATGGTGGCTGAGTTATTTGGATCGGGACATTAATATTAATGTCAGAAGTGCTGCAATTGTTCCCCCACATCTTCGCTCAGTACGACGGTCCGCACCCTCCCCTCAATGGTAGGTATTTGATTCTAAGAGAGTAATTATGATTCCAGGCTGTGCATCGCGAGGATGGCCGAGAGCCCTCCTCTCTCTCTCTCTCTCTTGCCGCTGAGCTGCTCTTAAACCAAACTGACAACAGAAACACGTCACCGATCAATAACACTTTGGCTTTGAAAGGAAAAAAAATATTTAACATGTGACTTTTCGGATAATGATCCTTCTTCAGAGTACATAGATCACATATTGACTTATGCTGGGTCGTGGTGTTGTGCGCCACAGCTAATGCTGCAGCGTCATCATCAAATACTTTGTTTATAACAAATTGATGTGAAACTGAATGTCCAGTGCCCTGCCGGGAAAGTAGATGTTTGTCTCAACACCTCCCTTCATGTTATATTGAGCATGGCAGGTGCTATATATAATGGAGCCTGCATTGCCGTTCTCGGTATTTTGTGGATACTGAATAGTAAATGTAATGATGAATAGTAAATGTTCATTTTCTTAAAACACAGTGGCTGAACCCACGCCCAAAGGCCCAACACGTCAAGCAACAAACAGTACTATTAGAGTTATTATTACAATTGCTCTTAAGAGCTGTTCTTTCGGGATAGCAGCATCTACTGTTTTTCCTGCCTCCTATCCTGACAGAACCGCTCTTTCTAACAATTCTTATTCGTTGAGCCGTGAAAACCTACATAAATAAAATGTTCTAATCAGCGGTGGGATTGAGGGAGAAACACACAAAAGCACCGATCCCAGAGTGAACATCCAAGAGGGAACTTATTAGGCGTTCATGGTCTTAAGGAGTACGGTTATTTTAGACGTCAGAATTCACAGAAATGCAGGATATGCGCTGTCATAAACGCAACATTTTCTCAGGGAGGACTCCTAGACCCCGGCTCTAAAGCATACATGTACCCGGGTGCATTCCCAGAGTGATTTTCTCTCTTCTCCATATTCCACGCCTGTTTGTAATGGTTTGGAGCAGGAGACGACGGGAGGGAAATCCAAAAGCTCTCGGCAGACAAAACTTTTCCCAACAGGGCAGAAACTGGGGCTCTATCAGGTGCTCGCGCCCAACGCGTTCCCCACGCTGCACAGTTTCGTGCCGATCCTGCACAAGAGCGTAGCAGCCACGGTGCACGCGGTGAGTCTCTCGCTCCGCGACTGCGCCCGCGGTGCCAACCTCGCCGCTGCTGCTGCGTACGCCGGCAACTATTTCCGCTAATCATTCAAACAATTTTCCTCAAAAAAATAACAGTTTATGATGAAGTCTAAAGTAGTTATCATCGTTCGATCAAGAGCTGCCCTTTGGCGATAGCCGTGGTGAGGGTTCCTCCTCTCCCCTTTGTGATTGTTTTTGCCTCCCTGGCATCAGGAGAAACAGTACGAAGGAGAGAGGAGGAGCGCTCGATGTGGCTATTCAGAAAGAGAAGCTCTTGAGAGCAATTTTCATACATCGAGCTGTGGAAACCTATGTCAACGCATCACTCAGTGATTTTTCGAAACAAAATGACCCTTGTAATATGATGCAACTATAGATGTATGTCTACACATGTAGGTATGTGTGTGGGGAGCAGTTGTGCAGTGGTTAGCAAACAGCGCTGTAAGTCTGGAAACCTGAGTCCAATTTCCACTCTCTTGGTTATGAATGACACTCGTAATTGCTTATGAATGTAAAATTTACTCAGTCTAGAATGTCTGCCTGAGGCTATTTATCAACAGGTTATAATGATGAGCCATGTGTGCTATGTGTGTCTCAATAAGTGCATTTCTCCAGCAATGTTATAAATATATATATGTATACTGCATAGCACTAACTGCAGTCATTGCTCAAAATACATGTATTGAATCTATTAAATGTACCTGTGAATATATTTTTTACAACATATGCAAATGATATGCAAATCGTAATGTGCCAAACAAAACTGCGTAAACAAGACACCGACAATACGCGACGGTGAAATGACAAGCGCATTCCTTCTTGAATTGGGTTATTTTTGTAAATAGAGATATAGTCACGGCAATCAGTGGACATGCAGCAAGCGGTATTCCTCTGCTGCTGGCGCCGCGTCTCGTCGTCGCTTAACACGTAGCAGCGGAGGGTGGTGGCAATGGCCTTGTTGTGCTAGAATGTGTGCGCCCGTGTGTGTGTTTATTAGCGTGTTGTGCTTTTCAGAAAGTAATGACCCAGTTCGAATGGCACAACGGAACGGTGAAAAACATGCACGTGGACCTCCCAATGCTCCAAAGCTACCAAGTACGGCAAGAACACGAATAGATACACGACCTTCCCGTGCATGGTTTTTGACCTTTTTGCCAAGCAGCTGCTGCTATTGATCTGGTTAATGGCCTGAAGCAATTTGTTAACGTTGACACTCTCGGTGAGTTTGTAATTCCTGACAGAACTCTGCTGAGTAGATAATCCTGCTCAGCTCTTGAGAGGCACAGGTGTAACATTTTCATTTCAAGCTTGGCAGAACAACTCTAATACCCTCATGTGTACCACCTACATGATTGTTCACAAAAATTACAGAGTCCTTACTGCTCAGACAGAAGGTGTGTTTAGAGAGTACTTCCAATTCTCGCAACGCTAAATGGAGAGCCTCTATTAATCTGTCTTTGCCAGTAACATCCACCTAAGTGAACATGATACGTTAATGGCACACTTTGCCAGTCATATTTGACAAAATAGCCCCTGTTATGTTTTATGTGCATTCAGTAAGCCACTGTCTCTGAACGTTTCAAATAAACCAAGTCTCCTGAAAGCATCTTTATCATTATCCTGAAAATCTATTAGCGCGAGCTAGATGTCATCTCTTAAGAGTTATTATACACATCTCTCACATGTCGCCTATACCCAACAAAGTGGGACCCATCTCAGCACTGTAACTGATGACTAGTTGCCCCGTTAACCATTGTCTCAGAGATTAAAGTCAATCCTGTGCAGATAATTTATAAATAATAGTCGCAGCCATTGGCCACGTGTAACCCGATCAGAGTTTATGAAGAGGAGAAGCTTATATGAGGGGGGCACGGTGTCCCAGTAGGTAGTGTTGTCGCCTCACAGCAAGAAGGTCCCGGGTTCGAATCTCGGCTCGGGTGCCTTTCTGTGTGGAGTTTGCGTCTTTTCCCTGTGTTCACGTCGGTTTTCGCCGGGCACTCCGTTTTCCTCCCACAGACCAAAAACATGCTGCTGCATATATTAATTGGCTTGCAAACCTAATTGCCCGCAGTGCCTGGTGATGGACTGGCGTCCCATCGTGGGTATATCCCTGCCTTGCACCCTGTGTCTGCCGGGGATAGGCTCCGGCTCACCGCGACCCTGTAGAGGACTAAGCGGTTTCTGACAATGAGATAAGATGAGAGATGAGAAGCTTATATGAACCGATGGGATCCCTGACCTTTATTGGCTGTGGACACCGTGCCGTCCTCGCACAGGAGAGTCTGGCCCGCGCTGTGAGGACATACAGGCAGCGCGTGAACTGGCTGTCCTCTGGGAGTCGGCGCCTCTGGGGCACGGTGTGCGAGACGAGGTGCGCCCGTCACTTTCCTCGTGCTCGCTGAAGTCAACACCTGTTGTCGTCGGCAGTTTTCTCCAAGTCTTCTTTCGTTGTATTGTACAGGACGGTTCCGATGTTTTGTGACCTCAGTTTAAATTCTCTGAAACTTCTATCTTTCACAAAAATCACCTCTAATAGCTTTGATAGTTTAATCGTATTTGTGGTTATTCATCACCCTATATGTTCACTACAAAGCATTATTCAATTAAATCCATTTTTTTGGGTTAGGTCATGCAAAACATTGTCGTAAACCCTCCACACTCGACACAGCCAGTTAGTAAGGTTTATGACGTGAACAGAACGTGCCAATTCTTCACTATCTCAGCACACCGGTGCATTGGAGAGAAAACCCACAGCATTTACAATGAAATATGACGTTTCGCTGATAATTACAATCAGCATCATCAGGAACTCACACCAATTTGAGACGAGCAGCTTCAAAACTATAGGAACTTGTATCAGCTCATCTGTAATAAATAAGGGTTTTTCAAAACAGAAATGAATGAGCAAAGTAAAAATTATGTTGAGAGTCAATTAAATGGACATCACAAGACCGCACTGTATATACAGTACAGGGTATGCACATTTGAAAGTAATAATAATAATAATTGCACTTCTAGAGCACTTTTCATCCGATGGTTACAAAGCACTGCACAGAGCTGTGGAGAGGATGGCATAGTCAGCAACAACGACGTAAGAACAGCAAATCAGCAACAATTTTGTTTTAAATGTTGATGCTTCTGTGCTTTGGGTACAGGTAGACTACATTATTGTTTGTATAATAGAACTGTCTTCATATGAAACTATCCGACCCACAGCATAGTTCATTGCTTGTACCTTCGAGGTGCACGAACCAAGCATTTGTCTGTGTTTTAGTCAAAAAAAGGTTGGTAATGCGGCAGCTTTGGAAGAGCAATGTAGAACCAACATTGTTAGATCCAGGAGGGTGACAAAGTGCGATGACGTGCGTGCAGGCTTGCCGTGCTGGTGGACCTGTCCGAGATGAACTCAGATTATCTGGTCCATATCCAGCACTCAATCCGTCTACTTCTGCAAACACAGCTCATCGGCAAAGAGTCATTCAACATCATAACGTACGTCACTCTCTCACTTGGGTACACATATACGTACAGGCTCACATGGTACGGCTTTGGGTGACACGAATGGTGCAGTAAGTAGTGCAATCGCCTCACAGCCAGGATTACCTCGGTTCAGTTCTTGGCTCGGATGCTTTTCTATGCGGAGTTTGCATGTTCTCCCCGTGTCCATGTGGGTTTATGTCCGGTACTCCGTTTTCTTCCCACAGTCCAAAAATATGCTGCCTAGGTTAATTGGTCTGACTAAATTTCCCGGGCGGCGCGGTGGCCCAGTGGTTAGCGCTGATGCCTCACAGCAAGAAGGTCCCGGGTTCGAATCTCTCGGCTCGGGTGCCTTTCTGTGTGGAGTTTGCATGCTCTCCCCGTGTCCGCGTGGGTTTTCGCCGGGTACTCCGGTTTCCTCCCACAGTCCAAAAGCATGCTCCTGGATAGGATGATTGGCTCGCAGACTAAAAATTGTCCCGCAATGCCCGGCGATGGACTGGCGTCCCGTCGTCGGGTGTATTCCTGCCTTATGCCCTGTGTTTCCGGGATAGGCTCCGGCTCACCGTGACCCTATATAGGATTAAGCGGTTTCAGATAATGGGATGGGATGGGATGGGACTAAATTTCCCCCAATAACCTGTGGTGGACTGGTCTCCCATCATAGGTATATCCCTGACCCGCGCCCTTTATTTGCCGGGATAGGCATCCAGCTTCACCACAACCCTCTATAGGAATAAGCTGGTACCGGTAATGAATGAATGATAATTATTGAGTGCATGCACGAACACATGTTACAGCTTCTTAAATTAACCGGGCTCAATTGGCATCTTTATACAAGGTGTAGACGTCACTGGCGTATGCTAGGAAAATTTGGACATGGCTTGTATAGGCATATGTCATAGCGTTAGCTTGTTACGTCTGTTAAGTACCGTGCACACTGCTGTTTTTGAGTGATGTGTGGCAGCTGCAGAGCATGGTAGCAGCAGGGTAGCAGCTGACGTCCAGTTATATTGGACTTTAGGCGTGGTTAACATCTCAACAAGCACGAATTGAAAATAAATTGGGATTTGCCTTTGTTACTCTGTCTTCGCATGAGGCCAAGAGCTTGCAGGTTGTGGAATTTGATGCAGATTAAAGTTTAACATCAAATTTACATTCATATGGATAGTTGTAGTGACGATGATTATGAATGTCCTTGCAGTGGCACATGGCATAGCACTGCAGCAATGTGTGCTCTTGCAATTTAAATGTGCATCGCAGCAATTGTGCTGGATGGTTCTATCCCACTACTGCAGAATCAGACATTTGGGAAGAGAGAGAGACCGCTTCCAGCTGCCGTATTTCATCTAATTTAAATGTCACAAGTTTGGACAATCCCCCTCCCCCGCCCAATGTCGACACATTCTGCCTACAGCCTAAAAAAATATTGAGCCCAAAGTTCACGTGACAAAGCACAAAGTAGTCTGGAAATGAACCTTCAAATACACACATTCTAAATAATAGCTATTTCACATTCGTTTTAATTCTTTAAATACCGAAGTTCTTACTGCAATGTATGGTCAGAAAAGCATCGAATTCTGCAGTCTTATGACTGCAGGTCTGTATTTGCAATGTCTATATGTGGGCATGCCTGTGTGCCACCCACAACAGCTTCGGGATGGAAACGCAAGCATTTCGTCCTTCACAAGTGCCCCCGAGCCCTGAAAACCTGCAGGCAGCCTGGAGGTGGGTCCGCGGTGTGTGCCTCAAATCAGCACCGTGCTTTTAACAAGCGCTGGAGAATACGAGTCCCTGTCAATTGGATGTGCAAACGGCCTTCAGACAGCCGAGGTGGACATGACAATTCGCTTGATTAAAGCTTTCTAATATTAGTGTGTGCCTCTCAGATGAAGAAGGTTCGCTGATTTGAGTCCCTGTGCTGATTACTGTGTTAGAAGACATTGACTTTTTACTGAAAGATTATATATTTTTTACCTTCTATTCAACCAAATTGTGTCTGCCATTTACAAAAATGGCTGCTTACCATATGTCCCTCGCCATAGGGAGCCCTGATTAAATGCATAAATGTGTACACGGTCATTTCTTTGCACGTGAGAAGGTAAAATTTGAGTGGAGAGACATTGCAGAAGTTTGTGGCTCCAATCCTGCAGGCGATCATGGTTAGAACTGTGGGTATATTAACCATAAAAAATATGCCATCTTTTTTATAGTGGATGTTAAAGAATCCATGATATCATGTGAAATGAGGAAGCCATTGTGTGCTGACATCGTAATCCAAACTTGTCCAGTTCTAACAATTGCCTACACATTACTCAATTGGGACTACATATATCAGCACCACCCTCTCTGAGCAGACTAATGCAGATTGTCTGACACACAGCACCTTCATTATGATGTATCTGAATTGCATGGATACCGAGCATACGGAATAATTTTACTGATGTAGGTTTTCACGGCTCGATGCGTGATGGTTGGTTTTCAAAAAATTGGAGTGGGAAAGACAATGGAGACACTCGGAAAGGACTCATGGGAAAGACCTGGGAAGAAGAGACTGAATCACAAAGGTTCAAAGGAATGCGGGCAAGGCAGTCAACTGCCTTTGACATCAGGGAACAAATGTAGCACACCACAGTAATGTTTGACTAAGTTACAGTACGCTGGAGGATGCCTGCAATGTGCGAAGTGAAATGTTGTAAGGAAGAGAGGGTGAGAGTTCAACATGGTCATCCCGAAGAAACGGCTTGTTCGAAATTATTATTAAGATTATTATCATTGTCCAATTGTCAAAGCAGTTCTGAGTGTACACCTTTGATGTAAGTCTGTGTCGTCGCTGGGCTTGTGGATCTCACGGCAGCTGGGCGCTGGACTCGCGGTGCGGGGGTGGCCGTGATTTGCTGGGTGCACTGCGCCTGGTACTAGAGGACCCTGAAGGGCCACCTGAGGGCATCTACATCTTCACTAGCGGCGTGCCTGATCAGGATCTGGTACCGTACCAAACATCAACTTGTTTATTATTATTATTTCGCCTGTTTATCCTCGCAATGCTTTCGTCAGTGTTTTTCAGCTAGGTTTTCGTCACGAGATGGTTTGCCTAATAACAGTTAAATAGTCCGTTCTCCATGGGTTTACTCCAAGTTCCCTGCTCTTCTGCCATAGCTATGCAGCACACAATGTGAGTGATATTGTTCAATCACCCTAATGCTGCAGCATTGCCTGTAGATGTCACATGCCAGGACCCGCCTGAAATAAACACATCTCGATACTCAGCGAGGTTTTTGTTAGGGAAACCAGCACTGTAGCCTGGCGATGGACTGGCGTCCCGTCGTCGGGTATATTCCTGCCTTACGCCCTGTGTTTCCGGGATAGGCTCCGGCTCACCGTGACCCTATATAGGATTAAGCTGTTTCAGATAATGAGATGAGATGAGACCAGCACTGTAATTACGTATAATAAAGTTGTTTATGTATGTATCTCCACGCTGAGGCCTTCATAAGCGTAATATTTTTTTCTGCACAACACCAATTTCGTTTGCGTCTGATATCAGCTTCACCTCACACTTACTGATTAATGTTTTGAAATTTCAGAGAGCCAGCACTATTACCGAAAGGACATCAGGAAGAAATTCCAATCAAAGTAGTCATGTCAGCAGAAAAATTCATCGACAAGTGAAATCAGATTACATGTTACACAGTTGGAACGAGACTGCCCACAGGTTGGGTGCACTACCAGTAATAATAATAATTAAGCGCTATATCACGTGCACATGCTGTGCACTGCGCGACTCTGGGCTGCAGGCATCCGTGTGCGGCTACGTGGAGGAGGCCAGTCTGGGCCAAGAGGTGCACCTGCACGTGTGTCTCTTCAGCGTGGCGACGGTGGCACGGTCCACCGGTGGCGGCGCCGGCCCCACTCGCTACGCCAGCGGCGCCGAGACGGCCGAGGCTCTACGGGTACTGGCGCGTGCAGGCATGGGCCGCCTGCACTGCTTTAGCGAGCAAGGTTTGCCATCTCTATTGCTGTACGCATGCTGCCCGCCGCGGTTACCGCTCCCATGAACCGCACTTGCCGATGTCTCTGACCGTGTTAGGGGCTTAGTCCACCAGATTGTTTCGACTCGACCACATTGCATTCAACCACAATACTGCGGGTCACAGCAGCGCCCACTCACTCACCACACTGCAGCTCACCTCTCTTCACATTCTGCTTCTTCCCTCGCAATGCTGCTCTTTTTGGATTCACTCTTCTCGTCTCTTTTCCCATAAAATGAAATTCCCTCGAAATATCACTGCTCACTGTAAGTATTAACACTCACAAATTACAACTTTTATATTGCTTTTTTGTTACTGGTTGCCTGACATTTTTGAGTCTTTCCATCTGCATCCAGTAACTGTGTTTTAAAACTATCTATTACATATGCCTCCGTCAATTTTAATTCATTTTTAAGATATACAAGGATGTAAAGTTAGAATTACACAACCATCTATAGTTACATAGTTTATTTTGTTTACATTTTCAATGTGCAAGATTCTTCTATGCAAATCTATTCAAATGTTGCTAATTCTTTAAACTTTGCACTAAGTTACAAATGCAATATTGAAACTGAGAACGTAACTGTCTTTAGATCAGAACTCTTTATTAACTTAATTATATTACATTTTTTCTATATTTAGGTTATTCCCTTATAGAATAAGTTAATTGGCCTGCAGACTAATACTTCACCACTGAAATTTTCTCAGCCAATTGAAATTTCGCCATTTATTTATTTCACTGCAAAGGTCTACGCTATAAAATACTAGGACAGGGCTGTAGAGGGCCCAGTCGAGCTACGAGTCTTGTAAGGAAACAGCTGTGGCCTTCATCTGTGGTGTTAAAAAAACACAGTTAAGTGTTGAGCCAACATTGGGTTTTGAAACGACTTCAAGTTGATCATCTTTGAAGTACTTGTTTCAATAACAGTCTATGAAGGTGAATATTTCCCTAAATCAATGAAAGCTCTTGGTTAAGCCAGCATCAAGAGCGACTCGGATCTGCGTCGCCATTTCTCCGCTTTTCTTTAGACATGCCAGCTAATGAGCATCTTTGCACAAGTTGTAAAGATAATATGTTCGCCATGTTAACACCATCGATGTAAGCTATGGGTACTTTTTGCCAGTGTACATAGGTAACGAGTAGAAAAGGTTTTTACCATTTCTGGCAATTATACAGGTGTTAAGATCTTAACACACCAAAATCGACACTTTCCACAAAGTGTCTAGTTTGTAAAAGCCACACATACTTATGGCGAAATATGCAAACAGGAAGCTTTGATGATATATGCATTGTCCTTCAAACTGATTGGCCTACACCAGACATGGCTTTCTTTTGAGCCTGATTGTCAGTGTTAGCCAGATGTTGCCAAAAGGCAGTCAGCTTAGGACACTGCAATATCAATGCTCAATAGTTCAGGTGGAGCTGTTTAAGCTATGGGTACTTTTTTGCCAGTATACATATGTACATCGATATAGTCTTTGTCTACTGGCTGATCTCATTAACATCTGTCTGTTTGGATTATATATATATGCTTGAAATTTTACGTATTAACTACAATATGCACGCATGGCAAACTTTCCGCTGTATTGTGGTAGCAGAAAGGTAATGTGGTTAAATAGCAGGTGGGTTTTTTTTTTATCGCAGAAGTTACTTTCCTGTTTTTTGGAGCTGGTGGAGAGATCCACGTCTCATCGATTGCAGAGTAGAGCAGTTTGTCGCTATTTCTGCCTTGGCCCTGTCCATGCTCCAATCCATTTTTGGCAAACACAAATTTTACGGTGAGCACTGTTGTGACAATTAACCGGGAAATGTTTTATACATTTCTGCCACGCGTTCCTACAAATTGGCACCAGTCCACAAAATATTGGCAGAGATACAATTCTTATTGTTGAGTCAGTGTGCCCATGTTTGCATAACTAGTACATGTTATGCAAGAATTAACATAGATCTCGACAGTCACAGATTACTAACTAATGTTTAAGAAAGATACAGGAGGTTGTTTCTGAACTTCTGAGTATTTTACGGTTTGCAATTGGCCTGCTGAGTAAATTGCCTTAAAAAGTGTGCCTTGCGATGTACACATCCTGCGTACCCCCCCGCCTTCCGCCCTTTGTCGGCCGGGATTGGCTCTGCCCCCCCCCACGACCCTGTACAAGGTTAATCGGGTATCGATGAATGAAAACACTCAATACCGGTGATTACTTAAATTGGATCAACTGTGCTTGACCTCACGCAGAGAGTGTGCGATCTTTGTAATCGCATGTTATCCTGTAGACGATTACTCAGAACCTGTGAAACCACGCTCGTGTGCGCAGTTCTGTCCAGATTTGCAAAAACCCTCGCAAAGGTCGCTGCACTATTTGGGAGAGCAGTGGCGTTTGTTTCTTCTCTTCCGAGTTTCAGTTGTGTGTGTGCTGCGTGACCGCAACTACAACACAGTCGCTCCCTCCCCCCACCCTGTGCTGTGTGACAGGAATCACAGAGAGCGATGACATCCAGCTTCTGCTCACCGAGATGAAAACAGCTATAACATATTCACAAAAGGTGCAGTTATTATTTTGCTTTCACTCCATGTGCGCTGTGCGCAATTGTGAATGAAGCCACAGTGTATTGACATTTTTTTAAGGTCACATCTATATATTTGTGGGCATGAATTATTGAATGGCAACAGTGCTTTATTTGCAATAGTGGTAATACTAGAAGAAAAAAGAAACCGGGGGAGGACTCGGAGAGCTGTGCTGCTGATATACGTGACAGCTTTGACGTGTGACAACCAACAGTGAAATCGATGGATTTGGACACTGTCCTTTCTCAAAGCAGAAAGGGAAATGCAGCCATCAAATTACGATTAATCTGCAGCTAGCGTTTCTATACTCTGGATATACACAAAGAATGTTAGCAAAAAATGTTTATAATCCATTTTTTTAATCTAATCATAATAATTGCATTTATAGAGTGCTTTTCACCCGAGGGTCACAAAGCGCTGCACAGAACTGCGGAGATTACGGCATGTTTAAACCAATTATTATTTTGCAATCGTTTGCACATTTAAGTTCTACATATTTAAAGTGAGGTTTATTGTAAAGACTATTATAACTTGAACTGATGGCACACAGATTTGATGAGCAATCTGAAAAAAATTGCGTTGTGGACCAATTGACACAGACAACATGAAGGTGCTATTTGAACAATATAGTTATTGTGCAGGGACTTCTATTGAGAATATAAGATCGCTTCAGTTGCCACTGTATGAATTTACAGCAGAAGCTAGATTATCGGGCTTAAAAAAACGTTTAAACTGTACCGAGCTTTTATGCAGAGCTCAGCAGCTCACGTGTAGCAACAAATATGGACAGTCCCTAGACTGCTGCGTGAAGCCACGGGTCAGTCTTCATTTGAAACGTGCGGCGACCCAATGCAGTTAAACAGTGTCAGTTTCATTATGTCTGGCTCAGGTTAAGGGACACTGAATGTTGAAACCGGTCCTGAGTTGGTTTGTATTTAACCAATGTTACTGAAGTGATGTACCGGGGGGTACATGATCTTATGGGGGGATAAGATCATGCGATTGGTGGGATGTGTACAAAATTCTTGTATTTTACATGTGGAGGGACAGCTATTTCATGGAGGTGAACTGTTTCTTTATTTAGCGTGTTGTGAAACCACATGTAGTGACACCAGGCACCGACCATTCCTTGACATCGTGGTTGTGTATCATTGTTTAGCAGAAAAAAGCAAAAAGAAAAATATGTATACAAAAAAATGAAAATGAAACTTTTTCATAAACAAAGCACATTTAACAATCGGAGCACAGCTAAAGGGGAAGGTGGAGAAAATCCTATTCCTTTCAGCTGACAACTAAAGAATCTCGATGTGACAATCTACAAACACTCTACAAAGAAAGGGAACTAGTGCGTTGCAGGTGCTAGAGTGGAGGCGATCATGAGGTGTGGAGCATTTCTCTTGACAACCAGACGTAGTTTGCATGCACACGTTCCTCGGGGTTCCACAGCACTGTCAGCCACACTGTAAGGTTGCACTGCAACACGGGCTGATCCTTAAAATGGTCTCATCTCATTGTCTGAAACCGCTTAGTCCTATACAGGGTCACGGTGAAGCCGGAGCCTA
>JAZEWT010000002.1:39218720-39236920 GCA_036362905.1 Mordacia mordax
GTGTATTCCTGCCTTACGCCCTGTGTTTCCGGGATAGGCTCCGGCTCACCGTGACCCTATATAGGATTAAGCGGTTTCAGATAATGAGATGAGAGGTTTTGTTGTGTGTTTTAAACATGCAGAAAGTGTGATCGCCCAATCCCACATTGTGTAGTCATATAAACTTACACAGATTAGGTTCATTGTTTGAATATCGTACCTAAATAACTGTTTATTAATAACGTTCAGTACATTGGTCTATTAAAAAAAACTTACAGTGACCTCCAAGTAATATTTTCAGGTCACATACTAAATTTAATTCTGAAGTTGTTTATAATACCTGAGTTTTTTGCGTTTACCTCTTCCGTACTTTGAAGAGGCAATCAAACTCAACAAATATACGTCTTGTGTTTTTTTTTATTGGTGCCTCAATTACCTTAATGGACAAGATTTAACCAGCGCTTGTATCAGCACTTGTGAGATTATACATTGAGTCTCTTTAAATAATAAAAACCCTTCAAGTGTAATTGTGGTAACAACACCATAATGTGTGCTTATAGCTAATTGACACTAATTAGAAGACAGCGTTCAATCTCCATGAATTCCTGAATTGTGTTTGTGTCTTGGCTAGCGTGTGTCAAGATCAAGGTCAGTGAATGGAATGTTTATACGCTGTGAAACTGTAGCCTGCAAAAAGTCTGCCAGATGTTGTTGACATGCCATTCTCTCCATAACTCTGTGCAGCGTTTTGTGACCCTCGGGTGGAAGGCGCTTTATAAATGCAAATATTATTGCTCCCCACCTTGAATCCCATATTGCCCACACCCTTCCCATTATCAGCACCAAGCAAAGTCGTAATGGTAAGAGAAGCAGAGTAGTGCTGTTTTGACTGAGGACGAGACCGGCACACAAACATCGTGTTACATTACTGCTGAAAATTACGGCAAAAGGAGCACGTTCAGGGCTGTGATGCTGGCCGCTAAAATATCCCGCGTTCCACGTTCTGTGCACGTTTTCTGGTTGAGCTTGCAAGTCGTTGTGAATATTCCCATGATGCCGTGTACCCGAAACATGGTTCAACTCAGCGTGCTGCGTGTTCCGAGTGCTTTCTGGGTATTATAAAGATTGGACAAAAGTAAAAAAAAACAATAGCACGCTGACTTTTTCATTAAAAAAATTAATTTTCTTGCTTAAATGACTGTTCCCACTCAACATTTCGCAGCTTTTATAATCCTCACACGGTAGATATATATCTCCGTAGCAACCATGCACCACTTCTGAAAATTTTCATATTTATATGGCAGATGCTCGCCTCTCCATGAAAAAATACTTTTTACCGCTCAAAAACTGGAATTCATTTTTATCGACGGGTCGAATCAACCCTTGGGTGCAATTTAAACTCGACCGAGTCACACAGTGTAGCCTGATCCATCAGTTTTCTGTCATCCTGCCTTTTCATTCAGTTACATCGGTGTGAACCGCAATGCTAGAGTGAGATCCTTCAACAGATAAACACATTCTCAAGACAGTTTTCATTGGGTTCACCAATGTCACCGTTATCCACGGGTGGTTGTGGAAAACAGAATGTAACATTCGGTGCTGGGTATTGCATTGCATCGTAATGGACCATATCTCAGTTGTGACAAAAGCTGGGACACACGTCGTCAAACATTCCACACCATCGTCATCCTCGTGGCCGTCTGAAGCGTTTGAACAACGTATCGGATGCTCGAAGGTAGTCTACCCTTCCGCCACATGCGCACAGTCACGTCTATTAGCTGGCCTTCCATTGCGCGTACTGATAACACCGTGACAACAGTGATCGCAGCAGCAGCAGCAGCAAATTCGTTAGCAGCGAATATTGAGCCCATCCGTTCCTCGTGTGACAAGTCACGTCATCACCCCAGGGATATGAACCCGCAATCGGATCAGTCGCTCTCACCCTGGCGGCTAACCAGCCGATCGTAAACTACAGCGAACATCGATTTCTAAGTTGTGAAATAAACGGGACAGATGACAAAATATCAACAACGCATTCAAACATTGAAGCACATAACGCTAACCACTCGACCACGGGGAATGTTGATTTTTACAGATTGATCTTCCGGCGTGCCGTGCTGGCAGCGCCCCGTGTTCTGGAGGCGTTAACGACGCTGCTGCCGGCCACGCGGGCAGGCGTACGGCAAGCGGTCCCATACGACTTGGTGCATTAACAGTGCTCTCACGTACCTACCGTAAAGGACACGTGCTGCTTCAAAGAAGTCGTTTCTCTTAAAGGAAACAAAAATCAATTTCTAATCTGTTTAGATATGAATTGATTCAATCTTTGAACAAAGCATCGCATTTCCACCTAGAAATATCTATATCCAGACCGGTACATTGAAGGTAAATGTTTAAAATTCAATTACTGTTTATGACTATCTCACTGATAAAATGCAACATTTCCGATTAATCCGTGCGCTATAAGTTTCACTATCGCGCCATCTCTATACTAATGTTACATATTACAGTCATAAAACGATACGGACCGCCGTTCGCTCTCGCTTCAGCAGCGTTACGAGGTGTGTATTGCCAAGAATGCAGTCTTCTGTTGAGTAAATAACTGTTTGCCATCAGATTTTTTTTTCTCCAAAATTCATTAAACATGCATTCTCTGGAGAGGAAAAATAATGTCATTAAACGTTTTTGAAAATGTCCCCACCATGGCTTTCCTGTGTTTCGCTACCTTCCCTCAATGTGCAGTCTTGACTTTAGCCTGTGCAGTCTAGACTACTCGACTCTAGACTGCATGACAGACTCAGCCCAGAGCTATGCCCGTTACCAGACACGTGCCTAGAACTTGTACCGCAGCCCAACAGAGGCCTTTGGCCGTGAAGTGGCGATATCACAGTGCTGTACAGGAAGGCCAAGATATCTTGTGAATCCCCCATTTAAGTTTCTCAGACTTTATAATGTTGTATTCCAATGGGTGTGTCATTTAAGTTATGCAAAAATGACGCGCACGTTGTTAATCTGAAATGAGTTAGGGCTATTTAATAAATAGAAATGAACAAGCAGAGGAAAAGTTTTAGGGTTAATTAAATAGGTATCCCAAGCCCAGATTTGTGACCCTCGGGTGAAATATGCTCTAATAATGCAATTATTATCTCAGCGGCACGGTGGCACAGGAGGTAGGCCTCTTGCCTCACAGCAAGAAGGCCCAGGGTTCAATGCCCGGTTCGCGTGCCTTTCTGTGGAGTTTGCGTCTTCTCCTGCCCACGTAGGTTTTTGTCGGGTACCCAGGTTTCTTCTCACCGTCCAAACACACGCTTCTGCATAGGTTCATTGTCTTGCCGAGTGAATAGCTATAAAAAGTGTGCCCTGCAATGTACTGGCGTCACATCCTGGGCATTTCTCCCACCTTGGGCCATCTGTCGGCCGGGATAGGCTCCACTAGCCACCCCCCCCCCCTTCGCGACCCTGTACAGGATTGAGCGGGTATTGATAACGAATTTCAAAGAGCAGAGATTTGTGGAAGACGATTGTTACCAGCGTCCTGTGCGATATGGTACCCAGAAGAAGAAAACCAATCATTGAGGCCCACCCCGCGCAGGTGTGGTGACACGGCTGACATGACACACACGCCCCACGAAACGACGACTTCGCCACCAGAAGCCCACTCGATGCACCCTCGGGGCCACTGCCGTAGCAAGGTGTACATCTTCCGTGGGTTTTCGCCCAAGGAGACCTCCGGTTTTTTGTAAACTACTTGGTGTTTTAAGAGCTTGACACGTATGTGGTGCCAAGCCTCGTACCTGTCAGGCTGAGTGCATGGTGATGCTCATGCTGGGGTCGGATCGGGTCGTTCGCCAGGTTTCTCCGGGTCAGTTGGGCATGGCTGTGGGTCAGCGCTAAGTAGCTCACAGGCAAGGGGTGACATCGAGTGACTGGGTGACATCAGACGGGACCGGGAGTAGGGCTCTGAGAGTATATACAGGGGATGTATGGAAATACGGCATTAGTTCAGTTCTGTCGAGGAGCTGAGTCGTAGAATATCGTGGAAGAGAGTCGTGCTGGGGGAGAGTTCCTAGGACCGTGAGTTGACCACGTGGTCGTTGTTAGGTGCAGAGCTGGTCAATAATGGAACGTGAGTGAAGCCCTGGTCCGCCGGTCCATGTGACGCGGGAAGATTACCCCACGGCAGTCCGGCCGCTAGCGCTAGCGCGATCATCGCCGGCGCATGAAGGGGAGCGAGAAGAACCCACCCCGGGGAAATTCACGCGTCGCGACACTTGTATATTTGCCAGAGATAGTAAAACCTTTTTTTTTGTGTAGGCAGAAGTAACGACGCTGGCGGAGCACGGCGCAGTGCATTGGTGGGGCAGGGCCCCCCACGACCTGTGTACACCGCTACCCTCTCCCCGGCCCTACAGGGGGGTGCTAGTAGGTGGGGAGGCGGGGGGTACCCGCCTGTTTCCTTGGCCTTCGCTCCGCGAGTCTCCAACGTGGGCAGCGGGATGGGGTGGAGGGCTGTAGATAGCAACTCCCCCCCGCCCCCGAAACGGTTTTCCCATGGCCGAAACATGATTGTACATTGTGGAGCCAGCCCCTCATTAAACCACGCGGTACCACAGCGTCACGAGACGTTACTCGTGCCACTCGCACCAGTAAAGAAAGGCGAGCAATGGTGACCTCCGGTTGGAGCTTGAACTCTTACCGAGCGGAGGGTGAGTTTGGGGGAGCTCCGTGTGTGCGCAGTGCCTCTCGCCTCCCTACGCTAGGGGTTGCCACCTGTCCTGGTATTCTAGGGATTGTATCTCTTATATAAGGAGGCAGCTCTTCCAGGAAATCTGTAAATTTTTACGGAGCATGTCGGGAGGTTTACAGTTTACGCGTACACGATGTAGGTTATCTCGACAGCTATCCAGTGCCACGTCTCTTATTCAGTTTACCCCACGCATACTACGACCCGAGTGCCACTGAGGTGGCATCCCTAGCAATCCCGCTACGGGTGCACCCACCATTAAAAATTGAAGCAATTTTCAATTTTATTCAGGACAGAAGACGTTTTAATCAAGCTCGTTTTCTCTTGCTCTCCGTGTCTAAGAGAGAGAGAGGAAACAGTTTTATATGTAAATATGTGCGTCATAACACAAGTCACAGCTGCCAGGGCCCATCGGTTCGCTGGAAGGTCCGCTCTACTGGAAAACGAGTTTAAGACATCCGTGCATAAATGTTGCAACTGAATCACCGAAAAAGCACTTTGCTTGCTCGCTGGACCGTTACAACTTATCTAGAACTGATACATTCATACAAAACATGTTCTTGACAATTTCCAGCCGCATTAAAACTTTTTTCCTCGGAAATTAATTTCCCATTAATACGAATCGCACCAGCATGATGCTTTTGACCTGCGTGTAGAGCGCTGCAAGATATTCTTGAAGAAGCGGTGGTACTGTAATTACCGGAGATCATCCCCCTGAGACTGTGCGTGAGGCACGCAGAGCGGTGGTGCAGCGGTTAGCGCGCTGCGCTACGAACCCCCGAGGCCTCACTTCGATTCCCGCTCACGACCAACACCGGTGACTTTTTTTTTCTTCTTCCCCGAACCGGTCCTGGATCTCCCCTCGCACGGCTCATCCTTAACTATGAGTACATCGCCTGGTTCGGTGTAAACATCGTCACTAGGAAGACAAAAGCGGCCGGGGACGATGCTGCCAATCCACGCCACTCGTTGTGCCGTGTTGACATATAACGATTGCTCGCAAACAACACTTGACCGCACAAGGGATCTTGTCTCTGATGTCCGTGTGCGTGAGTTTGTGCTTGGCGCTGCCACTCGCCGGCTCGGTGCCCTGTGCGTGGGCGGCAGCTGCTGCAGCGGACCGCCGCGTGTCGTCGTCTGGTTTCGGTTTCGACTGGAGACTTCCTCCTGCGCCTGCTTTCCGCACTCGTCGAGGGCTCCGAGCCCTGCGCGGCTCACCCAGCTAGCGACGTCTTGAGAGTGCCAGCGTCCCACGATCTCTCGGGCGAGGTGAGTCACCCGCGCGCTCGGATCACCCTGCATCCCTCACCACCACGTTCCCCAAACCCCTCTCTCGGGGTTCGGATTTCCAGCGCTACAGCGAAATGAAACGACTCGACACTCAGACAAGGCCCCACCTGGCCCCGCTCACCTGAACTCACCGGGGTAGGGGGGGGACTAACACGCGGCACCGTCACCGGGACCCTCTTGAAACAAATCAACTAATGTCGCTCTACTACCCTCAACCGTAGGAACCAAGCCGACGGGGCCCGTGGTCGCCTTTCCTGCCCATCCCCTTGCTCGCGAGGCCAGGGGCCATGGCCTCCAAGATGAAGCAGCTGGGCGAAGAGCTGACGTGCGCCATTTGCATGGACGCGTTCGACGATCCGGTGACTTTGAGCTGCGGCCACAACTTCTGCCTGAGTTGCATCGCGATGTGCTGGGAATCGTCGGCGATCGCCTCCTGCCCGCAGTGCCGCCACGTCTTCCCGGTGCGACCCTCACTGCAGAAGAACACGACGCTGGCGAACGTGGTGAGGGAGCTGCTGGCGCAGCTGTCCGTGACAGACGGCCCCGCACACTCTCAGGAGCAGCAGTGCGCCGAGTGCCTCCCGGAGGTCCGTGCGGCCGACAAGTCGTGCTTCACCTGCGACCTGTCCTTCTGCAACAATCACGCGCAGCGGCACATGACGCCGGTCTACAGCCACCACCAGGTGGTGGAGCCAGCCGTGAACCTGGCCAAGAGGAAGTGTCCCGAGCACGGGGAGAGGCTCAAGTACGTGTGCTCGGAGGACAAGGCGCTGCTGTGCGTGGATTGCACCAGGGTGGGCGCACACAGAACCCACGAAGTCGTTACAGTGGAACAGGAGGACGCGATCCTCAAGGTGAGATGGTCCTCCACGCACGGGCGGTCTTACACCGCAGCTGCACTCGGGCACTCTCCACAGCTCTTCACAACAGTTATGCGGGCATCTCTGGCTCCCAAACAAATAATGGACAACGACACGTTTCCATATCCTTAACCACAACCCGGAGCAGCCTCTACCGACATCTCCGAAGGACCACCGCAACCTCGACGAGAAAATAAAAAAAACAATATTCAAACAACACCTGTTTCAGCAGCTGTTGCAGCACTTAGCTCGGCTGCGCGTCTCAGTATTCGTGTCTCGTTCTCCGTTAACGTGCAATTTGCGAGCATTATTGTAATTAATGCTCGCAAATTGCACGTTAATGTGGGCGGCGCAGTGGCCCAGTGGGTAGCGCTGTCGCCTCACAGCAAGAAGGTTCCGGGTTAAAAATTCGGCTCGGGTGCCTTTCTGTGTGGAGTTTGCGTGTTCTGTCCGTGTCCGCCTGGATTTCCTTCCACAGTTAAAAAAAACATGCTGCAGTAGAGGTTAATTGGCTTGCAGCAAAATTGCCCGCAGTGCCCGGTGATGGGCTGGCGTCTCATCGTGAGTGTATCCCTGCGTTGCGCCTTGTGTCTGCCGGGATAGGCTCCGGCTCACTGCGACCCTGTACAAGACTAAACGGTTTCTGACAATGAGATGAGACTAGTTAATCAGTGTATGTGTTGGGGGGGGGGCATCATTGAATTTTGCTTGGGGCCCTAGTCACTAAGACCGCCCCTGATCCACGCAGCGGGTGCTCCCTCTGGCGCGGGCAGTATATAGGGCCTGTTACTGAGATGTCATTGAGTACGATGGCATTCGACATTACAGTGTTCGATTTGATTTAGTATTGACACTCAGCCTTACTCGTTATAATTGGGATGTTTGTCCTTGAATTAATCACGCTAATTACTTAGGCCATATAGTCGAAGCGATTTCTTGCTCACATGCGCATGGAGGCGGTGTGGCCTTTAAGACAGTGGTGGAAATTACACGTTCTTATGACGCGGGCGAGTGTATCAATACGACAATCACTGTGGATCGCCCCACAAAAGGCTACTAATTTTATCAAACCGAGAGGGTTTATGGGCTCGGTTAAGCCTCAAGCAGGATTCGAATTCGCAGAGCCCCGATTGCGAGCTGCTCAACCAATTAATGCAATCCTGTACTGTAATAAATTAATGCCGCAGTGCAGTGTCGCTCTTCCCCTGAGCTGTAATGGACTCTGAGCTAGTACAGGCACAGCCCTGCAAGTTCCTGCTCACATCACTGCTCGCGGTGTGGCCTCCACCAGCCGGAGTGACAGAGCCTGCCCCCTCCTCGCTGGAAGGTTGTAATTGGCCGCCTATTCTACGCCGGGCAGGGTTTCCGTACTGCCAGTTGCATCTTACTTCCTTATGCCATCGCAGAGTCACCGGGCTTATTCGCTATAGATGCCGAACCGGTTCTCGTGGAGGCACCGCCGCACCTCCTCGCCGCACTTCGCCGCATCTCACCTGACGCCGCACCGGCCTTTACAACTTCCGTTCACTGCGCGGAGATGTAAACGCGCAAAAGCAAACGACCGCTAATTTGAAAAATTCTTGCAAACTTTCTAGTCCCTAAATAGTTACCTTGCAAACGTGGCCTCGTCGCGGCGGGCGGCGCTCGTTTGCGCCGAGCCGATGGATGGGAGCGGGTTCCGAGCGGGCCGCGTGTCAGCCCCGCGGAGGTGCAGATGCCCCCCCGGAGAGGCACGTCACCGTGACAACACGTGGCAGATGAATGCGGCGCGTGTGTTGTGCTCCCGCTGCTGCGTGTGCACACGCTTTGCGTGTACATTGAACGCGTGCGGGCATGCGAACCAGCGCCTGCGCACGCGTGCGTGTGTGAATGCGTGTGCGTGCGTGCGTGCGCCGCGTGCAACCGTAATAAACTCCCGCGCTGCCCCTTTGCGCCTGCTGTTGAAGCGGGGTCACGCAGCGGGGTCACATAATGAGAATGGAGCATGGGGCCCCGCCGGAGATACTCAATCCTCATGGCTAGGGGCAGGCTTGCCACTTCCCCGCGCTCGCACTAAGCCACGGCTTATAATTAAGTTGCAATAGCAATTCTCGGTGTATCGCACCAGGAATCCCGACATTTGTATCGTTTCCCGCACAGTGGGAGCAGCATTTTTGCCGTTCCAGCTGGAGCCAAAGACTCAGAGCGTTACCCAGACTGTGGGCAGACTGCGGCTCGCAGCCGAAAGTGTTCAAGTTCAATACCCGCTTGCAGGTTGACTCGGCCCGTCATCAAGCCCACTAAGGGGAAGTCATAGACACACCCTTGCGGTGGGAATGTGGAAAGTTCACCACTGGCTCAGAGCTGTATATAGATGAGCACTGCCTCAATGCTCAACTGAGAAATAAATCGTGTTGGCGTTTTGCGCCAGCGAGGCTTGGTGTCTGTGTTATCGTATTGCACTCGTGCGCTGTAAATAATTTCATCTCATCTCATTATCTGAAACCGCTTAATCCTATATAGGGTCACGGTGAAGCCGGAGCCTATCCCGGAAACACAGGGCGTAAGGCAGGAATACACCCGACGACGGGACGCCGGTCCATCGCCGGGCATTGCGGGACAATTTTAGTCTGCGAGCCAATCAACCTATCCAGGAGCATGCTTTTGGACTGTGGGAGGAAACCGGAGTACCCGGCGAAAACTCACGCGGACACGGGGAGAGCATGCAAACTCCACACAGAAAGGCACCGGAGCCGAGAGACTCGAACCCGGGACCTTCTTGCTGTGAGGCGTCAGCGCTAACCACTGCGCCACCGCGCCGCCCTGTGTAAATAATAACATTTACAATTTATAACGCGACGCACATACCCGTCCGGTGTCGGAGGCCCGAGAGGAAACTGCAGAGAGGTAGGTGGGAGGTAGCCACGCGGTTAGCCAGCGCCAATATTCGCCAGACACTGCATCGTTACATTGTGTAGAAGACAACAGTGGCTGTCGAATTAACACCACCCGTCCTGTCGTACAGGCCTGCAGCTATCCCCTCGATTCACCCACCCAGCACGAGATAACTGGCCATCTGTCCACAATTTTAAGTTGAAATATAGTAATTAGAAGTATTGTACTGGTGCAAAAATAACGGCTGTCTGGTTCTTATTAATTTAACACATTTATTATGTCACATCCATTTGTGTGAACACTAAGCTGTCTTTGTTATTTTTTGGTTGCGTTTTCTTTGTGCCACCAGAGACATTTTCTAGTAAATGGGTGATTTACTTATTTCGTCACAGTAATTGGGAAATGTGGAGATCTGTCAACGCACAAATTAATATATAGGGAAAGACAGATAAGATGTGTGAGTCATCGCATCAATATTAATAAATAAAATTCAGCCCATGGAGTAATGAGTTTATAGATCATAGCAATATTTGTTTAGTTGAGAGCAGAGCAAAAGCCCATGTACGCATTCTCCAACCATAGCTCAAGGTGTCAGAACTCATCTCATCTCACTGTCAGAAACTGCTTAGTCCTGTACAGGGTCGCGGTGAGCCGGAGCCTATTCTGGCAGACACGGGGTTCAAGGCAGGGATACACCCACGATGGGACGCCAGTCCATCACTGGGCACTGCAGGCAATTTAGTCTGCAAGCCAATTAACCTATGCAGCAGCATGTTTTTTGGACTGGGAGGAAACTGGAGTGCCTGGCGAAAACCCACGCGGACACACACGGGGAGAACATGCAAACTCTACACAGAAAGACACCCGAGCCGAGATTTGAACCCGGGATTCGGCTTTGCTAATGAAAAGCTAAAATTACGGGCAAGTGTGACAGTATGGCATAATATTGACGCTACGAATGTCACTTTCATTTTTTAAAATACAACATCCTCGCAATGGCATTGCTAAAGTGCTATTATGCAGAACGCCCCCTCAAACCCCCTAAATTTTCAGTCTATTTATCTCATTAATAATGCTTAGCATGTATCTCGTCAACAATAGCTTTATGTCCCCACTGATACCTGCATACCAGCCCGCCAAGCTCTCACGTAGCTTCTTTAGGAACGGTTCCAATGCTTCTCACCAGTGATGTTGGCCGTGACTGGGTTCGTAGTAGAATGCTCTAACCACTGCACTTCTCTGAACCGACAAGTGTGGCTTAATAACCTCTTACATCTTCTTTCCAGGCAGCTCTCCAAGGCAAGCTGAACACAGTGCAGCAGAAAATGGAAGCAATAACGGCCAACAAGCAGGAGTTTTGTTCCAGAGACGGCGAAATTAAGGTAATCACTCTGTTTGCAAATGCTGCTTATCCATAGGTGTCCCACCGTTTACCCAGGTGAAACCAGACATGTATCGCACTCGGCCGAGGTCTGTCGCAGCTCTGCATCAAGTATTTATAGTTAGTGGGGAAAAACCCAAATTACAAGGGGAGATCACACAAACAACACGCAGGAAGGTGCCTGGGACAGAAACAGAACTGCCTTGGGCAGGATCTGAGAAAAAGACAGTTGACGTTTCTCTTGCATATTATGAGGAAAGAGGGAGCTGAAAATCTGGTCATAAGTGGAGAATGTGGAGGAAAGAGAGATCGTGGGCGACAGAGATTGACTTTTGTCAAGAGTCTCTCAAGATGGATGAACATATCAAACATGGATATTCTTCGAAGTTCAAAGAGCAGAGATGTGTGGAAGACCATTGCCACCAACATCATGTAGGATATGATACCTAGAAGAAGAAGGTGTTACCGTTGCGCCATCCTGCCGACCTTGTTGGCATATTTTTTAAAAATCAAGTACCCTCGCAATATTTTAATCACCGACAAATACGGACAAGTCAAAGCACAAGTCAATCAACATCTATTTCATGAAGCTTCCAGGCACTGAGTTCAGTTCTATGCCTACGAATCCAGTGCTCTTTATTAACCGGTTGCAGAAGTCAGCAAGCAGTAAACGTCCTATTATTTGTTTTACCTGCTCGAAATGGCACTGAACCGAAATTGTCTGGCACTCTGAATAAAATCGGATAGGCTCCGGCTTCACCGTGACCCTGTATAGGACTAAGCGGTTTCAGACAATGAGATGAGATGAGACTCTGAATAAAATCGACGGCGTGGTTGATGATTGGTCCATCACGCCATCCGGTGTTTAAGGCAAAACTCTGTCATTGCCACGTGTCTCACAAGAGAGGTAACTTACGCATTGAAACCTAGATAAACTCTCTTTTGTCTCCTAGTGATGTGAGTTTGCTCTGAGAGGGTGGAATGATCTCCTTCCAAGCCGTCTCACAACGAGCACCGTTTTTGTGGAGCTGGTGCTGCGTAGCAGAATTTTTATTTTTCATGATAATTTGAACAAATGCCGCTAATGTGATAGAGGTAATTGTCTTGCACGCAGCTATTATTACTGTGTTTTTAAACCATTAAATATGACATTTGTAAAATTGTCTTAAAATAAATAAATAAAGCTGCTACTAAGCCAATTTAAATAATGGCAGGACGTGCGTGCACCACAGTATAGCCTTAAGGCTTTTTTGAATGTATTTTTTTAATTCAGTAATGTGGTTTTTTTTCCTAATTATGTTCAATTTATCAACGTTGGAGCATTTTTTGTTAAGTTCGTCAGATCCTGTAATTATTTTAGATTGGTTCTCATATTGGCTGTGCCATCAGAAAATCTGAGAAGGTTAATGCCTTCTGTCATTTAGGTTTCATCCTTTATAACAAATCTCGTACAATTGTTCCTGAGTGGGTAGAGGTGATGGATCTAATGCAATCGTTCCCGAGTGTGTAGAGATGACAGATCTCATGCAGTTCGTTGGTTGAGGTGATGAAAAAACTTTCGCTTGAGAACCCAGTTTGTTACCAGTTTTTATAACTTGGGTTCGAACCAAGTTTTTCAGTGATACCAGCTCGGTGCTCTGATCTCTGACATCTCATGTGTGTCTTGTTCTGCAAACAGGGTGCTTGCACGTCCTACACAGCCACGGTTGAAAAGATTGAGAAGGAATTAAAGTTGTTTCTCGACACGGAGGTGAAGGCCACAAAGGAGATACTGAGCACCCAGCAAGCCGTGGCTTTGCAGAAAGCCAATGTGGGTGCTGACGACTTGAATATAAACCTAAGCGAGATGCAAAAACTGAAGCGCACCATGGTGAAGCTGCTACAGATGGACAGTTTGTCATATGTTCAGGTGAGCCCAGTGCGACAGCAATTTTAGATAGACCCAGCAGACAGTGGGATTGTCTTGTAATGATCGTCTGATCCAAGAAGGTCCATGCTAGTGCACACTGTGTCTATGATTTATATGTTGCCGCTATCGTTCAGTTTTTTTATTCGCACCGAGGTGGTCCTTAAAAGCTTCGGAGTTGTGATCCGCAGTTCTCATTCTCGTCCCACCGCACTCCAACTGTGAAACATCATCTGCATCGGTCATTCTCCTACACCAGCTCCTGCTGACACGCACACCCTCAGCTTCATTGCATCCCAAATTGATGACTACAGATCTATCCTCGACAGCGTCCTCAAATCCCTCATCTAACACTAGCAGATAAAACGTGCTGCTCGAGGATTTTTCACTTCAAACTATGAATTAGAGCACGTCACCCCGATTCTCTCATTCATCTATGGGCTCCCAGTACTATCCCACATCAACTGCGATATCACACTCCTGCCTGCCTCTCCCCCTCTCATCTCACGCTGCTTTCCTCCATGCACTCTCAACTTCAGGAACTGAGGCTTTCTGTCAAATGCCCAAATCAACCATCACTCAGTGGGAGGTCGATAATCTGTTGCTCCTGTAACCTGGAACTCCCTGTACCTCAGCCATCTGTGCTGCAATCTCTCTGCCCCTGTTCTAGTTCAGGTTCAAGACCTTCCCCTTCAGTCTCCATGAAACAAATTGACCACTGATTCCTTACACCACAATCCCTCTTCAAATTATGCAACTGTGGTGTAATTTCCTTGTACGGCCTCGCCAAGCAGTGCGTCACAATCTTGCCAGTGACTATAACCCGCTTGTTCCTTTATATACAAACATCGAGTAAGAAAGGACCCTCTGATTTGTTTTATAAAATATAGAGTTAAAACTCAAGGTTAAATTGTACGCACGACACAATAGATAATATAGAACAGTACACTCTCGTCAGAAGACGCTCACCAACAATGCACACGTGCCTACACTGGATTACAGTATTCTCAACTACGTCATGTCTCTGAAGGCTGGAACACCTGTGCATTATATCAAACGTGAGTGTCAACACATGTTAATGCTCTCAAATATAATCATTAATGTATAAGCTGCTAAGTCTGTGTTTTCTTTTAAAACCATGTTCAAAACTCACTTTTATACTTTAGCCTTTAGTTACGTTATTCTTTACATAATACGATTGTATTTTGTGTCATTGTTTTATTCTGCTTTTACCATGTATTTTATGCCAACTGTGAAGCACCTTGAGCTGTCTGCATGATGGGTGCTATATAAATAAAGTATTATTATTATATAATATGTGAACTGCTGCATACACCGATACATCTACTGAGCACAACATTTTACTACCCTCAGAACAATAGCGTAAAGATATCTGCATGTAAAGCCTTATAACCTGCGCCACCCCACACTGCCATGAGCGGGCCAGGTAACCCCCGAGTTTCCACATCTGACCCAATCTACGGACAATGCGCTCCGACATTATATATGATAACTTACGAATGATGCTCTCAGGTTCCTGACAAATTCTGCACTTGGTTTATCAGCCCACGCTCGCCACGAGAGAGCTCACGGTCCGAGAAAGTTCACATTACTGCCAAATTCAATTTCATTTGACTCAGTGATCTAACTAGATTACCACTTTTCGATTCCTTATGCATTAATACTGGGGCTGATTACTCGTGCAGAGACTTAACGAACTAAAATGGATGTCTCAATAAAAATGCCCACTATGAGGCTCTCGCAAAGACTTTACATTACTGAATATCAATGTTTTGGTATGGATATACACTGGATACCATAGCCAGTGTGATACATTTTATTGAACAATGCATTATGTGTTTATAATAAATGTTTATATATCTTTCTATTTTAGGAATATCCAACAGAGGCAGAAAGGTAATTTTTCACATTTTCTTACTGTAACTATGCTTAATATTAGAAGCTTAACCTACTCTCTGCTCAATGTTCATAGATGCGCATCAACATTTGGTGAGAAGGCTGTTGTGGTAGCTGCCTCTCGCTTTTGAAACAAAATTGCCATGAACTCGAGGCTACAGTTACTACCGTCATTGAGCTACCTTATATCTATATCCAAATAAGCATAAATATTTTGGTGCTCTTTCCTTTTGTTGTGCAGAAAAAAAAACCTCTTCATTGTATTTCCATTCTACTGTTGCACGGTTGTTCTTCTTTATCTATTATTAACTTAATGGAATTATTGGTCACTGTTGTGCTGTGCAATTTGAGCGCTACTTTTTACTTTATGATTATGGTTGGGGTTTCATCTGTCTACAAATTGTTGTTGTCAGTTTGTTTCAGTGTGAAATCTTGCGTGTTACTATTTATTTTGATATTAATGGTTATAGTGCACGCTCACTGGATACTTGCTACTGTAAAAATAAACATCTATCTTTATCTATATGCGTTTTTTTTTTTTTGGGGGGGGGGGAGCAACGGTGCAGTGGTTAGCGCATTGCCATATAACTCTGGTGACCGAAGTTTGATTCCGAGCTGTGGCTAACATCAGCTCCCTCCTTCCCCAAAACAAAGTGACCTTCGTGGTGAAGTATGCTCAAACAACTGATAAGGCCAATATGGCACGATGCGGCTTTCGCTCAGTGGTGGATCAACAAGGCCTGTGGAAGAATAGCTTTCCGTCGCTGCACAGGAGTTTGTGTTTCTGTGGCAGGTTTGTGCTCGCGAGCAAAGCGTTGTAACGCATAGAGTGTGGTGGAGCGCCGCACGCTGCACCGCAGAAGACCTGGCGAAGCGCGTGCGGTGTTTTCCCTCTGTTTTGCATGGGTTTCCTCCGGGTTTTCCTGTTTCTTCCCGTAACAATTTTTTAAAAATTAATTAGCTGATATAATAATAAATAGGACGCGGTGTCTGGTGAGTAGGCACCAGTCAACCGCATGGCTGACAGTCACCTCTCTGTGGTTTCCTCGCTATGCCTCCGAATCGTTTTCGCTTCCAATGAACACCTTCAACGTCAAACGAATATTGCGCTGCGTGGTGTAAATTGTAAACATGTGTTTTTTGTCGCAGGATCGATCTGTTGCTAGCTCAGATCCCTGATAGGGTGGCACCTCCTGAACTGGAGAAGCAAAAGGTACTGGATAACCTGGCCTGGCTGGATAACGTGCTCACGCACGTAAAAAATATGCAAAAAATGAAAAATCTCTTCCCGTGGAAGCTGTTCAGTAAGTATGAAAGCTTTTTGCAAGTTTACATGTTGATGCCCTTTTAAATAGTTAAGCTCAATGCTCACCGCTTGATGTATTGAAATAGCTATAAAGAGCTGTACTCTTGCGTCTTCACATCAAGCGTGCCTCCTTCACTCTCCTTAGTGACGTTTCACGTCCTACGTTCAAAGAATCAGGAGGAACACTTGACATGGCTATCTCAAATGAACAGCTCTTGAGGACAGGTCTCAGTAGTGAACTCTTCAAATAATATTTTTCGAGGATCTTAACCACTATTTAAATCACTCTTCTCATACAGAAATGACTCCCTCAAGCCTCTTGTAAACTGTACGTAAATTGTCATCTTTTTTTCATTTCTACAGACAAGCGCAAGCTGGTCATGGACATGAACACAGCACACCCCAACCTGTTAATCTCTCAAGACCGCCGCATGGCTGTGTACTCGGAGGAATCACAGAACTACCTGGAGCACGAGCGGCGTTTTGAGTGTGTCCTCCAAGTGCTCTGCACGGAGAGCTTCTCCTCGGGTGAACACTACTGGGAGGTCTACGTGAAGGGTGGCACCCAGTGGGAGGTGGGCGTCACGTACGGCTCCATCGGCAGGAAGCAGCACAATGAGAAGAACGTTCTCGGTAACAATGCGATCTCTTGGTGTTTTTCTATGGCCAATGGGGAGTATTCTAGCTGGCACAATGGCAATAAATCGGTTGCCAACATTTGTGAGTCGATTGAGATCATCGGGGTTCATCTCGACTGCGATGCTGGGACGGTCGTGTTCTACAACGCGGAGTCGATGGCACAGCTGCAATCATTCACTACCAAATTCACGCAGCCACTGTTCCCGGCCTTTGGTGTGTACCCCAACTCGTCCCTCGCTCTCTGTGATTTTGGGTTCTGGCCATAACAAAATCATAGGACTATGGGTTGGTTGACTAACTTAATTGGTGCCAAGTTGAGTTGGATCCAAAATTAATCTCCGTTAGCTCACTTTGAATCCGAATCTAACCGAAACTGAACATTGGTAGAATTTACGTGGGATAAGAGAAAAAGTGGGATAATGTAATTTTCAGTGCACAGGGCAATGCCAACAGTGGGTAAAAACGTTTAAAAATCGATTCAATCACCTCAAAATAAAAAAAGCACAGCAACAGCTGGAGTACAACCATATGCTGCTGGAGATTAGTTTGACAACAAGAACCTAAACGTGTACGAGCAGTCCCCGGATTACCATCGGGTTCGGTTCCTGAGTTCTGTTCGCAAGTCAGTTTTTTCACAAGTAAGAACACTATATAGAATTTAATGTTTAACTGTACTGAATAGAAAGCAATTATGCACATGATACTTTCAGGATGTGGGCATTGTACTGTTATTGATATGTGTGCCTTTAATACCTAAACCCATACCGCAATATTTAATGTCAGACTGTACGCTATGTACAGTATATAGTATTTTAAGTCGAGGGTGGCCCATACTCCACAGCTAACCTGTGCTGGCAAGCCGAGATAAGATCTCTGCTAGATTGTACAGCACTGCAAGAGACCTTGAAGTAACAATGCTCACGAATGAATGTGTGATAAAACATTTTTTTTCAAAACCTAGAATGATCAATAGCCAAAACCTGATTAATATAACATTAGAAAGCTCTAGGCATCACCTTTGAGAACACATCATTGTAAATTAGCATCTTAAAGCAACCACTCACATTTAGACCGTGATCTAAATCTGCCCACGGTTTTGATTAAATAGAATAAGCAACTGCCAAAACAAACCTTTTCATTCCCTCCCGCAGCAAATCCTGGCATCAACCATTGGTCCATGAACTTAATCCCAAGGTCAATGCGACTTTTTTTCCCGTGTTTTGTTAAATGATGTACAGACAGGGCGGTGCCGTGGCCCAGTGGTTAGCGCTGACGCCTCACAGCAAGAAGGTCCCGGGTTCGAA
>JAZEWT010000002.1:39255454-39273033 GCA_036362905.1 Mordacia mordax
CACCGTGACCCTATATAGGATTAAGCGGTTTCAGATAATGAGAGACTTAGCTAAAGCATCCTCTATGTGAACTATAATACTATCTATACCACTATCACATAATAATAATTGCACTTCTAGAGCGCCTTTCACCCGAGGGTCACAAAGCGCTGCACAGAGCTGCAGAGAATACGGTATGTCAGCAATAACAACGACATATGAACGGCAGATAAACAACAATAACATTAAAAAAAATAGTATAATACAATAATTCTAGCACTATAGCTATACCACTAGAACTATATCACTATAGCTATACTAATATCATATAATTCTATAACACTAGGGTGGCACAGTGGCCCAGTGGGTAGCGCTGTCGCCTCACAGCAAGAAGCCCCCGGGTTCGAATCTCAGCTCGGGTGCGTTTCTGTGTGGAGTTTGCATGTTCTCTCCCCGTGTCCGTGTGGGTTTTCGCTGGGCACTCTGTTTTCCTCCCACAGTCCAAAAACATGCTGCTGCATAGGTTAATTGGCTTGCAGACTAAATTGCCCTCAGTGCCCGGTGATGGACTGGCGTACCATCGTGGGTATATCCATGCCTTGCGCCCTGTGTCTGCCGGGATAGGCTCCGGCTCACCGCGACCCTGCACAGAATTAAGCGGTTCTGACAATGAGATGAGATGAGACGATAACACTTCAGCTATAACACTACCACTATAACTATATCACAAAATTAGTATAACTATAACACTTTATCATCTGCAATGAGTGCGCGTGTAGGGTTTTGTTAAGACCCGCTTTCACTTACCTTAAACTGCCCCAAAATGTCTTTAAAAAAAACGCGCACCAAAACTCGGACTCCAGTTGGTTTGGGATGGAAATGTGTGCCTTAAATTAATTTACTGTACTTATGGGATGCTGCCCAAATTGTGACGTCACGTTCAAACATGCCCTCTCCCCGCACCGAAAGCGAATTGAAAATAACAGGGTTTGCCGGCATTCAGCGCCTCTCCGACTGGCCGACTGCTACGCGTGCGCATCGTCAACAGATTTAAACTTTTTTTTAAAGTTGCTGGGCGGCACGCTGGCCCAGTGGGTGGCGCCGTCGCCTCCTCCTCACAGCAAGAAGGTCCCGGGTGCGAATCTCGGCTCGGGTGCCTTTCTGTGTGGAGTTTGCGAGTTCTCTCCCCGTGTCAGCGTGGGTTTTCGCCGGGCACTCCGGTTTTCTCCCACAGTCCAACAAACATGCTGCTGCATAGGTTAATTGGCTTGCAGACTAAATTGCCCTCAGTGCCCGGTGATGGAGTGGCGTCCCATTGTGGGTATATCCCTACCTTGCGCCCTGTGTCTGCCGCGATAGGCTGCGGCTCACCGCGACCCTGTACAGGACTAAGCGGTGTCTGACAATGAGACGAGATGAGAATAAGTTGCTAACGATGGGCACTGAGAGCCCCAAACGTTAAGCGACCAGCAGCAAGAGGCAGCATTGCCACGGCTCTAATCGATACACGTTGACGTGCGCGGTGAACCCAGCAAGGTTCGAGGCGCTCGAGAAGTGAGCCCGTGTGAGGGAATTATAAAGAAGCGGAAAGCGGTTCGAGGAGAGAGCGCAATGAGAAGCTGACGTCATGGTGACTGTGCAGGGGTAACTTCCCCTTCTATAATAATAATAAGTACTTCTATAATAATAATTGCACTTCTAAAGCGCTTTTCGCGAGAGTGTCACACAGCGCGGCATGGAGCTGTGGAGGGAACGGCATGTCAGCAACAACAAGGACATATGAACGGCATATCAATAACCATAGCGTTCTTTCTTACAAATCTGAGCTGTGCAGAGAACGGCATGTCAACAACAACAACAGTATCAGAGCTGTTCAATTGAAAATCAAACAACTGCTCTAGTTTCGAGAAGGACAGAAAATAAGAGATAAAAATAATTGTTAAACAAACTAAGGAAGGAACAAGTGTTGCTGAGCAGGCGCAGGTCAGCAGGCAGCCATCATCCCAGTATAACAGCATTTAGCCGCATCAACAGTCCTAGTCAGAGGACTTGAAAGCCTTACGAAACAAGTGAGTATTGAGACGAGATTTGAAGATGCTCAGGGACTCAGCTGACCGAATCTCCAATAGAAAGGCGTTCTAGAGTCTGGGAGCAGCGCGCGAGGAGGCTCTGTCACCCATCGAATTGAGGCGCGATCTGGCCAAATGCAGCAAGCTTGTATTAGAAGATCGAAGTTGTGTTGAGGAGGGTGCCTGAAGTAGGTCACGGTTGTATCCCGGACAGCGTCGGTGAGAGCCTTGTAGGTGAGAAGGAGGATCTTGAATTCAATCCTGTATTATCCGGTACGCAGTGGAGAGACACAAGTACTGGGAATATGTGATCGTGGATGCGTGTGTGAGTGAGGACTCTAGCAGCCGCATCCTGCATACGTAGGATTGATCAGCTAAGCAGGGTTGCCAGGGAGTAGTGCATTGCAATAATTAATCGTGAAGAGATGAAGATTGTATTAGCTACTCAGCATCGGCAGGTGACAGGATGTTGCACAGTCTGGCTCTATTTTTGAGATGATAATAGGCTACGGGCGGCGCGGTGGCGCAGTGGTTAGCGCTGACGCCTCACAGCAAGAAGGTCCCGGGTTCGAGTCTCTCGGTTCGGGTGCCTTTCTGTGTGGAGTTTGCATGCTCTCCCCGTGTCCGCGTGGGTTTTCGCCGGGTACTCCGGTTTCCTCCCACAGTCCAAAAGCATGCTCCTGGATAGGTTGATTGGCTCACAGACTAAAATTGTCCCGCAATGCCCGGCGATGGACCGGCGTCCCGTCGTCGGGTGTATTCCTGCCTTGCGCCCTGTGTTTCCGGGATAGGCTCCAGCTCACCGTGACCCTATATAGGATTAAGCGGTTTCATATAATGAGATGAGATGAGATAATAGGCTACCTTTGTCACCTTGTTGATGTGTGTATCGAAGGTGAGTGAGGAATCAAGAGTCACACCTAGACTCCGAACTGCCATAGCAATTTCAATGGTCTGGTCGTCAAGCATTAATTGGATAGGTTCAGCCTTGGACAATTGGTGCGAGGTTCCGACAAGCAAAACTTCTGTTTTTCCGCAATTTAGTTTTCGGAAATTTGAATTTAGCCAGGCCTTTACAGTTGATGGTGAGGACGACATGCAAAGACCTTTACGTGGCTTTACGTGGATATAAATTTGGATGTCAACGTCATAGCAATCATAGTAAAGATTGAGGCTGCGCAGGATAAGGCCAAGTTGCTGTAAGTCGATGCTGAAGAAGAGTCCGCCGAGGACTGAGCCCTGAGGAACTCCAGACCAAACACGATGGATCTCTGAGTTACGTCCGCCGAGGATGATGAACTGCTTCTGGTCAGAGAGGTAGGAGCTCAGCCAGTGCAGGGCACAGCTACAGACCCCTATACCCTCCAGTCGCTCAAGTAAGGCAGGGTGGTCAACGGTATCAAAGGCTGCGTTCAGGTCCACGAAGACAAGAGTACTTGGCAAGCCTTCATCAGCAGCGACAAGTAGGTCATTGACTACTTTGACCAGAGCAGTTTCACCACTATGGCCGAATCTAAACACAGATTGGAGGTCATTGGTGAGGACGTGTTTTCTGGAGTTGCACGGCTACTGCACGTTCAAGGACCTGAGAGAGAAATGGTAAATTTGAGATGGGCAGTAATTATTAAGGATGTTGCAATTAAGGCCAGATTTTCTGAGCAGAGGGGTAACTGCAGCACATTTGAATAGTGTGGGAACGATGCCGGAACGAAGTGAGCTATTGAAGAGATTAGCGATGAATGTTGCAAGGGGTTTGACATTTGCCCGGACGAGTTTGGATGGGAAGGGGTCCAGGGAGCAGTTTGTAGGCTGAAATCTGGCAACTAATGGAGAGACATCAGATTCTGTTAACTCGGGTAGGAGAAGGAACATTTGTTGAGGTATTGGTTCGTGGTTGAGACTGGGTCGAGAGACGGTGGGTTTCGTCGTTTTTTTTTCTGAGAACGAAGGTTCTGCCCGAGGTGTTTCTACTCCAGCATTGTGTGCCCTTCTTTGTGGACTTTGTGTGTTCTCCTCCCGTTCCGTATGGGTTTCTCCCGAGTTCTCCAGTTTCCTCCCACAAAAACTAAAACGCTGCTTAATTAGTTGGCCGATGATCTTAATACGGGCGGCGCGGTGGCCCAGTGGTTAGCGCTGTCGCCTCACAGCAAGAAGGTCCCGGGTTCGAATCTCTCGGCTCGGGTGCCTTTCTGTGTGGAGTTTGCATGCTCTCCCCGTGTCCGCGTGGGTTTTCGCCGGGCACTCCGGTCTCCTCCCACAGTCCAAAAGCATGCTGCTGCATAGGTTAATTAGCTCGCAGGCTAAATTGCCCCGCAGTGCCCGGCGATGGACTGGCGTCCCATCGTGGGTGTATCCCTGCCTTGCGCCCTGTGTCTGCCGGGATAGGCTCCGAGCTCACCGTGACCCTGTATAAGACTAAGCGGTTTCAGACAATGAGATGAGATGAGAAGATCTTAATACTGTATCAGACGCAGTGTCCGTCAAATGTTGGTGTTGGCTAACTGTGTGGCATTCTTCCCTCTCACCGATATGGAACAAAGACTCTGCAGCCATGCGTTAATAAGTGTACATTGCGTTTTAATCATATAAACTAACGTGTCATGTCCTTTTACTTCATTGATATATAGTATATATAGTAATTATTTTACTCAATGGATCTATTCTGATGTCGTTGTTTACATGCCGTTCTGTTCAGAGCATTGTGCAGCGCTTTGTGACCCTCGGGTGAAGGGCGCTTTATATAAATGCAAATATTATTATAATTGCGTGTAGCTCGGTGCGTTGTTGATTCGCCGTCGCGGTAGGAGCCGCCTCCCGTGTTGCACGACCGTGAGAGGAATCGCGCAGCGGGCGTCACAGACAATCTGAGCCCCTCGGGGTTAGATCCACTTGAAGGCCACCGTGAGAGTAGCTGCGAGCCATCAATCATGTCCGCAACTCCAGGGAATCCACGCCGCGACATTAACATCTTGGGGCTGACTGACCCTCTGCTGGGGTTACGGCAGGTGACCTGAAAAACGTGGCCTGACACTGCCACCAAGGTGCCCGTCACTTCATATATTGCAGGAGAGCAATGGCTGATTCACTTCTGCCGATTTACCTTCGGGACTTTAGCGCCGTCGCTCAGCCACGGTGTTACCGAGGCTTCAAAGCCCTGCCGCCCTCGGTTTGTGCTCAGCCGTCTCGGGCAATCAAGGCGGCGTTTGCTCTCGATGCTGAACGCTTGCAGCAGCGGCAAAGGTCGCGGACAATTTATCGCGATACGGGGTTTACTCACAATTGATCGATTCACACACTGAGACTGCGTGTTATTGCCGCTGAGAATATAACATTTATCTCCGGATTCATGGGTGTCTGGCGTGTATTGAAATTATTAAATAATACAACGGACAGCTTGCTTCCTAACTCGAATCTGGACAAATCTGAGATGTGTACTCTGTCAGGCATGTGACAAATGTGTCAGAAGCAAGATAAAACGCATGCTTGCCAGTGTTTGGTTATTGTGTGACATGTGTGTAGTGTATGCATTTGCGAGGGTATTGACATTTATGTGGTGTGCGGGATGGTCCAGATGTCGTGAACCCCATTTTATATGCTTTTTTATATGTGCTACGCTCATTACAAGCCATTGTTCAGTGGAACGGGAACACGTGTCAGCCATCCGGAATAACTTTGGGTTATATAAACCAAAAATGAGTGAGGAAAGGGGAAAACATGTTAGGGGTCAATTAAATTGCAAAGGACACGAGACAGCTGTCACGATGGTATATGGCATCACATGTTGCAACATCGCCCTACTGCACACACAGGAGGATTCTCCGAACAAGGAGGCAATAAACTGATTACTGACCATCGTCAGCCACCTTGAGATCATCGGGGTTCATCTCGATTGCGATACTGGGACGGTCGTGTTCTACAACGCGGAGTCGATGGCACAGATTTAGACCGTGATCTAAATCTACACACGGTTTCTCATCTCATCTCATTATCTGAAACCGCTTAATCCTATATAGGGTCACGGTGAGCCGGAGCCTATCCCGGAAACACAGGGCGTAAGGCAGGAATACACCCGACGACGGGACGCCGGTCCATCGCCAGGCATTGCGGGACAATTTTAGTCTGCGAGCCAATCAACCTATCCAGGAGCATGCTTTTGGACTGTGGGAGGAAACCGGAGTACCCGGCGAAAACCCACGCGGACACGGGGAGAGCATGCAAACTCCACACAGAAAGGCACCGGAGCCGAGAGACTCGAACCCGGGACCTTCTTGCTGTGAGGCGTCAGCGCTAACCACTGGGCCACCGCGCCGCCCTGCACACGGTTTTGATTAAATGGAATCAGCAACTGCCAAAACAAACCCATTCATTCCCTCCCACGGCAAATCCTGGCATCACCCATTGGTCCAGGAATTTGACTCCCAGGTCAATGCGACTTTTTCTCCGTGTTTTGTTCAACGATTTACAGACATCTCTCAATGCAGCGGCAGGCGCCACTGCTGGACGCCGACAGCAGTGACGCTGATGTGAGGAATGTGGCCAGGTTTGTTGTGCATCAACATCCCACATTCAACGCATATCTGGAGACGCGCTGTGCATTAACACCCTCCATTCAAGTCGTACCAGTAAAAGGATGCAAAATTGGACTTAAGATTAACGCAGTATGATCTAAACAAGCGTGACGGACAAAAAAATTAAGTGCAAAAATTTAAAAGCCATTGAAGGAACACAACTTTAAAACCCATGAGAATGTGTACACCTCGGGCAATTTTTAAAAGCAGACTGGGAGTACTGTGATTAAATAAAGAGAAATGCATGAACAGGGAAGGCTAAATGGGAAAATGGAAACGGGAATGATCGCATGGGCGGCAATCATGTTCATTTGTAATTCGTGCCATGTATAGTTCCTGTAATCAAACGTCAACATCTCCACACTGAAGAGGGTACAGGGAGGATGGGTGAAACTTTGTGTACATGTTAGATGTGTTGATTTCAAAAGTTTTGATTTTTCAATCGGAATGTTCTTTGTCAGAATGCACTGTGGGTGGTGCAATGTGCTCCACGGGTATGATTCAAACTGTTAATAATCTTAAATCATTCCATAACTATGCAACTTATTCGTTCGCAACAGAGAGACTGTAAGACTATCCAGGCCCTTAGCGTGTGCAGTGCAAGAATATCAACAGCACTAAATACAACGGCACACAACATCAAGCTGCTCTCCAGCGTATGCTGTTAAGAGGCTTCTCTTTACACTACAGTAAAGAACCTGCAAGACTGTGAATGGACATGTTTTTAAAACAAATGCATATCAATCAAATCGCAGATCTTAGACATATAAGGAAACATTTTGTCCACAAATGACACGGTTATGGGTACAATAACTTGTATATTTTTTGTCATTAAATGTATTGGGCTGAGTGTGGACCAAACTGTTTTGTTGAATGTATTGTTGATGTGCAATGCTGCATCAAATTGTTAGACATTACAACGTCCCATGACCTCTTCTTTACAGCATATGTTCCGTGAATGTTTTAAGTGGTAATATATATATAACGGTGGGCGGCACGGTGGCCCAGTGGTTTGCGCTGTCGCCTCACAGCAAGAAGGTCCCGGGTTCGAATCTCTCGGCTCGGGTGCCTTTCTGTGTGGAGTTTGCATGCTCTCCCCGTGTCCGCGTGGGTTTTCGCCGGGCACTCCGGTTTCCTCCCACAGTCCAAAAGCATGCTGCTGCATAGGTTAATTGGCTCGCAGGCTAAATTGCCCCGCAGTGCCCGGCGATGGACTGGCGTCCCATCGTCGGTATATCCTTGCCTTGCGGCCTGTGTCTGCCGGGATAGGCTCCGGCTCACCGTGACCCTGTATAGGAATAAGCGGTTTCAGACAATGAGATGAGATGAGATATATAACGGTGCGGGTGAGCAAAGGGGTCATACAGAGAGAGCGAGAATATTACGGGGTGGAGGAGTCTGGTGGGACTGACGGAGTCTCGGGAGACAGCTCGACAAGTGCGGGAGATTGGAGTCACCAGTTGGCGGGTGCGAGACGTGGGAGGAAGAGTTGCTCAATCCAGAGAGCCTAGCGCTAGAGTGGACGAACCGAAGATGTCTGGATAACGCTGCGGTGTTGGATGTGGAGTCACCTGTTCAGCGGCACGCATTCGAGAGCGGTGATGACACGCGTTATTCAATTACGGGTTATATAATAATATAATAATAATTGCATTTTCAGTGCGCTAATATAATTATATTCGTATTACTAGAGCGCTTTCACCCGAAGGTCACAATGCGCTGCACAGAGCTGTGGAGAGAACGGCATTTCAACAACAACAACAACAGAGTAGATCGTTTAAGTAAACTAATGGCTATAAATCAATGAAGGACATAACATAACAGATGCAATAATTGTTAAATAAATAAAGGAAGGAAGAAGTGCTCCTAAGGCCGCAGGTGCCGTTCAGTAACGAGCCATCATCCAAGCACAGTAACAGTGAGCAACATCAACAGTCTTAGCAAGAGGACTTCAATGCCTTACGGAACAAATGAGTCTTCAGACAGGATTTGAAAATGCCCAGGGACTCAGCTGAGCAAATTTCCAATGGAAGGGCATTCCAGAGTCTGGGAGCAGCGCGTGAGAAACCCCTGTCACTCATTGAACGGAGGTACGATCTAGACACATGCGTCAAGCCCGTAATGGAGGATAGAAGTTGACATGTTGAGGAGGGTGCTCGAAGTAGCTCACGGATGTAAGTCGGAGCAGCGCCAGTAAGAGCTTTGTAGGTGAGAAGGAGGATCTTGAATTCAATCCTATGATTTTCGTGGTTAGTCCAGGCTTTGGCTCTATCTTCATATGTCGTTGTTGTTGTTGTTGACATGCCGTTCTCTCCACAGCTTATGCAACTCTTTGTGATCCTCGGGTGAAAATCACTCTAGAAATACAATTATTATTATTATTGCTTCCAATAACTGCTCTTTTGGGATAGCCGCGTCGATCGTTCCTCCTCTCTCCTTCGCAACGTTTCGCCTCCCACGTTGGGGGCACCCACAGGGCGTTCCGTGGGTCAGTCTTTGGGTGGGTGTGCTGTGTATATTCTCGTCAATTCATCGTCTCATTCTGCGTCACTCCCTCTCATTCTGCATCACTTCCTTCCAGAGACAATGTTTCTCGCATATTAGAATTCAAATGACTTTTATCCGGTCCCACCTCCTGATTTATCAATCACTTTGAATTTGTATTTCATGAATGCCTACCTTAGGATAATTTTGGACGTCGGGAGGAAACCTTAGTACCCGACGAATACCCACGCGGGCACGTGGAGAACACGCAAACTGCGGGGCAATTTAGCCTGCGAGAAATTCAACCTATGTAGCAGCATGCTTTTTGGACTGTGGGAGGAAACCGGAATGCCCGGCGAAAACCCACGCGGACACGGGGAGAGAGCATGCAAACTCCACACAGAAAGGCACCCGAGCCGGGAATCTAACCTGCAATCTTTTTGGCTGTGAGGCGACAGCGCTACTCACTGCGCCATCGCGCCGCCCTATCAATAACAGTAAACAATTAATTGTGACGCACTGCGCTCGTCATCAGTGCGCCTGTCACCTCGGATCAACGCCGCTGTGACGTCGATCTGCGGCAGCCACAAGCTCGACCACCTGCGCGTTGCTGAAACCCAATGGACCTGTGGAGCAGCGCGTCGCTCCATCTGCCCGGCCACTGCCGTGAGCTGACCAGTAACTACTGTCTGTAGCCACACGTGACTCCCGCATCTTACCCTCCATGCAACGGACTAATGACTAACGTGTAATGGTTTTATAAATTGTTCAGAGCCATGGTAATAGCTTGCCGTGTTAAGACGATATAGAAAGTGTCGGTGTTGTTATGCTGATCTTATCTCATTATCTGAAACCATCCTATATAGGGTCACGGTGAGCCGGAGCCTATCCCGGAAACACAGGGCGTAAGGCAGGAATACACCCGACAACGGGACGCCAGTCCATCGCCGGGCATTGCGGGACAATTTTAGTCTGCGAGCCAATCAACCTATCCAGGAGCATGCTTTTGGACTGTGGGAGGAAACCGGAGTACCCGGCGAAAACCCACGCGGACACGGGGAGAGCATGCAAACTCCACACAGAAAGGCACCCGAGCCGAGAGATTCGAACCCGGGACCTTCTTGCTGTGAGGCGTCAGCGCTAACCACTGGGCCACCACGCCGCCCGTGTTGTTATGAGTAGTTTGGAATATATCGGCAGACTGGGGAGACGGATAGAGTAGGGGAATGAGGCGGGGTGCTGACTTGTCCATACGAAGAGAGAGAGACAGAGAATATAGCTATTGTGTTTCTCATACAGGGGAGAGTTATTATGACTTTTAGAGGTTATTTATGATGGGCACGATCATTGAATATCCTGAGACACATGTTGGGACACACCGGGGAGGATTATTGATTGTATTATCCGGGGTAAAGGGGGCGATCGTATAAATAGTGGCGTGTTGAGTACAATTCAGGAGGTGAGATTATCAGGGCATGTTGTCTCTGGGGAAGATTGAGTGTGAACCCTTATTGAGAAACCGCGCAATGGTGATGGTGGCAACCTCGGAATGAGCACGGTCATTAGAGTGACTGGGAGATTTGGCCTTGGGTGGCTACAGGAGCACATGATTTAAGGCATTGAGAATTGCAATCTCATCGGGTTGTTTACGAGATAGCTCGAGATGCCCCCGTCGGAACGGGGAAAAGCTCACGTGAGATGAGACCAGTGGTGCGGCACTCATAGACGTCGGAGAGCTAAGGACCAGAAGGAAGGGAACGCGTGTTAAACAGGACGATTCCACACGGCTCGCTGACGCCATCGACTGAAAGATGCCACGTGATCGCTAACGCTCGCTATAAAGCACACGGCGCGTAGAGATATATGGATACTTCACCCGCAGTATTAACCGGAGCGGTCTTCCAGATCCGCACTGCGCGTGGCCGAAACACAAGCGCTTTTCACCCGAAGGTCACAAAGCGCTGCACAGAGCTGTAGAGCGAACGGCATGTCAACAACAACAACGACATAGGAACGGCAAATCAACAAGTCACTATGGTGGACGTGTTGCTGGTCAACCGTTGCAGCAGGGCTGTTATTAACAACGTGTGATTAACGCCACTGGTAGGGAGACAAAGCTGGCGACGCCCGCTCGCCTTGGCCCAGCCCCAGGAATGAGGACACGTGCAGTGCGCGTGCGGATAACGGTTTGCGTCGAGGATGACCACAGGTACAGTGATGCGGTTGGGTCTTTAGCAGTAACACGATGGATTATTCTACCGCTCAAGACTAAAAGTCAAGCCGCGCAGTATGACTTTATGGCAGCAATGGTGACATCGTTGGCACATTTCGGACTCACATTTTAGGTGGGCAGTGTATAATTATGGAACAATTGGTGTTCGGGTGAAACGACAAAACGCTAATGTATTATAAAGACAGTGATAAAGTATAATAGAAACGTTCATACTACTGCTGCTTAGTTCCCGCGAGACGTGACGTTTGTGCCTCATTTTACTCCTTTACAAACCTAGGGGTGTCCACATATGACAAGGAAGTTCACCTGTGATAGTATCAGCTTGACAGACTGTGACATGTTGGGAGGTGTTCGTAATATGCATGGAATTCAACGTCATCTTTTCAAACTCCCATGTTCGATTTTCAAACCAGAAAGTGCTCATTGTGGCGAAGTGAAGGGTCAGACCTTCGTACATCAAGAGTCAGCCAATTTCGGGCAAGATTTTATTCAACTCGCCCTTGTTAGGGCATATCTTGCTGTGCCTAGATGTGCTGCAGGGTGGTGCAGTGGTAACATCAGTGTCTCATAAAAAGAATGTCCTGCTCAAGGTAGTTCGATTCTTGCCTTAGGGATGCAGCATCTGGCAGGTTGGTGCTGGTTGACTGGGCATCTACCACTCACTCACCTCTCTTTCCGACGCTACTTTGGGACCTCTGGGTGAAGGGCGTTACTACATTAAAGTAATTAATTATTATTTAGGGCGGCGCGGTGGCCCAGTGGTTAGCGCTGTCGCCTCACAGCAAGAAGGTCCCGGGTTCGAATCTTTCGGCTCGGGTGCCTTTCTGTGTGGAGTTTGCATGCTCTCCCCGTGTCCGCGTGGGTTTTCCCCGGGTACTCCGGTTTCCTCCCACAGTCCAAAAAGCATGCTGCTACATAGGTTGATTGGCTCGCATGCTAAATTGCCCCGCAGCGCCCGGCGATGGACTGACGTCCCATCGTCGGTATATCCTTGCCTTGCGCCCTGTGTCTGCCGGGATAGGCTCCGGCTTCACCGTGACCCTGTATAGGACTAAGCGGTTTCAGACAATGAGATGAGATGAGATTATTTAGTTAGTGACATATACCTCTTGAGACAATTTACTATGTGCCATGGCTGTGCCTGTTTAATCATTTCTTTACCTTCATCTAGAATTTTTGCAGGAAGCTGATGAATGCTGCCAACCATGGGCCAGGACCGCGGCCCGGGCGGGAAGTCCTTGGGTTGGCCCTTCAGACGCAGGGGCCCGAAGACCAAGTGGACGAGGAGGGCCAACAGCGCCAGCAGGGCCATGGTCGTAGTGCTGACCGGCGGCAGCAGCGGGTTCATTCCCAGAGCATCCAGCACCGTCTTAGCAGACATGCCTGTGTGCTGCCGAGCAGGTGAAGCACTTGTTACTAAGCTCTTCGCCCCCAACCCGCCTCCTGCCCCAGGAGTGTTATTTTGACATAATTGGTAATCGTAATGATGTAGGTTTTCACGGCTCGATGCATGATGATTGCTTCGAAAAGCTGCTCTCTCGGGACAGCCGCGTCGATGGCTCTCTCTCCTCTCCTCGCGACGTTTCGCCTCACGTGGCTGTCCCGAGAGAGCAGCTTTCCGAAGCAATCATCAGAATTGGTAATCACTGTTTTCTTTTTACAAGTCTGGCAATTGTGGTGCCCAGCCTCGAGCATGACAGGCTAAGTACATGTGGGGAGTGCGTTATTTTCCCCCGTTCTGGGTACGTAAGAGTCACGTGGTGTTAAGGTGACAAGGTAGGTGTAATTAGAGGTCAACTGACAACTCGCAAACATCACGTGGGTCGGAGAGTCGCGGAGAGAGGAGTCCACGCGCGGTTACGGATTGGTTATGGACATGCCGTGGTTTGACGCGACGTGGTGACGCCGGGGGGGGGGGCGGTTGTTATTAAAATGGAACAGACGGAAGTAGCGGCGTGGTTCTGTTTGTCTGGGCATTGGAGCGGGCCGCGTCAGGAGGCCGGAGTTTGCGAGTGGCCACGTGGCCTTTGTTCGTTGCGTGTGGCGTAATAAACCCACTCTTGTTGTTACAATGGAGAGTCCCGCTATGCCTGTGCTGGAGCGAATGGATGAGAGCTCGCCTACGCAAGTGTGATCGTCGGCAGCGCATGAAGAGGCGCCTACACAGTCAACTCCGGGGAATTTCACGCTTCACGACACAATAGAAACACTTCAGTGGAAGTACGTCGTGACTAGATGTGCACCAAATTTGATTAATATTTTTTTACAAAAACAACAATGCTTGTTGCTGGAGCAGGATTTCGAGTTGGATTGAATGACCTGTAGAGGGATTTGCACCGCAGATAAGCCCGAAGTCGCAACAAAACACAAATAAGCAGAGACAACATGGAGTCATGTGGCAGTGCAGAGGGGAGTCGTTGTCAAGGCTGTATCCAGAAGGGTGTGAGGTAGTGAGATTAGCTTCACGTCATGTCGGCGTGGCCCAGCGGACACAGCGATGATTATTGTAAGGGCGAGGTGGCAGCATATTGTGGGCAATTTGTCAAACACGGCTGTCAAACCCACGTGGAAATGGGGAGACCGTGACCACTGTGCACGTAAAAGCATCTGAGTTGAAAATCGAACCCGGCATCTTGTGAGGTTACTCGCAGTACCGCTGTGCCAGAATTAAGGAGTTATTAACTCGGTCATAATCACACAAGGGAAAGGGAAATGTCAGTTTAATTTGTTTTCATGTTGTGCAGTATTCTCTGCAGCATGAAATTACAAGACTGCTGTCACACGGACTATGATTGCATGGGGTGCGAAGTCACTCTTGGCACGGGCCATAGCGACGCGGGAACTCTAAATCGGAACACTTCCCAACTGGAGGGGATTGAGGAGCCGATGTCATTTGTGTGGGAGATGGAACGGATGGAACCCGTATTTTCTAATCGTTACTAAATCCCGGATGATGGAACTCTCCAAAAGGTTAACCTATGGTCAGCGTAGGAATTAGGCAGGGAAAAAAAAACTCGTTATTTTTTCTCGGGTCATTACCCCCTCTCTATACAACAACAAAGATGGAACTGGTTTGTGAAACAATTTTATAATCATCACACTTGTCCGAATAGCAATGGTACAATTATCACACTTCCCCTACTGGTCCCAAGCGAGTGGTATACTCTGACACCCCTGCCCTCCCCAGGTGGGTGGTATATCCCTTAACACACTCTACAGTCTACACTGATCATGCCCCCTGTCCCTCTGAGAGGATGGCTCACTCTTTATCACACTCGACTTATCACGACCCTGTCGTTCCTCAGTGGGTGACGCACTTTTTAACATACGAGCGCTCAACACTCACGTCCACACAAGAGCTTAGCACTCCTTCAAACACACCGAGTTACTGTTCCCCTAGGCACACACAATAGCTATGCAACCGACTCTTTGTACCCCGATCTCCCAGACATACACAGCAAGCACTATTTTTATAATCTAGTCGGCTAAAATCTACACAACACTTGTCAGTCCATTCCAGGTGACTACATATATACTCGAACAGTTCAGCTTGTGTTAACGTAACCACGATGGCAGTCGCTGACTGGTGCTGTACGACGTGACAAATAAAACTAAAGCTGTTGATGTGGCGAACAATGCTCCCCCGATGTTGTTGTAGCGACGTCCAGAGTCGCTCATGGTGACGATGTAATCACGAGACAGCTCACCTGAGCTGGGCCGAGCCGTGCCGCAGGGTGTGTCACACCAGCCTCGAGCTGATGGTGCCCGTGCTTCTCCCGCTGGGGATGAAATGGCTCTTGCTTGCTTTGAGTAGACATGATGGGTATGTTATGGTCATTCTCCGAACGATCCCTGAGCCCAGCCGGCCAGGCGTGCCGGGCTGGGTCTCAGGTCGTCGAGGTAGTTTGCTTAGGAGGGGTCCGTCCAGTGTCCGCTTGCCTCTGCGTGGTCGCCACATGGTATGGTCTGTCCTTCACAGTGCTTGGGTTGAGTCCGTAGTGCTTCCCGGTTGAGCAGGGTTTATTTCTTTATGCATGCTGCCTACGTGGGAGGTTCTCCACTAATCTCACGCCTATCCTTCTGTTGGGTGGACCGTGGTCTTGCATTCGTTTCTACTTTATTCTCCTTTCCTGCGCTAACTCTTGTGTTCTCTCTCTTCTCTATCCCCGTTCAGCAGCTTCTCCCCAATTCTCATTACCTCTGAAACTTTCCAGCATCTATTGCTCCTTCCCATGACTTAATCTTTCTGGTTACCCTGGCAACATCACTGTTCTTAAGTCCTGCGTATACCTTTCTCTATACATCCGGATGTACAGTGTGCTATATAACGCCATGCCCACCGTCTCACTCATTCCACATGTACACCGACTGTTTGTCTCATAACCCCGACCCAACCTGTTATGTCTCGCCCAGATTCTCTCGTCGGCTGTTGCGTGTTCTTCGCGCTATGTGTTTGTCGTTGCGTGTGTTCGTTGCTATGCCTTTGCTTTAAGCTCATGTTACTTGCATGCAATGCTTCAGCGAACCTGAAACATTGCATGCAATTAACATAAGCAACGTCACGACCGATGACGTGATTATGTCACCGTCGTGACGTCGTGTCTGCGAGCTCGGCATAGAGAAGCCACCATTTTGTGCATGAGGTCTTCCGTGTACACAGTTAGTCACCCGGCGGAACTTATCACGTTGTTACCACATCATATAGTTGTGTTCCGTACACTCTATATCCTCTTGTTCTCTGTTTCTCTCACACTCACTCACGCGGTGACAGCACGCTCAGACGGTCTCGTTGAGTCGTATGAGCGCAGTGAATCGGGAAATAAACGAGGTTGAATTTAGGCTGAAGCCGAGGTTCTTCCTGCGTGAAAAAGAGGCGGGAGCCTTTGGTTATACTGCCTGTGTGGCCTTGTGACGGCTGGACAGAACACAACCGCCCACAGCCCACGTATGTGACGACTGCCTTATACCAAATATGCATTTGGTATTATATAACGGCAATGGCATGCAGGTAGTGGTGTACATGCGGACTGTTTGTGTTCTAAAATGACACCTCGTCTGTGTAAAAAGAGTCTTTAAATGTAGCTAATGAAATGAGAATGAGGCATTGATCTCTGCTTATCGATTGAGTGCCAGTTACTTGAAATTGTATAAAACACAAACACCTATTTGCTGTGGGAGCACATGTTTCATGATCTACTCTTGAAGCGTGTAATTAATTTAGGAGAAACTCTACTGTGCATGCACAGATAAAATAATAATACATCTTAATAGGTTGATGGCTGTGTATCATTTTTTAATAGCTTCTATCTCGCAACTATACTCAGTGCTGCATTTTAAACTGGATACTTTTCAATATTTAATTTTACAGACCATTTATAAACATGTGATGGTTAAAACAGCATACAACTTTAATAAACTCTTCCGACTAGTACACAGTGCTCTCATCTGCCCATTTCTTTTCAACACGACTATGAAAAATGTAACCGTGCCTTGTTATTTCTGCTTTTTGCAAAATTCTGTTCTGGGGTCAAGACGAGGAAAACAAAGACAACTTGGCGATGTTGAGCAAAAATAGCATAAAACAATTACCATCGAATTAGACAATTACAACTTTTAATTTGTCTCTTCAGGAAAGCTGCAAACAGCGCACGTAGTCAAGGATGGTCTTCGGGATTCTGGGGCCCAAGGCAAAATTCAATGATAAGCCCCCCCCCCTGCCGCCGACACTGATTAAAAAGCACGGTGATGATGGCTGTAGCTTGGCGGTGGTGTCTGCACGACAAGGACATTGCCCGGGTGTGGGGGAAGAGGGGCAGGGGCTGGGAGGAGGAAGAAGAAGTGAGGCGCGGGAGTTCGAATCGCCGGGGGACCTGACGCTGAGACACCTGATGTGGGCTCCGGCGCTGCTGGTGACGATCAAGAGTGACCATGCTTCCCCTTCGCGTTTCGGCGAGTAATATTCGGCGCAGAGTTTATCGATATTCAAGGTATTCGTTCGAAGACGAGACGATGGAGAGGTACAAGGAAACACCAAGGAGGCGGGGGAGGGAGCAGGCAGCCACATGGTTAGCCGGCGCCATCATTTGCCAGACACTGTCCAAGATTCTGTGATGTTATCGGACAAGTCATTCACGAGCGTTTTTTTCTTGTTACGGGTTGGAGTCAGAGAACCCAGAAACACCCCACACAAATCATGGGGAGAACACACAAAGTCCACACAGACGAGCGCGTGCGCGGCGCTGCTGG
>JAZEWT010000002.1:39279281-39296129 GCA_036362905.1 Mordacia mordax
AGAGCATGCAAACTCCACACAGAAAAGCACCCGAGCCGAGAGATTCGAACCCGGGACCTTCTTGCTGTGAGGCGTCAGCGCTAACCACTGGGCCACCATGCCGCCCACTATGAATATTGTGTACCCAAAAGAGTCGGAGTAGGTACATGTGCATTCAAACAATTTTATTTTTAGATTTTGTTCATAATGAATGCCCACCTTAGCTTTTGCTTTCGTACAGCGTTTTACTCATTTTTATTGCATGTTTTGTTTCGTCATGATTAATTTCAAGCTCTTTTCTTGCACCGGGCACCATCGGGTTCATGTTCATGAATTTCACGTTCCTTTTGTGCACGGGTAAACCATGAAATTTATCCGCACAACGCACATGGATAAACCATGAAATTTACCCGGGCAACGCCGGGTCGCCCCTGCTAGTATATAATACAACACAGCCACGCAGAGTTTTACTCAGTCACAACTACTCATGCTGAAGATGCCTCCAACGTAAGAGGCAGAAAAGTCGCAAAGGAGAGAGGAGAAGCGCTCGACGCGGCTATCCCGAAAGTGCAACTTTGGGAAGCAATCATCATGCATCGAGCCGTGAAAACCTACAACAGTCAAATGCTTAGATATGTTCACTTGCTTGAAACATGCATTTTTAAATATGTATGTCTATCAAGATGTGTAAACTGCTGTCGTTTCTTTATTGTAACTTACTTCTCCCCACTGGACAACTGTTATAAAGAGCTAGCGTTCAACGGCTCTTCCCCGCTTAAATAAAGACTGATTGAAAGACTAAAATATATAACTTTAAAACAGATCTTATCTTCATGGCAATATGTAGGGTTACTAAACTCTGAAGTTCCCCATTAAGAAAAACTTTTCAACATCATATGTCGCACGTTTGAGTCGTTACATGCGTGACGAGCTTCAGAAGATAAGATTAAGACAATTAGACATTTTAAGTGATTTTCTGTATCAAATACAACGTCATCCAATAAGGTTAAGTCATACATTTTTCAAATGAGACATTTAATTAGTCGGTGATTTTGAAGCGCTCCGGTGAAAAATTTAACGTAAATGTCACGTGATATTTACGGTCTATTAGATAAGCTGATCTTGGAAATGTGTGCGGTAGAATTTATAAACAGACACTAAAGGTAACAAGCGACTGTGAAATCAGTCTCATAATATTGACTCAGTTTGGTAGCAATTCATCAATGGCTTGATGTCAGCATTTAAGCCCCCGTGGCAACGTCGGGTTTTAATTATTCCGGGCAGAGCGATTACTCGGCTGTCGAGGAATGCGATAATCTCAAAGAGGCGGCAACATTTTTTTATCATTGTCCATTAAATCCGCTTTCTCTGACTCTTGCTTATCGGGGCTCTCACGATGGTCCGTCACTTTCAACACTGAAATGAATGTATTAATGTTTGTTCACTCGCGTTCCTTGTGGGATATTTCGCCTGCTTCTGAGAGGGAGATACAATGAGAAAGCTTCACGAATTTGCGTGTCATCCTTTCACAGGCGCCATGCTAATCTTTGATGTATCGATCAAACTTTTGTATATGTACTGCTGGAGCAAGTACACAACGAGAGAGCGAGAGATACATTCCGATGATCATAATAATAATAATTGCACTTCTAGAGCGCTTTTCACCCGAGGGTCACAAAGCGCTGCACAGAGCTGTGGAGAGAACGGCGTCAGCAACAACAACGACATAAAAACGGCAAATCAACAACAATAACGTGTTTTTTGTTACAAATTTGAGCTGTGTAGAGAACGCAACAACATCAGAGCAGTTCAATCGAAAGTCAAATGATGGACAGAATTTAGAGGACATAATATAAGCGATCAAAATAATTATTAAACGAAGGAAGGAACGTATTCCTGAGCAGGTGCAGGTCAACAACGAGCCATCGCCCAGGCACAAGATTGAGACGCATCCACAGTCCCAGTCTGAGGACTAGAAAGCCTTACCGAACAAGTATAGTTATTGATGATTAAATATACACAAATCAAAATCCACGAAGATGAGAGACATTCATTATTTATTCACTCATTCTCATTACTCACTGTGCTGTACCCAGAATGAGATTCCAGTTCATCACAGGGAACCCGGAGGCAATTTATCCAGCAGTTCAAAGACACCGAGGCAGCATGTGTTTGAACTGTTGGAGGGAACTGGAGTACCCGGCGAAAAGCCACGTGGACACGGGGAGCACATGCAAACTCGACAATTATTTTGACTGGGTGACAGGTCGGGTGTATCATTTGATTGGATGTATTAATGATGATCATGATGAAGCGATGCGTGGCCTGGTCCCACTCCTCGTCTCAGGGCCCCACCACCGGCAGTCTCCCGCCAAGCCGTGTGGAGGGCGCCTGTCACGCGGCTTATGTCAAACTCGCTCCAACATTATTCAACAGCCATTACAGTGCAACCTGGGTCGCGTCCTTCCTTGGCTTGTAATAATGTCGGTTTATCACCGCGCGACGTATGACAATTGCGCTCCACAGTTGCTCTTTCGAGATAGACGTGTCGAGCGTGCCCCCCCCCCCCACCGCTCTCATCTCCTTCACGACGTTTTGCCACCCACGTTGGAGGTACAATCATCGCCTGATCCCGATGGATATCAATAATATGAATTAATTATTATTTGGCAACTCACATCGTTAAAGAGGAACACACAGAGATTTGGGAGGAAGGCAGCCAATTCTCAGCCTGTACAGTTTGTTATTCGGAATTTCAAACGTTTAACCCAACGTATGATTTCAAATCTTTTGTTGTGTTTGTCTAGATGTGGCTGAGCGATTGTTGTCTTGTGCAATACCTTGACCCCGATCTCCTGGCTCCAACACCCTGGCAGCCCAGTGTTCCACGACCGATCACGTGACGTACTTGCGACTCTCAGCCACCAACGCAAGTAGGACGACTGGATACTTGTCTTCAATTGCATTGTACTTTATTAACAACTCAACATTAACAGACCTTTCAACTCTCAGGTCAACAAAACCCAGCGCTCCGAGCATTAACAGCACTCTCCCGATAGCCGGAGCTAATCAGCAGAGCGCCGAGCATCTCGCCTCTTCATGAACAGCTCGATCTTGCTACATCGCCAACGCCGTCCGCGTTCCAGCTCCCATGACAGACTGACTCACTGGCGTCTCCTCGACCCGACATTTACTTCTGTCCCAACGGCTTACACTCGTTTCTAGAATATTCTAAGCGTTTCGTCACCGGCTCGCCACTTGGTCTCTCATCCTGTTAACAGGACACGTGCGCCCATCGTGGTACCCCTTCGACTATCCCCTCAGCGACAGCACCCCGTGAACCATTATCCCACCAATCCCGCACGACCTTCGCCCAGCCAATCGCATCGTGACCCGTTCTCGGCTCGATCCCCGGGTGTGGGTGTCACGGTGCACCTAGCCTGGCACCGCACGGGGCTCGGCACCACAGTTCCCACTACCCCTTCAATCGTGCAGGACACCCCCCTCACCCCATCACATCACAACCCACACTCGGCTCGATCTGTGGGTGTGGGTGTTAGGGTGCACCTAGCCTGGCACCGCACGGAGCTCGGCACCACAGTTCCCACTACCCCTTCAATCGTGCAGGACACCCCCCTCACCCCATCACATCACAACCCACACTCGGCTCGATCCGTGGTTGTGGGTGTCACGGTGCACCTAGCCTGGCACCGCACGGAGCTCGGCACCACATTTGTACAATGTGCGGGTGGCCGCGATGTGTCATTGCAATTGAAAGTGTTCCGCGGAACATCGACGGCGGTGGTGAAACCATAGGTCGGTGGAGCCAGGATGATGAGTCAGCGAAAAGTAAAGAAAGGAAACAGAGGCGCAGGGGGAGGGCCTCGAGGTATATAAATAGACTCGAAGCCTTGAGACGCGAGCTGGCGTCAGCCGGAGCAGAGTGTGTGAAGTGTGAGAGGGAACGTTAGCCCTGTCGTCAGCACTAAGCCTCCACCTTGTGTCCTATTGTGATCAGATACAATACAGCTTCGTCCCCGTTGGCTTTTATAGCGGAGCGCTTAATCTCATCTTAATCTGCCCGCACAGACGCCGGTCGGAATCTGAGGTCGGCACGACACCGACGGCGATCCTACCGCTGGGGTTACGGCTCTGTGTACGATTGTTACTCTCCACAGCTGATCTGTTGGGATAGCCGTGTCGACTATTCCCATCCTGGGTGTAACCCTACCTTGAGCCGATCAGCCTGATGATGACGCTCAACGTTGGAGGCGAAACGTCGCGAATCGGGAGCCCTCGACACGAGCAGCTATGTCGAGCGATACTCCTTAAACCTCCAGGGGGCAGCGATAGCGCGCATTGGCAGTGATGCGCAAGCACGTTCACTCATTATCATCTATCATCTCATCTCATGGGCGGCGCGGTGGCCCAGTGGTTAGCGCTGACGCCTCACAGCAAGAAGGTCCCGGGTTCGAGTCTCTCGGCTCCGGTGCCTTTCTGTGTGGAGTTTGCATATGGGACGCCAGTCCATCGCCGGGCACTGCGGGGCAATTTAGCCTGCGAGCCAATCAACCTATGCCGCAGCATGCTTTTTGGACTGTGGGAGGAAACCGGATTACCAGGTGAAAACCCACGCGGATACGGGAGGAGAGAGAGAGAGAGCACGCGCGCAAACTCCACACAGAGGCACCCGAGCCGAGAACCGAACCTGGGACCTTCTTGCTGCGAGGCATCAGCGCTTCTCGCTGCGCAGACACCGGGTATTCACCGACCCCCCGTTTGTTAACTGATAACCGATGAATGGGCCACTCGGTCGGGCAGCAATAGTAGTTCTGCGCCGCACCGGACAGTCCTGTCGAACGCTCCTCCTCTCGACGCGGCTATCTCGAAAGAGCAGCATTTGGAAGCTACCATCACGCATCTTGCCGTGAGAAATAAACAAACGGTATGAGAAGAGAACGCTGCTGATTCGCGCGGAGATGCGGAGATGTGTGACAGGTGTGTGACAGGTGGCAGTGTGCGAGCGCCTCCTCGCTCGCGAAACCGACGGATCGGTTCGAGATCGCAAGGCGAGTGAAATCGCTTATGAGCGCCCCAGCGGGGTCACGGGCAGCAGAGCAGACAGGACTGAGCTGTGAGCGTTGGGTCGGAGAGGTGATTGTGGGATATGAGAGGTGAGTATTGGATGGAAGTAGTGAGTGAGGGATAGGAGTGGTGAGTGTGGGGTGGGAGTGGTTGAGTGTGCAGTGGGAGTGGTGCGTGTGTAGTGGGAGTGGTGAGTGTGGGGAGGGAGTGGTTGAGTGTGCAATGGGAGTGGTGAGTGTGGCGTGGGAGTGGTTAAGTGTGGGGTGGGAGTAGTGAGTGTGGCGTGGGAGTGGTGAGCTTGGGGTGGGAGTGGTTGAGTGTGCAGTGGGAGTGGTGAGTGTGGGGTGGAAGTGTGGAGTGTGCAGTGGGAGTGGTTGAGTGTGCAGTGGGAGGGGTTGAGTGTGCAGTGGGAGTGGTGAGTGTGAAGTGGGAGTGGTTGAGGGTGCAGTGGGAGTGGTTGAGTGTGCAGTGGGAGTGGTGAGTGTGGGGTGGGAGTGTGGAGTCTGCAGTGGGAGTGGTTGAGTGTGCAGTGGGAGTGGTTGAGTGTGGGGTGGGAGTGGTGAGTGTCGGGTGGGAGTGGTTGAGTGTGCAGTGGGAGTGGTGGGTTTGGGGTAGGGACACCGCGCACGTGTGCCGGACGATTAGCCACCAGGGCCTTGGGAAAGTTCCAAGTCGAGGCGACCAGGTGACTGTGCAGGGATGACGTCCCTGTCTCCTCACGGAAAGAAACTGCTAGCCGAGGAGGTTCGAATCCTGCTTCTCTGCTTTTAATTTTCCCGGAAGAAACCGTTGAGCTAATAAGCTCTTTTTTAACAGTTGTCCAGCGGGGAGGTGTAAACAAGTTACAATATCTCAGGGCACCGGGGAAAATTTAACTAAAGCAATTAACCTCGGCAGCATGTCTTTGGAGTGTAGGAGGAAACACAAGTACCCAGCGAAAACCCATGTGGACACAGACAGCAGCGCTACTGACTGCACCATCGTGCCTTTCTGTTTAGAGTTTGCCTTCTCCCCCTGTTCTGCATGCGTCTCCTCTGGGTTATCTGCTATCCTCACCATAACGAATAAAAAAAACTCATCAATGAATTGGACCATGCCGTTATAATATACACAGTCGGACGCAATGTCTGGCAAATGCTTCCACCGGATAACCATGTGGGTGCCTTCCTCTACCCCTGAGCGGTTTCCCTCCGACATTGAATGCGCATCATCATTATCATCATCGACACCCACTTGATCCTGCACAGGGTTGCGGGGGTAACGAGCCTATCCCGACAGACAGTGGGCGCAAGGTTGGGCTATACCTAGGATATGATGCCAGTACACCGCAGTTGAATGCGTATCACGCCGCGCGTTATAGATCGTCAATTTAAATCACGCGACATCAATTCTGTTTGTCGAGGCGAGAACTCGAAAGACGAGGAGGAATCTCGTTTTCGAGAGTGATCTGAGTCGACTGGACGACGCGAAAGATAGTTTACGTAAACAATGACGACGCCAATGGATAGGAGAGATAAAACAACCGCTCTGGAGGAGAAACGAAACACGGGCGACGAACCGTGATCGATATTAAGATACAGTTGCAGTGATGGAGGCTTCCTGAATTGCTATTCACCAGGAGAGCACGTTTCGAGCCATGGTGGCGAAGAGCCTTTCATCCACCATCAATCCCTGCTAAGGGGATAGCGGTGAGCTGGACCTTCTCCGGGTAGACACGGTGAAAGGCAGGGCTGTATCCAGGATGGGACGTCGGTCCAAAAAACGTGCCACCGTGGGCAATTTAGTTAGTGGGCCGATCAACCTAGGCAACATGTGTATTGACAGTGGGAGGAAAATAGAGTACCTACCAAAAACAGCTGAGGTAGCAGACACGGAGAAAACATGCAAACTCTACACAGAGAGGAGGCACCTGAGCCTGGAATCGAATCAGGCTCGCTATTCACTGCACCACCGTGCCGCCCTTCATCTTACTTATGATGCTTCTGGTTGTTCCGTCTCTGCATACATTATTAATTATTATTCAGCAGACGCCCTTATCCAGGGGGACTTTCATCCTCACAAACACATTGGCCAATCATGTAATCGTCATTATTCTCAATATAACTGCATCCGCTTGCTGCAATCTCCCCTGCATCCCTCTCCTTGCTGCAAATGCCCAAAATAGTGTAAGACTGAGATGGAGCCAGCATCTCAATCATCTCGTGGCACTCGTGGAGCCCACGCGATCAGTCCACGCTATCTCGAGAGCCGCTTCGGAGATGACTGATACGCGCCGCGTGGCATGAGATCCGCGATGCTCCACTCCAGGGGAGGGGGGGGGTGGGTGCATCCATCTCGTCCCGCAGCCTCCTCCCGCTTGCCGATCAATCGTTCCGTCACAAAGCACTTGGAGCTCAGAGGATTAACCGGCTGCTGCCACAGACACGTGCTTCTAATAAAAAAAACCCGCCCCCCCCGGCCAATTGTACAACTACCACTTGTGCAAAATGTCTCTTTTTTAAAAAGTAAACAAGGTTGTCATATTTTCAGTAATATGAAGAAACGAATGCTCCTTAAAGATTCTCAGGTTGAGGATGCCTCCAACATGGTAAGCGAAGGGTCGCGAAGGAGAGATGAAGGTTGAGCGACACGGCTATCCTGAAAGAGCAGCTTTTGGAACAATCGTCACGCAATGAGCCGTGGAAACCTACATCAGCACAATATAAAGAAAATTATATGGATCTAAAACGCATTGTCCATACATTGAAATGACAAATGTCCATCACCCATCTTTATAATATAACCACACTTGGTTATTTCTCAATCGTAAACAATTCACTAATTTTTAGTCCTCGCTTAAACTTCTCGAGAGTCGTGGCAAGTTGGAGCCCATCCTGGTAGATACAGGCCGAAAGGAGTTGGTCCGTTCGCACGTTTGTGGTTCTGCGGAAATGTAACATGGAGAGCTTGCAAGCTTTTTTGTTCATATTCAGCTGTAATAATCAACATATATCCGTACCCGTGATGTGACGCCAGTCCATCACAAAGAAGTGAGGCAATGTATTCAGCAGATTAATTAACCTAGGCGGCGGTAGCATCCGCAGCAGAAGCCTTTCTTTGGACTGTGGGATGAAAACGGAGTACTCGGGGAAAACTCACGCAGACACGGGGAGAACGTGCAAACTATATAGAAAGGCACCCGATCCAGGAACCGAACCCGGGCCCTTCTTGCTGCGAGGCGCCGGCGCTACTCACTGCGCCACCGTGGTACCGCGCATAGAAGTTCCGCGATTCTGAATGAAGCGAGTCTCCTCCGCTGCTGGATTGTGACCACAGCCTGTTCTTGCTACACCGGCCGCGGACCGCATCGCACCTCGGCGCTCGGCGGCCTTGAGCAGGGCCTCCGGACGAGCGACCTCTTGACCTTTGTGGGTAAACTTATCTCGGGCGGTAGGGGGCAGTGCAGTGGGCGGCAGGGTGACTGTGCAGTAGTAACGTCTGCGCATCACATATCCATGCATGCCCCTGGCGGATCGATTCCCGCCCGAGGGCGCCTTTCTGTGTGGAGTTTGCGTGTTCTCCCCCTGTTTTGCGCGCGTTTCCTCCGAGTTTTCCGGTTTCGTTAATTAATTGGCCAATAACATCATGACGCAGTGTCTGGCAAATGTTGTCGTCGGCTGACTGCATGGATGCCTTCCCCTAGCCTCTCTATGGTTTCCTCGCGTCGCTGTAATGATGTAAGTCGCCCTGGAGAAGGGCATCTGCTAAATTATAATTATTAATAATTCTTATTATAAAGTGCAGCAAAATCAATCGTTCTACTGTACGTCTGTGCTGCCGACGTTAATGAACCCGCACAGACCAGCGTGGGGAAGTATGGTCAATTAACCCCCAAGGAGGGATGCATGCATACATTTTATTCTTGAATTCTGAACCCAACATTATTCGTGTTTAACATGCGCATGTGGCTGCGTACAAAATAAGCCTTGGTCAGGTTAACGACGTTTAGCTAAATAACAGACCGCCGTGGTATTTCTCGAAATATCCATGCATCGTAGTAAAATATGGATTCATCTGCATTCAAGAAGAAGTTAACTTAGTTCATTTTGATCTCAGTGTCTGACAACCTTTGCCACAGAGGTCCTCGGTTAAACACGATAAACATGTATAAAACACAGTGCGAGCTCTATTGTTATAACCGAGAAAGGCAAGGCTCGGGACCCTTGAAGACGTTTAATATAACTGAGCACGTTTTCTTGTTCATCACGTGTTATCCCATAACGCACTTAAGATAATTGAGAAGCAGTAGAGCCACGCGTTTAGTTCCTGTTGTCTCGCAAAGCCTATTACGTGCAGGGGCGCACGCGGCACCACTTATCCCCCCCATTGGCAACTGTGGCACCGTGATGTGACGGAGAAGATGACCGATCGGTCCAGCCCTGGGTATTTACGCAGCGAGAGGCAAGACTGCCGAGAGTACCGCAGGGCTCTCCGCGATGCTCCGCGTGCGCAGGTTGCGGGCGCGATTTCGCGTCGCCCGCTCTGTCACCGTCACGTCATCACGACGTGGTATCGAGCGGAAACAAGGCGCAGGAAGCGAGGGAGATGCAGCGGAATGCTTTCCGTAGATTAAATGGAACGCTTGCGACCGGCGCTCTTAGCAACAATAAGCTGACGCGGCAATTACAGTAAACTAGTCGCGTGCGCCTGGCCGCAGAGAGTACGGGCCTGTTTGAAATGACGCGTTCGTCGCGGCATATTAGTTAAATGTATGAGCGCGGTCTTAATCGGGACCGCCTTAAGCTGGACATTAATTACAAAGCAATTCACTCGGTACGTTATCGTGGTATTGCCAAACTGAATTGCATATTAAAGCACGGTTCTTGGTTGCCTTTTGTTGGCTCAACACAAAAGCTCAACACGACTCGTCGACGTGCTGTGAAGAAGACCCATGGCCCGAAACGTCGTATGTCGTAGTTTTTTTTCGTGGAAATGTTACTGGGGAATATGTTGTTGAGTTGTTGAGTTTCTTTTTTTGTTATTGCGATCGTGCATCGCCGCTATCGCAGCCGCGGTATGAGTACATCGTGTGTCAGTTAAAGAGCTCGAGATTGACAGCTCATCACGTGTGCGACTTCGGAGCTAAACGGTTCACTATAAATAACGCGTGATATTACAAACCGCCTCGCCAGCGACACGTGCACGGAATCTTTGTGCAGGGTGGTCCACGTGTCTTTAGACCCCCATTGAATTGACCCCTAGCACGTGTTTTCCTTTGCTCGTTCGTTTGTGTTTAAAATAACCCTCATTTAATTATTGAAGATGGCTGATACGAGTGGAGTTCGTACCGAATAATGGCTCGTGGTGAGGAACATACGAGCGCGCGAATGATCACAAGCCGAAAAAAACCCCCAATGAATTTGGGGGTCACAAGATACGTGGATCATACCGTACAAGGCCCCAGCCTGCACGGCCGCAAAGCTGCAGTGCTGCTTAGTCCGGTCGCGGGGGGCGGGGGCGCGGGGGGGGGGAGCGAGGAGGCTGGTGCTGACTCCTGGCCAATGCCGACAAATAATCAGTGGCAAGCGAGTGATGTCGGACCCCGAGTCTGCCAATCCACCCCATTAACCGCCCGCTTCCCAGCGGCGTCGAGTATCGACAGAAATCCCCTATAACTGAGACGGCATAAGTGCTGTAAGATCTCTTAAGATCGCGCAGCACGGGCGCGCAGCGAGTAGCGCTGCCCACTCAGAGCAGGAAGCGCCCGGGTTCAATTCCCGGCTGGGGGGCCGTTGCGTCTCTCGGACGTTTGTTGTGTCGCGTGAATACGGCATCTGGAGCTTGGTAATTCGTTGGGCAGTTTATGATGTAGTAATAAGCATATGTATTTATAACTGTCTGTGTGGAGTTTGCATGTTCTTCCATTATCAGTGTGAATTTTGCCAGGTACTCCGGTTTCCTCCGACAGCCCATATACATGACGCTGCCGTTGCCTAGGTTAATTGACCCGCTGACTAAATTTCCCTTAATGCCCTGTGTTTGACTGGCGTCCTATTCAGGATAGAGCCCTTCCTTGTGCCCTGTGTTTGCTAAGGTAGACTGTGTTTGACTGGCGTCCTATTCAGGATAGAGCCCTTCCTTGTGCCCTGTGTTTGCTAAGGTAGACTCTGGCCTCCAGCGACACCTGAACACGATTACATGGTTAACGATGATGGCAACGACAACATTAAACATGATCTCTTAACATTTTTCCCGTTTCCAATTTGCAGTCACCTTGTGCTAACGGTGAGCCCCCTAAACGCGTGCAGGTATTCGTATTGTGAGTGAACCGGTCTCCAGTCTCCCCCTCACCAGCCAATAATATAATTGAGCATCAATTATGAGATACGACAGATCGCATAATGTGTCGGGCATCCCATATGCGCGGCCAGCACGCACGTTCTACTTGTGTAATGCACGCTTCCATTAGAGAGCGCGCAGCGGCCACCACGCCGCGTGTGGGCCGCATTCCCGTATGCGACGCATCGAGTCAGAGTCGACGGGACTCGCTAAAAGGTAAAACATCGCAATTCCAGCCGCTACTGGGCTGCGAGCGCAGCTTGTTGTGGCAAGACGTGGTCGCCTCTGCAGCTGTCCGGACAGTGAGGTTGTAGGGACGAACCAGAGCACGCCCTGTGAACCTTGGGTCGCAGGCCGAGCGCCGCGCACATTCCCAATGTACACGCTTCCCTGGGGAAGCCCTCGCGGTCATTGGCCGCGCGAGCGAATCTCGGTAACGATGTGTTGATTTATAATTTCGAAGCGTAGGCTGCGACTGCGTGGGTGGAGAAGTGGCGCGGTGGTTAGCGCCACGGCTCTACGAGCAACGAAACCCGAGACCCGTGCTTGATTAGCGGGAACTGTTAACATTAGTGGCGAATATCTGAACCAATCGTGCCACTCACACCCCCTCCCCCCAACCCCACCCCCAAGCTGCATCTTCACTGAGCTGCACTGACTAGCGTGGTGAAGTATGCTCAGACAACCTTTACATTATCCAACAGTGCATTGTTATGCATCATATATATCAGAAACTGCATCGTGGTACAGTTTGCTCTGGGTATGTTCCATTACCCTGGGGAGAGACAGGGGCGATGCCAACTGCCAGTGACAGAGAGGCGATGTGCTGATATAAGGAAAGGAGCTGTCAATTCTGGCGTCGCGATGTTGTTGATTTAAAACGAGCGATGCCCCTTGCGCGCGGCGTGGTGATGGCATCCGCCGCGCACACACACAACCCGCGAGTCGGCGCGCTTGAAAAACAAAAAAAATATGCCAGGGTCATCCGGCCGACTCATTAGGGGGTTTCTGCTTCTCGGTTGCTATTCGTTCTTTTCCCCACTTGGCTGCACCATTCCATAGTGTGCGGCTGGGTCCTCCGCAGCAGCCTCCCGCCGGCAGAATACTGATGGCACATTCTCCACCAGGAGGTGCTTCTACGGCAGCAGAAGACGGAATGCGCAGCGCCGCACGACGCCGCCGCGTTCGCCAGTCGTCGGGTTTCCGCGGGCCAGGACGCGCGGCCGCGCCGCCGTCTCCATAAGACCGAAGCCCCGGGAAGCGCGCCGAGGGCTGCTGCTCGGGAGGCGCGATGCGACGAGGCTCGCGGGGCGCCCGCTGCCGCATTCGCGGCAGCGACGCGCGCGCGAAGCTGTGAGATGCGCGGAGGCGGAGGAGGAGGAGGAGGAAGTGGTGGTGCCGCGTATTCATGCGGCACTCTCGACTTGAGCTCGCAATCGAGCTGTCGGTCGTCTGGTGGTAAAGGGTAAGGTTCGTCGGGACAGGAAGGGAAACGTCGCGAACACGGATCGCGTCGCGCGGACGAGCGGGCTCGCTTTTCTCGCCGTTACGTTTTCTGAGCGGATGTACATGATTGACTTGTCAACCCGAAGACTACCATGCGACGCGTGGTAACACATTGCTCTCGACGTGAGAGCGATTCGACGTGACAGTGGAACTGAAACACTTCTCCACGTGAGAGTAGTTCGACCCGGTGATGCTCAACCAGCCAGTCTAGAGACGGAGGAGCTCGCAAACTACGCCGGGAATCTCTCCTCTCTATCTGCAGGTGGCACGGCTGAGGACGCTACCGTTGCTCCAGCCGCACCGGTTGCCGGGCAAGTTCTCGGCGCGCTGTCCGCGGTGCTGAAAACTCCGATCCACGCACCGCGAGGTTGAGATTCGGGCGACTTTCCTCTCCCGGAATCACCCGACCCTGGCAATGACCACTAAATCGACGACGGAGTCCGCGTGGAATATAATCGATTCACGCGAAGGAGGCGCGTTATGGAGCTCCAGGTTCCCTGTACCAAGACGTACTCATAGCGCCCACGCGGCGAATTAGTCGAACTGGGCATCTTTATTGGCAAACCAGAGGGAGGGTCTTCTTGAAAGCATCCTTGCAGCGAGGGGGCATCATCCTGCACTCTCCCCGGCGTGTCGGTACGTGCACCCTCCACTGCGACGCGACGCTGTCTGAGCGCCTCTCTGTTTACTCCGCGTGTTCGTCAAACCGAGCGATCAACACGGGCGAACAGCGGCGTGCTCATCACAGAGCACCGCGCGCGTATCGCTATACCGAACTCGGCTGGGCCATTCGGGACATCGAAAAGGCCTTTGATGTGTTGTTTACCAGTGGCGCGACGCTGCAGCTTCTACGCGCAGCGAGGTCTGTAAGGAAGACAGACGAGTGGCCAGGATGAACGTGCGTTGTGGGGCGCGGGATTCACGATGTCCTGTTCTTCCGTACCCTTACGTTACGCGCGCATTCTTTGCTGTTGCAAAGAACTCGTCCGCAGGCGAAGCTGCTCCTGCTGGTGCCAGGGGATGCCGCGCGCGTCGTGTGCCGCGGCAACAGAGGTTTGCGTTACTGCGGATGTTAATTAGTCGGCAGCCCGCGCCCTTAGCGCGGCGTCTTCGATACTTTACACTGATAGCCGAATAACCATTGCGTCATGCGCCTTTTATAGACTGCATTAAGAGGACTGTCAGTGTAATAAAACACGCGCCGCGTTGACGTCTTGCCACGCGATACCGAGCTCTGCCCTACCCACGCAAACAACGACTCAACCTGTATTCATTACGAATGAAATGTCCAACGGGATTTATGTCATGCATATTATGAAATGACTTAAAAGGATGTTCCCCGCGAGTATATTACTGTCATGCGTTGGTCTCGGGCTATTGATCGTGTCTACGCAGCACACCTCGCGCTGCGCCTTGTACTGCAACAAGTAACGCGCAGTGAGGAAGGTTGCAGCCAGGCGCTGGCGCCCTCAACCATGGGGGTGAAACACTGCAGCCCCCCCCCCCCGCCTCCTGTATACGGTGGTGACGGGAGGGGGGGGTCTGATGGACGATGGACATCCATCAGTGTTGGGGAGGGGGTGGTCATTGAATGTTGCCTGGGGCCCCAGAATCACTGAAACTACCCCGGCCATTCCGGTACAATGCATTTAGTATGTGAAATCCGCCGACTGTCCGAATACAATCGCGTCCAGATGCATGCGACTGTGTGGCAGCAGTCTGATGTTCAGTTGCTAGGAACAACAGCTGCCCAAACGTTAGCCCCTAGGTTCGATCCTTGGTGTTGATAGACCCGGACAATCATCACGCTGCATCGTTAAGCCAGCAGTACCTCGTGAGCATCTGGATGTCCTGGGTGTGGAATGAGCAGCGATGAGTGAACCTGGGCACTTGCAGTCTCAATTAGTGACGTTGATGCCAGTGTTTTTTAATCATTGAGGGGGTGGTCTCGTTATTGATTTTTGCCTGGGGCTCCAGAATAATAAAGACCACCCCTGGCTATGGGGATGTCACTCGCGGCCAGGAGGTGTGGCCGGGCCGCTAGTTGGTGAGTTTCTGCAGCCCAGCGCTGGGGAGGGCTGCCGAGGCCGCGCCGGCCCCCAGGGCCCTGAGCCTCGTGGCGGAGCACGTACGCCGCATCCTCTATCAGACCGGCCCGGCTTCTGTCAACCAGAAACGGTTCTAATGATTCTGGGGGACCCAGACAAAATTCAATGATGAAAACGGTCCACACTGATTGAACATCGCCGAATCCTCCCAATGAATATCGCCATAATAGATTTAAATTCGAATCTCAATGCGACAATTGCCTGGGTCTGCCGAGCGTTCAAACAGCTCGTGTGTTCGTGCTACTGTAGAGGTCGCCAGCGACTTCCCTGAGCGCTCTCCCTGATCTGGGGGCGTCACCGGCTTCCCACTGAGGCGCTCACCGCGATTCCCATGGCTGTCGCTGTGCACAATTCGTTTGTTTCCAGTTATGCGCGTGGGACAATTATTCAGCTCTTGGTGGAGATTAAAATCCGTTGCTCCCTTCTCTGTCGCTGTGAAATAAACACAATTATTCCACACACAAAATTAGATGCACATATTTGCCAGGGTTTTAAGTGGGATTATTTTTTTTTCCGTAATCCGACAAATTGAATCCCCAAACCATTTTACGTATAAACGTGCATGTGATGACTCATTCCCGGCAGGCTTAGCCACACGTTGTTACCTTTCACATAGACAGCGACACGCACGGGACTCGCCAGCGTCACAATCGCCTCCCCAGCACAGCCGCCTGCAATGCGCGGTCTCTTGGGGCGGCACGACTGCGTTGCACAGTCCTCGAGCTGAACTCGGCGCGTCCAGTAGGTGTCCGAAGATTGCCTGGAGGCAGTGAGACGGGTGAGGAACTGAGGACAACCGCCGTTAAACGGGACACCTTTCCGTGGCCCTGAGATGCGTGAGAGAGACTGACGCTAAGTGTGCGACGCTAGAGAAGGCTCCGGCGCTTCACTGCGCAGTGCCACGTATCCGATCGGGGCCGCGTCACGAATACAGGTAGTTTTGCTGCTCTATTGGCCGGCGCGACTGCAGCAATGTTTTCCGGAGCTGAATGTCGAGGTCTGGGAGACGCGGCGAGAGCGTTTCAGGAGAGAGAGTTCGTTCGGGGTCGCTGTTCCTCGTCCTCCTCTGTTGAATGGGCGCAGGCTGTGGTGACTTCCAACACGATCCGCAGCTTGGGCCGCAGGGCCACACTGTCGTGCTAACACAGTCGTCTGGGTCACGGGTCCCCAACCCACCAGCGGACCGCGGGCGCCACCTAGTGGCCCGCGGAGACCAGATCTATGTGGGTTAATTGGGCCTTGAGGTGCGAAAATGTGAAAACCCCTGATCTATGCGAAACAGCTACGCATGGCCAACGGAGCGCTTGTCGCCCCTCTCATTCTCTCCCGCAGATGACTCCGCTCTGCTTTAGCATGGGTACCCGCGTTCTCCTCGCTCGCCTGCTGCTCCTCGCTCTGCCGGCAGCGGGGACTGCGGCCAGGTCCCCGGGCGCCGACCAGGGGAGCGGGCACCCGGTGGTCAACGTCGGGGTGGTGTTCGGGGGCACCTCGTACTTGCTCTACACCAAGGGCGTGAGCAACCGGCAGGAGCTGCAGAGTCTGCCCATCTCAGTCAACATCGTCACCTCGGTCATCAACGACACGAACCCGAGGAGCATTATGACGGAGCTCTGCAAACTGCTGGACAAGAACAAGGTGCACGGGATCTTGTTCGGAGACGACACCCACCAAGAGGCCATCGGCCAAGTGCTGGACGTCGTCTCGTCGCAGACGGGGATCCCCATCCTGGGCGTCTACGGGGGCTCCTCCATGGTCATGAGCAACAAGGTACGATCGCCGCCGCGGCATTGCGATGCACGACCACGCACAGCCGCCCCGGGCAGGCGGGGCTCTCGACTCCCTCTTGGCACAA
>JAZEWT010000002.1:39367694-39398765 GCA_036362905.1 Mordacia mordax
TTCAACAGTAGGACCGCCAGATGTTAATGCTGGAACAACGTTGATGTCCGTTAATTGAAGAGAATGTTCGTAATGCGATTGAAGCGATGCCGTTATAGTTTTACAAACGGACGTGCGCTTAACTAAACCGATGTGCGCACTGGAACACTTGCACGCTCGACACTAAGAACAGCTTTGGAAAGCATTCGTCGTGCATCGAGCCATGAAAACAACAACCGTGCGCTTACATTTCTTTGCACAGTAATCGATCGTAACATTTCCACAATCGGACAGTGCAACCTCATCTAACATTTACTAAGCAGGCTGATGTCACTGACACTCGAATGGAGGTGTTCATGACCCTGAAATTAAGATTTTCAGTCTCTACCGACTGAGCCAAATGGGCTTTTCTAGAGTATCCTGTCTTAGGAACTGCTCTGATAGTGTTGTTGTTGACATGCCGCTCTATCCACAGCTCAGATTTGTAAAAAACAAACAAACAACGTTCTTGTTGTTGTTGACGTGCTGTTCTCTCCACAGCTCTGTGTAGCGCCTAGTGATCCTCGGGTGAAAAGCGCTCTAGAAGTACAATGATTATTATCAAAGCTCCTGTACGCCTCGGGTTAACGGCGCCTGACTCAACCGCACACGCGACAACTGTGCACGCGTTGGTGTTCAATGTTTAATAAGTAGGTGACCTTCACGACGAGGTGAGAGCCCATAGAGGCAGAGCCGATTTGCGCTAATTATTGGGGAAGGGATAAAATCGCACATCAGTACAATACCAAACGCGTAAATAAAAACATCTCAGGCTCCACGGAGACGGATAAATACAAAAATACCCTGAGAGATGTTTTTTTCTCTCTCAGGACACACATGGGCACTGGGTGCTCATTGGGTGCAGAGATTTGTGAAATTCGTTTTTCCCATCCGGCGATATTTTTTTGTCTCTCGCTGCGAACGCCTCCCGCCGCTGCCCGCCTCCTCGTTGCTCCACCTCCCTGCCCGAAGAGAGTCCCCCTCCCACCACACCAAAGACACAGATCCCCCGTGTAGCCTTCACGGACTGTCGGGTCAAGTGCTCTTAGCGAACACCTGTGAAGATTCGCACGGCACATGAGTGGGCGGGCGCACATCCCCCCGCCCCACTGACTTTGTCGCCCTGAGGTGAGGACATTTACCCTCGCGCCAGGTACTCATCTGAGGATTCGTCGACCTACGGGAGGACCAGGACTGGTTCCGAAAATCGCCACTGGTGTTGACCGTTTGTGAGAATCGAGCTCTGGTCGTCGTGTTTGTAGCGCAGCGCGCTAACCACTGCACCACAGCTCCCCAAGGGCACAGATACACGCGGGCTCGCGTCTCCACTCCCGCTGGCCTTAGTGGGGATGTAACGATGTAAATCCCTCTTCCGTCGCGACCGGGGTGCATTGTGACTTCCCGTGCTGTCTCCGTTTCAAGGCTTTGTTTGGAGCACACGTAGATTCACTCTCTCTCTCTCTCGTTTGGAGCACACGTAGATTCACTCTCTCTCTCTCTTGTTTGGAGCACACGTGTATTCTCTCTCTCTCTCGTTTGGAGCACACGTGTATTCACTCTCTCTCTCTCTCGTTTGGAGCACACGTAGATTCACTCTCTCTCTCTCTCTTGTTTGGAGCACACGTGTATTCTCTCTCTCTCGTTTGGAGCACACGTGTATTCTCTCTCTCTCTCGTTTGGAGCACACGTGTATTCTCTCTCTCTCTCGTTTGGAGCACACGTGTATTCACTCTGTTGTTTGGAGCACACGTGTATTCACTCTCGTTAGGAGCACACATTTATTCACTCTCTCTCGCGTTGGTAGAGTCTTGTGCAATCCACTAACTTGAAGGTAATATTCTCGTCATACCTTTGATCGCGTACGCAGTAAATAACCGATTCTCACAGGCACGACTTACTGCCTGCAGTGAGAGGACAATAATCATTGCGATCAATGAACCGAGCGCCATGGTGATTTACCTTGTTTTTAGTATATAGTATTAAACAGTGAACCACAAGCAGTGCTCATCACATAGTAGTTCCCATGATCCACTGTGATTGATAACGATGATTTACAATGTGACGTGCGCGCAGCTGCCGTTCACTCGCAGACACAGCGACGCTACAGCAGCCGAGCGTGTAAACAATTGCCCAGCCTCTGTGGTCCTATATTTGAATGTTTGTAACAACTCCGTTCATCTTTCGTATAGCGTGATGATTCGTACCGATGAAAGCGTGGTGATTAGCAACTTACTCGCTGCTGGGAGGAGTTGTTTATACAATGAAGAATGTCACGAAGATTTAGTTTAAGCGTGATACTGTGCCGTACAGGGCGGCACGGTGGCTCAGTGGGTAGCGCTGTCGCCTCACAACAAGAATATCCCGGGTTCGAATCTCGGCTCGGCTGCCTTTCTCTGTGGAGTTTGCATGTTCTGTCCCCGTGTCTGCGTGGATTTTCGCCGGGAACTCCGATTTCCTTCCACAGTCCAACAAACATGCTCCTGCATAGGTTAATTGGCTCGCAGACTAAATTGCCCTCAGTGCCCGGTGATGGACTGGCGTCGCATCGTGGGTGTATCCCTGCCTTGCGCCCCATGTCTGCCGGGATAGCCTCCGGCTCACCGCGACCCCGTACAGGACTAAGCTGTTTCTGACAATGAGATGAGATGGGACTCAGCCGTACAGATTGCTTACGTCACCGTTCGCCGTTCGGCACTCACTCGTATTGATTATTCGCCGGTGAGGAAAGCCTAAGTCGCCATGAAAGCGCCACCGCCCATCTCCATCGCCAAGCCAATCTCTGAGGCGCCGCACGCGTCTCTGCATGTGGCCGCAGGTCGGCAAGTGGGAGAACGGGCTGATGAAGCTCAAGTACCCCATCTGGCCGCGCTACGAGTTCTCGTCGTCCACCATCAAGGACGAGCGGCACCTGAGCATCGTGACGCTGGAGGAGCGGCCCTTCGTGATCGTGGAGAACGTGGACGCGCTCACGGGCACGTGCATGCGGAGCACCGTCGCCTGCCGGCAGGAAATCAACATTACCGAGTGGGTGCCGCCCGCGCGCCCCCCACACCACCACCACCACCACCACCACCCACCCCACCACCACCACCACCCACTCGCACGCTCATGCCACCCGCGTGCTCAAACACAAGACACCTGCTACAAGACATTACGTTTGCAATAACCGCACACGCTTGTGGCGAAACATTCAACAATATGGTAAAATAATGCATAGGGTGTTCTTTGACAGTGATTGGCTCACAACAGAGACAGCCTTGTAATGATGTAGCTTTTCACGGCTCGATGCATGATGATTGCTTCGAAAAGCTGCTGTCTCGACGCGGCTGTCCCGAGAGAGCAGCTTTTCGAAGCAATCATCAGAGACATCCTTGTTTGTGACCTAGTCTGTGCAGTGTTAAGCCAAATGTTTCCAAAAGGCAATCTCCTCAAAGACGACACAGGCATGGAAGCATTAATGGCTCGGCTCGAGCGGTTAACTTCTGCTACATTAGTGTCAGTAAGAGTAGAGTCTTTTCTGTTTCATCGCCAGTAGGCTTATAAAAAAAATAGTTGTACCTGTATTCCCTTACTCGAGCGGGTGAAACAGCAAGCGACCTCCACACACCCCGCATCACTCATGCTCAAGTGTAGACCGTAGATTCTGTGCCGAGTCGCACTACACAGGGACTGCTGCCACCGGGGGTGCCCTATGGATGAGATGTGAGGCTCCGAGGCACGCAATACGTGTGCGTCACCCATTGCACCGCCCTGGGTTCCACCGACCCAGAATGTCACGAGTCCCAGGTGCTCGCGGTTCAAATCCGGCAGGCCTCCCTGGTTATTACTGCGGGTTTATTAACTGTAAACACTGTTCCACTTAGTGGACGTTAAAACGATCCCACGTCCATCGAAATGAGGGTGGCCAACATGAGACTTCACCCGTTGCTCGGTGAGAAGTCGCTCATTCTCACCTCTTGCCCCCATTGTCTAAAACTATCTTCCCTCTGCCCTCCATGCTGTAATGTCCCTGCCTCTGTAAAGATTCAAGCGTTAGGACCTCTGTTCCTCGGCTGGTCTCGACACGAAGTCGTATGTAGACGCTACTTGAAGTAGCAGGTGCACTGAGTGGGGTAGTGAGGATGGCGGTGAGGGTAGCTGTCATGTGGTGAGGATTAGTGAGTGGTACCGTAGTATAACGACTGTGAGATACGGTGATGCACAACGACGGAACTAGAGATTCTTGTTATTGTACAACAACAACCACCACCATGTGCGCTGGGTGGCGGTGACGTCACCACGGCGCTTGTGCCAGACCAGGTGTTCCTTGAGGCCACGTGAATTGTCAAAGGCTTGCAGAAAGGTCACGGGACAGACCAGGTGTCATGGGCTGCCTGACTGATATAACTGGCAGATGCACCACTTATACTCCGTACTCTGCCAACGTTCTGGTTTAAGCTGCCCAGCACTTCGCTCGGTGTAGTTAGCTTAGCTCACCTGCTCTCCACCGTTATTGGAGGGCGACTACCTCCAAATGCCTTTCGCGCAGCTCCTCCACAGAGATCGATCTTGATACACGTTGACTAGCCACATTGGTCCATCTCTTCTCCAGCCCGCACCGCGCTGATTTACCCCCTCTATCCGGCCAAACATAAGCTGCTTGTGGATGCGGTACCTGAGCATACGAACTACACGACCCAGCCGGAGGAGCCCACCTATAGGACCCTGTCCAGATCTTTCGAGAATATGTGAGCTCATCACACAATCAAATCTTATTAAACTGGATCGTATGCAGCCAGCCGAAAAGTTTTAAATAGGTGCAGATGTTCTGCTGGGGGGGGGGGTGTCCACATTTTACAAGTATAGGGAAGAGATTACGTGATTGCAGCTGATAAGACCCGAAGCTTCGCGTGGAGCGAGAGGCTCGGCAGCTTCCACACAGCGTTACGCAGCCGAGGAAAAGATAATGCTACCCGACTGATTCAGAGTGAGACCTCTGCTGCCAAACTGGAGCCGGCCATAAGTACACTTATGGAAACTTCTCCACTCTCTCCACAGCTTTTCCATCACTGGTGGAAAGCTGAGGGGATGTCGTGTTTGGTGGCATAAAATACCCAGGCAGGTGCTTGGTTTTGGTGGGGCTAATGGTAACACCCTACCTCGTTGTGGCATGCTCCAGGTTCAACAGCAGAGCCTCCAACTCTGCTGATTTAAACTATCTCAATGTGAACATCAATATTTGCAAAAAAAAAGTTTTGAAAGTCCGTAATATCAAGGTCTCCTTTGCCTTAGAGTGAGTGTCAAAAGTCCCATTCGTTATAAGCCAGCCTGTTGTTCATTGTATAAGTTCGCTGAAGCCAGACCATTATACTTTATATCGTTCACAAAGTTTTAAATTGTTTAATGTAGCGTTGCTTGTGCTAAAGGCAGGAAAATGGCATGAGGTGAATAATGGTCCGATGGCCTCAGGAGAATGAATACGGTGGTTGAGTAAACGTGGCCCCTTTGTTCTGAGTGCGACCACTAGCGCCTGTGAGCAGCATCTCAGGAGACCGCACAGTATCGCCATCGTATTCTCTCATCTCATTGTCTGAAACCGCTTAGTCCTATACAGGGTCACGGTGAAGCCGGAGCCTATCCCGGCAAACACAGGGCGCAAGGCAAGGATATACCGACGATGGGACGCCAGTCCATCGCCGGGACCATCGTATTCTGCGATGCTTTATTTTTGTTCAGATTGATTAAGGTTGAATTAGTCTTTATTTTATTTTGAACCATTTCGCGTGTCTATTTTAATTCCAAGACACCAACGTTTCTGTCGCGTGACCAGTGGGAAAGCGCAGCGTTCCTTGATGAGTTGATGTCAATAATAGGTTCCACGATGTCCGTTTCCAGTGTGTTCTCCAACGCCAGGCGATGCACTGCTTACGGAGGCTTTCGTTTCATGAAAAGAAAATACGTTGTTGTTGCGGATTTGCTGTTCTTTTATCGTTGTTGTTGTTGTTGACGTGCTGTTCTCTCCACAGCTCTGTGCTGCCCTTTGTGACCTTCTGGTGAAAAGAACCCTGGAAGTGCGATTATTATTATTAAGTAGAACTCGTATTCCGCGGTCATCCAATCAGAGGCCTCGGCTGCTTAGCTTCCTCCCTGAGTGACCACTTGACCAGAGCGAGGTGACGCTTCCTCCGAATGCTCCGCGACCAATAGACCTGCAAATCACTCGAACCAGGGACATGTGGCGAGTTCTAGACCTGTGTCTCGAGTCTCACAGCCGCACGGATTAACAAGCCCCGGTCCCAGCACCTCGAGTCCTGTGGCGACTCGCAGTCCGGGTCACTCCAGTAAAGGTCTTCAACCCGCAGTCTTGGCAACGTTTCCTCTAATGATTGAGGCTGCCTGACCCATGCCCTCCTCTACCATTACTATTACCCCGTGTGTGGTCGAGCCGCCTGTCCCCAAGGCCGTTATGGGATCATTTGTCTCGGATCTCTGCACCTATGACACCCTGCGGTGGCTTCATCGCACCTGCGCACGTCAGACTGAGGGCAGACGCAGGCCTCTCCACGGCGATTCCACAACCGCGGCTTCGGCAGACCCTCGCTACCGCTCTATGGTTGTCTGATTTGTTGATTTGCCGTGAACTTGGACGGCTCGCGAAATAGGGAGCGGATGACGAGGTGAAGGCAGATGAGTGGGGAAAAAAATCTGGGAGAGTGGCATAATGCGAGAGGCTTCAAAAACGCACTCAGCCATAAAGGTGGCCCTGCGAGCCCGGGTGGGTGAGGGACGATCATTAGCGGGCAAGGCGGCCAGACGGAAATGGAGTTTCAAGAATGGAGCTCTGAGTGAATTTCATCAGAGGTTTGGGTTGACAATGCGATTGTCTTCCGTGCGCGGATTGTGTCTGGTGTCCTACAACTGTTTTTTAGTGAACAATTAGTTATCCCATAACATAATAATATATAGGAAGCGGTGTCCGGCGGGTTTGCGCCGGCTGACCGCCTGACTGACCCCCCCCCTCCCCCCGCCCCTTCTCGGGCAATTTCCTTTGCACCTCCTACCCGTATCATCTCGTCGATGACAAGTCGTGGAATGTGTGCAGTGGGTTGTAAATTGTATTTATTTTATATATGTCTTGTGCAAAGCCGAGTCCCACTCATCTCCAATGGTGACCCTGCATCACCGGTGCGAATTCCACATTTCTACGACTGAGGGCCAGTTTGCCACAAGATCTCTCACTACTCAAATCCTTGTCGATGCTCAGCTTTAGTTTAAACTCATCATGGCCGTGACACTGTGTTCTGTTACCGTTATGTGTTTGTCTTTGTGCGTCTCGTCGTGAATTCCATCGCCGTGCGTTTTGTGTTTAACACACCTCTCCCTGAACACGGGCACGGGATGTTAACGCCGTTACGTAATCGTGGGGGGGGGGGGTTGTGTGTCGCGAATGTTGTGCAGTGCAGCGCGTTAGTTATTCTGAGTCGCGTACAGCTCATCAGCCAAAGCAGCGTGCCGCCCAGAGCACAGATGTCACCCGCATCCATTCGGGTGACACTTCATTGCTAATGTATTTGTTTTTTTTCTATCCCCGAAAAAAATCCTTTAATACTTAACGTGCTTCCATTGTGATTGACGTTTTATAACTACCGTCCAAATGATGTCTACCAAATACATAGAATGCTGTTCTATCCCATTTAACATTTTAAAAAATTAATGCTGAATGCGTGCTTTAAAGCATTGCTTTCTAATTTTACTTTGTATATACTGCAGTGATATGTGCACTTTAAATGCTGTTGACAGATTAAGAGAGACGCTCAATTAGGAGCTCAGTCAGTCACTATTCTATACAGAGGCCTGATTAAACTAAATGGAACGTTTGTTTTTTGGAGGAAAAATAAGCAAATGTTTCGGGACGAGTTGGCAACTGAGCCCATTAAGGGAGCCTCTGCACGGCGTGGAAGACCGGAACCTATCCTGCCACAGGGCGATAATCCATAGTTGGTCACCAGGGGAAATTTAGTGAGCAGACCAGTTGACATAGAGAGCAGCAACATGTTTTTAGACTTTGGCAGGAAATATACATCCCTTTGTTAACATTGCTAAAAATCCTTCACGTTTTGTTACTTATTAAACAATTCATATAGAGTTTTAATAAAAATCCTACAGGCTACCTTTAGATAAAGCGTGGATATGGCACGATAGAGTCAGGAGTCCGGCCCTCTATGTGAGAAGGCCTCGCCACGTGTTCAGACCTTCCTTCACGGGGGCTCTGCTTCTCAAACTTTCAACCGATGGGCTAACCTGTAATAGTTCTGTACAGACAGATTCACGAATCCGTTGCTGTATCACTATCATCTTGGCCACCGTGCATATAAATATTTAAATAGTTCTCCGAATTCCCCATAATAAATACATACAATACTGATTCCGCCCAAATAACACAACAGAATTCAGTTGTACAGTGCTCAGTAAGTGTGAGCATTGGGCTTCAGCAGTAGCCCAGGGTGCACTTCTACAGTGCATCCTGGGCACAGGACACAGCCTCCGAACTTCGAGCATTAACACAAAATTCTAAAAGTCATTCAAGTGCTTTGAATTGGATTTCAACCCCGGGTATTAACAACGAAAGAACAATAACAACAATGGCACATTGGGTCGACTCGATAAGCCTTCGGTATAAATGCTAAACTCTACAAAATGGAAAGACCTTACATGGATGATATCCCCAGCCCCAGGCGGTGAAAGCTAAACCCCAAGTATTGTAACGGCGTCTTTGTCCCTGCCGAGGCGACTATCGCTGATTGCCCAGCCACATCGAGGCATGATCGGTAAGCTGACGCCGCATGCTGATAGATCCAAGAGGACCACCTCACCAGCTTCGCACCTTTGATTAACTCCGAGCGTCGACCGCGTCACGCCGCGTCAACCGCTCACTCGAACCGCCCACTCCTGTCACCGGTAACGTCACGCCGCGTCACCACTCGCTCGAACCGGTCACGTCGCCCGCGTCACGCCGCGTCAACCGCTCACTCGAACCACCCACTCCTGTCACGGTAACCGCTCGCTCGAACCGGTCACGTAACTGGTGACGACGCCCATCCACCGACTCCGCGCCACTGCGTGGAGATGGAGGTGCGGTTGGCGCGATTCCAGCGGAAGCGTTTAAGCTCAATGATAACTTTTGACATGCATACGCCATGCGCAGAATGAGTTGTAATACATTTTAATAACACAGTTTGGGCTTGAGCGTGGTGTGTGGGTGTACACAGAAAAATTAACTTAGACGCGGGGTAGAATAGTATGAAAACAATTTTCATCTCCTCAGTTCGACTTTATAATTGGATATGACTTGACATTTAAATTTCACTGCCTTTAAGCGGCCCATGCCCATCTGTTTCCTGCGCTCATACTTAGCCTTCCTCAGAAAGCAGCCGCCCTTCTAGCCTCTTCTTTCCCCCCGTTAGTCACATGGTCAGCTGGCGCCAACCAGCCAGACACTACGTTCTATATATTATGGTGGTATCAGCCAATTAATGCGTGTTTGTTCGCTGTGGGAGTAAATCGGAGAACTCGAACGAAACCCACAGGGAATAACACATAAACGTCACGCAGAAAGAGGCCTGAGGCTGGAATAGAACCGCCTCAAACAGGAGCTTTTTTCGTGAGGCGACACGGATGTTACCACCGCGTCAACCTGCCAACCCATAATTTTAACGACCACTCTGCGGTTTGACGCCTCAATGCGTGTCGTGGCCGTGCCACTGCAGCACTTCGGGAGACACGAGCCCCTACGTGAAGCGCTGCTGTAAGGGCTTCTGCATTGACATCCTGAAGAAGCTCTCCACCACCGTGAAGTTCACCTATGACCTCTACTTGGTGGTGAACGGGAAGCACGGAAAGAAGATCCGCGGCGTGTGGAACGGCATGGTGGGCGAGGTGAGTACGGTGCTCGCTCAGGTCCTCCGGCCGGTCCGGACGTGCTATCGTCCGACCTTCGCACTGCTGCACATGGGTCTCGCACACACTTGTTGGCTAGGGATGCCAAATTATTTATTTCGAATGGTTGATATTAATGGTGCCTACGTTAAATTGCGTATAAATAATACGTTATTTAGTGTTCAATGTAATGCTATTGCATTTTAAAATTTGCAATGCGCGCATATTCAATTTCGAAGGTTGTTCATTTGAAGAGAGAACGACTCAGAGGCGCGAAGTAACCTGGAAGTGAGGGGGGCGGATGAGTCAATCCATGTGGTCAGCCGGTGCCAACCTGCCAAGCACTCCATCCTATAATGTTATCGGTCAATTAATCACTGGCTAGTTTGAGCTGTGCAAGGAAACTGGAGAATCTTGAGCAGGGGAAGAATACAAGAAACTGTTCACAGATAGGCACCCAAGGTTGGAATCGAACCACCGTGGGATGGAATTTCTTTCTTTCAGCCACAGATGTTGTTGCTGCATAAACACTTTGCCCCTACGACCAATTAGAGCCAAATCTTACGTCCAGGCTAAATAATTCAAGTTGACTGGAAGACCCGAATAGAGCAAAGGAAGAACAATACAAGCAAATGATGGAAATTTTAAACACGAAAGAATTGTAGTGATGTGGGTATTCAGGCTCTGATGGTGCCTCTGATATGGGAGTGGCAGCATCGCGAAGGAGAGAGGAGGAGCGCTTGAAACGGCTGTCGAGAGAGAGCAACTCTTAAAATAAATTCACAAAGAACCATGATTTAATCAAATCGTGTGTTGTGTCACAGGGGGCGTGAAGGATGGTTAAGTAAAACCAAATGATAATGTTCTATTCTTTTAAAACACCCAAAAGTTTATAGCGCGAGTTTATAGCGCGGGTTTATAGCGTGGATTTATAGCGCGGATTTATAACGTGGGTTTATAACGTGGCTTTATAGCGCGGGTTTACAGCGCGGATTAATAGCGTGGGTTTTTAGCACTGGTTTATAGCGCGGGTTTATAACGTGAGTTTATAGCGCGGGTTAATAGCGCGGGTTTATAACGCGGTAAACGCTGTTCTCGGTGTGAACGCGGGCTGCAGGTGGAGCAGAAAAAAGCCCACATGGCGGTGGGTTCGCTCACCATCAACGAGGAGCGCTCCGAGGTGGTCGACTTTTCCGTGCCCTTCGTGGAGACCGGGATCAGCGTGATGGTCTCCAGGAGCAATGGCACAGTATCGCCCTCCGCGTTCCTCGGTGAGAACTCCGCGCGGTCGCATCGCGAACCCCTAGAGGGAAGTGTCTCACGCTCAGGTGTTGTACGAGTTTTGGGCTGACGCAGAGAGCCAACACTGTGAACTTTAGTGATGGAGGGAATAGTGTTCAGCGGTTGGCCAATGGCGCTATTAACCTCAGCTACCTGAGCTCAATCTCAGCCACTGCTAACGTGAGTGACGGGCGATGTCTGAGCCGGGCATGGGCCCCCCCTCCCTCCCCTTCGCCGACTGACGAGGGGACCAGTCAATCAATGGCCGCGGATCCGTAAATAAGAGTGAATGCGTGAACTCTTGGCACGCTGCTTGTGAAAGGCTGCCAAGTCCTGAACTAGAAACAAAATTGACAGCAACCCAGGATAAGCAATTTGGCAGCATGTGAGGGAGAAACTTGTAATCCTGATGTAATCAAGCAATCGGGAATGCCACTCAACACATGGGACACACGCCCTGCATTATAAGGCAGGTTACAGACACAGGTGTTGGGGTGTCACCCATAGGTCGGCGACCTATGGATATTTATTATTACAGCAGAAAATACCCAGTGAGCTTGCACGCTCTTTACGGGATTCCTGTGACACAACAAACATATCATCATATCATATCATTATCTGAAACCGTTTAATCCTATATAGGGTCACGGTGAGCCGGAGCCTATCCCGGAAACACAGGGCGTAAGGCAGGAATACACCCGACGACGGGACGCCAGTCCATCGCCGGGCATTGCGGGCCAATTTTAGTCTGCGAGCCAATCAACCTATCCAGGAGCATGCTTTTGGACTGTGGGAGGAAACCGGAGTACCCGGCGAAAACCCACGCGGACACGGGGAGAGCATGCAAACTCCACACAGAAAGGCACCCGAGCCGAGAGATTCGAACCCGGGACCTTCTTGCTGTGAGGCGACAGCGCTAACCACTGGGCCACCGTGCCGCCCCCACAACAAACATGCGAGTCGAAAAAAAACATATATAGAAATAACAAATTAACCAAACACAATTAAAAAAACAACAACAAAATGTACACACAGCATTGCAATGGGGAGGCAAGTATATACGTAGCATATAGCACATTGAGAGGGAACAAATGCAACATTAGCAACATTTCAAACACGAATCACTATTTAAAATCACAGCTAGGTAGATATTCTAATTCTAATTAGGTTGCTAAGGGCGGCACGGTGGCCCAGTGGTTAGCGCTGTCGCCTCACAGCAAGAAGGTCCCGGGTTCGAATCTCTCGGCTCGGGTGCCTTTCTGTGTGGAGTTTGCATGCTCTCCCCGTGTCCGCGTGGGTTTTCGCCGGGCACTCCGGTTTCCTCCCACAGTCCAAAAGCATGCTGCTACATAGGTTAATTAGCTCGCAGGCTAAATTGCCCCGCAGTGCCCGGCGATGGACTGGCGTCCCATCGTGGGTGTATCCTTGCCTTGCGCCCTGTGTCTGCGGGGATAGGCTCCGGCTCACCGTGACCCTGTATAGGACTAAGCGGTTTCAGACAATGAGATGAGATGAGATTAGGTTGCTAAGTTTAGTAGATAATCTAATTCTAATTAGGTTGCTAAGGTTAGTAGATATTTTAATTCTAATTAAGTTGCTAAGCTTAGTAGATAATCTAATTCTAATTAGGTTGCTAAGGTTAGTAGATATTCTAATTCTAATTGAGTTGCTAAGCTTAGTAGATAATCTAATTCTAATTAGGTTGCTAATGTTAGTAGATGTTATCATTCTAATTGAGTTGCTAAGGTTAGTAGATATTCTAATTCTAATTAGGTTGCTAAGGTTAGTAGATATTCTAATTCTAATTAGGTTGGTAAGGTTAGTAGATATTCTAATTCTAATTAGGTTGCTAAGGTTAGTAGATATTTTAATTCTAATTAAGTTGCTAAGGTTAGTAGATATTCTAATTCTAATTAGGTTGCTAAGGTTAGTAGATATTCTCATTTTAATTGAGTTGCTAAGGTTAGTAGATATTCTCATTCTAATTAAGTGGCTAAGGTTGCTCATCGAAGGTAGTGACAGAGATGCCTTCGGAGCAAGCTTTCTAGGTCCCGTGGTAACTGTGCGATGAACAGCGTAAATTGATCGCGAAATGCGGTGGCACCATAATCATTGGATGCGACGGCTTCTTAATTTTTAATGATAATTCCTGAGTCAGCGAGAAGAGACTTAAGCCGGCGATTCGGTATTAAAGCTGAATGTCGGGGATGGAGACTTGTGCAAGTGAGCGGAGCTCGTCTGCTGTCCTCACATTGACAGGGGGACTGGTCCGAGGTCAGAGGCCAGAAGTGAACCTGGTGCCGTGTGTTTACACGGCTGCGCTGTCACCACCTCGCTGAGTCGCGTAGAGTCATTAACGTATACAGAATTACACCTCACTGGGCCACAGTGCACTGGACCACAGAACCCAATAGCCACCCGAGTGCGTCAAGGAAGGCTGTCACGGTCCTGGGGGTGGCTGTGATCTTGTTTGGCTTCATAATGAGGTAATGGTCAATTCGGATCTCCAGGGGAGGAGTGGTCCACAATCGCTCTCGCACCCACGCTGAGGGAAATTATTTGGTGGTTGTGGGTTTTGTGTGGTGGTTGAACTCGAGAGAGACAATAGAAAGACACAAACAGCTTCCAAGCGATTTGTCTCAAGTTTAATTACCCCCCACTGCCAATGTCATTCAACGCAAAACAGCATCCCGCAGTTGATCTTGCTCAATGCTACCAAGGCAACGCAATGCAACACGATCTAAGATACGATGCAAACACACAACTGCACGTCCTTCCCGTTTAACCAACCCCACATTTCTTATCACAGTCTCTACGGCAGATTTGAAGTCAGTGTAGTTGTGTCTAGGTGCGAGATGCCCTACTTTATGGAGTTGCTGGCGACGAACGCTTTCTCTGCCGCACCTTGTCAACCGATGCACCTGGCGCCACTCAGAGGCACTTTTTTCACACAAGCCGATCAGACCTGTGCCGCGGTCAGGCATTCTCCACTGCTGGCCTGGCTGTCTCGCTGAGACAGACGCCACCGTTATAGCCGTGTTGGTCTCCCCTACAGTCGCTGCTCTAGATGTTTTACCATCACAGCAGCGCATGCACGAGTCAGGCTCGGTCCGCTGCTGATTTGCGCCACCTCGCCCGAGCCGCTGCTGCTTTCGCCATCGATCCCGAGACGACCCTTAGTCGTCTCGGGCTCCCATTAAGCGGGTGATGGCTGATTCCGTCTCTCGCCCTGTTCTACTGCCGGCCTACGCGTGTGGCTGCACGATTCTGTTTGCACCACGCGCTGTGTTTGTCCGGGCTGTCGTCGATCTCCTCTTCCGGCCCCGTCTCCATCGTTCTCTTTTGTGTCCTTGTACGGTGTCTTTCCCCGGCGTCGACTCCATTGAGCCTCCGTACATCGCCTTGTCTCGCTGGACCCCCTGCTCTGATCCCGACCAGTCCGATCCAATTCGCTGCCCTCTATTCATCAACAATAGATCCCTCACGGTTGATCTTCCTCCGTGAGGTCATAATCTTTGATCTTCCTCGGAGCAACGTTTGTATCTCTGCAGACGTTCGCATCTCACGCGAGCGTTTCCCGACTTCAAACCGGCGCATCTATGAAGCTCCCTCGTCAGTGATAGATTCCGTGGTCGCCGGTCTCAAGGCTGCTCCACCAGTCAGTGTCCACACGCATTCATCCCCGTTGCCATCACGCGCTGCCGACGTTACCTTGCTGGAGTGTCGTCAACGCGTTAATAAATTCTACCATCACCCCTTTTGCGACAGGTAATACGATCGATATCTCATACCCGGTGTGTTCCAACATTTGTCCCAGCATTTACAGTGTCGTTCCCAGTCTTACATTCTTTTCTGACTTTTGTGACCCTCGGGTGAAAAGCGCTCTATAAGTGCAACTATTATTATTATATTCCTTGTTTGTTTGTTGAACAATCATTGTTATGATTTATGTTATATCCTCTAAAGTATAGCCATTATTTTACTTTCAATTGGACTGCGCTAATGTTGTTGTTGTTGTTGCTGACATGCCGTTCTCTCTACAGCTCTGTGCGCCGCCTTGTGAGCCTCGAGTGAAAAGCGCTCTACAAGTACAATCATTATTATATGAAACCATATTTGTTGCCCGTGTGTGTGACCGAGTATCCGTGGTCCACTGTTGGTTCCGCGTCCATATTATGTGCACACTGTAGTGCTACAGAGGACAATCAAACCCGACTCAGCATAATAATGAAGCAATGCTCTTACGCAATAATAACGAATCTGACAATGAGTTTATTCCATCGTAAACAACCACACATTTGTGAGCGCCTGTAAAATGCTCGCGGTGCGCCCCGTGCATCATCTGCATCGTGTGCGTGCATGCGTATGCCGGCAAACCCTTCCGTCTTTGTCATTTTTCTTACAAGCGGAGAGAAATACCCGAGGGGAACTCTTTAATGTTCGTGCATTTGTATGCAACTGCCAGACGAATGGCAGGGCATCGACAGCACCAATCTTACTTAGTAACATGAAATGTGTGCAACAAGCTATCGTGTCGATGCTGCTCGCTGAGCCTTGCTGGAGAGGACCCGGCCGCCTCTCCTCCGCCAGAGGGTGAACCCCACGTGTCGCGTCGTCGTGTCTTTACAGAGCCCTTCAGTGCCGCCGTGTGGGTGATGATGTTCATCCTCTGCCTGATGCTCTCCGCCATCGCCGTCTGGCTCTTCGAGTACCTGAGCCCCGTGGGGTTCAACAGGAACCTGGCGAGTGGGAAAGGTACGTGATAATCAGACAGGGGGAAGGGGAGGAAACAAAGGCATTCTCACATTTCCCCCTGTACATCGCTGGTCAATCTTCATTAGATTTTTTTTCATGGCTAAATAATTCACTGTTCCTTGAATCAAAATACTTTTTTTTTTCTGATTAGAGCATAATGTGAGTATAAAGGCAATTAGAGCTGTGCACCACCGAATGCAGCCACACAAACCGAGCTGTCACTTCGGACGAAGGTGCCGGTTGATTTGTCTTTTGGCGAAACGATTGCATTATACAGTGAGCTGAGTGTGACGCGTTTTGGGCGACGTGTTGCTGGAGACCACAGAGAGTATCGTTGGGCATCAGCAAGAGGAGGAATAGAAGGGCAAAGGTTCACACCTCGAGGCTTTTTCAGAAGACTGGTTTGCTGACACACGAAATCAGTCGGCACATTTGCCCAGGTGACAACTGGATTGTTTGGCTGTCGGGTGGTGGATTTATATAATTCTAATCGACGTCGTACCCACGCGATCTAACTGAGATCATACTGATAATCAATCACGATATTAGTTTGCAAAGCCTACGTATATAATAACACCTTCCAGGATTTAATAATAATAATAATGGTTTTCCCGTTAAGCTTGGGCATAACAGCCATGAGTTAATACACCACGCGATGGGATTTTGCATTTGAGCTTTGCATGAACTTTGTTAAAATGCGTCATCTGGTGTAAAGGTCAACCGTGAGCTGTCTGTGACCTCGGTATGGAAGTGACATGGCGCGCAGTACAACGCTGTGGTATCACATACACACACTGCTTATTGCTGCACGCGAATCGCAGTGGTTGGCGTTGAGGACTTAGAGATTGTGAATCGCCTCTCGGCCAAACACATGGCTGTTGTTTCACGGTAGCCGCGTTGGAGGTGAAATGTCGTGACGGTTGAGAGTAGGAACGCTTTTAGCATGGCTATCCCGAAACAACAGGTGTGGAGAGAAATTCTCAAACATTGAGCGTGAAAGCCTTCATCAGCATAGCTTTCCAGGGCCCGTCGATGCTATGTGGAGACACCTTTACGAGCACTGCAACCCCTCCTGCGTCCTACTCACTGGTAGTCACACCGATGGTGACACCACGGCCCTCCTACCTATAAAAACCCAAAATCCGGAAAACATCTCCCAGACCTTTTGTCAAGGAGCCTGGTGAAGCCGATTGCAATAATCAGTGTAATATTGCACTTTATTGTAAATTATCATCTCATCTCATTGTCAGAAGCCTATCCCGGCAGACACAGGGCGCAAGGCAGGGATATACCCACGATAGGACGCCAGTCCATAACCGGGCACTGCGGGCAATTTAGTCTGCAAGCCAATTAACCTACGCAGCGGCATGTTTTTTGGACTGTGGGAGGAAACCGGAGTGCCTGGCGAAAACCCAACGCGGACACGGGGAGAGAACATGCAAACTCCACACAGAAAGGCACCCTGAGCCGAGATTCGAACCCGGGACCTTCTTGCTGTGAGGCGACAGCGCTACCCACTGGGCCACCGTGCCGCCCTTATTGTAAATTATCATCGCTGTCCAAAGCACTGATGCGTGGAGCTGTGGAAACCTTCATCAATACGCGTATTGTGAATGTTGCCTGTTTTGTCTCCAACACACCGGGCGCGCTAGCGTAGTAAAGTATAGACACGTTCTCTTCACGTGGAAGCATGTTTACATCACACACACTTCAATCGTGACCCCAACCAAAGGTACTCTATTAATGCATAATAACGGTGTAGACTGCTGCTGCTGCTGCCGCAAGGAATACAAAGGTGTCGTTGTCTCCCCTACCATGGAGTATTATATATTGTATGCTGGGAAATGAGAATTGGTGTTGATGACTGCTGGGCTTTGTGATGAAAATCCTGTTGGAGTGCAGTTCACCGGTGTGAAGAGCTGGACGCGAACGGGAATTTTAAAGGTGGAATAGTGTAATTTCCTACGTTCGTCCCTCTGGGTGGGATTGTGTAGGAAGAAAAGCAAGAGTGTTTTCAAGGACTTCAACTAATCATCATCATTATCATTCGTTATTAATACGCGCTTAATCCTGTACAGGGTCGCGCGGGCCGGAGCCTATCCTGGCCGAGTGAGGGCACAAGGTGGGGCTATTACCAGTACATCTGATATAGCCAGCACATCGCAAGGCACTGGGGGCAATTTCCCCAGCAATGAATTGTAATATTATTCTTGTTACACGAGTCGTTCAGTGGCTGGTTCAGTGAGGATGGTGACACCTGCCACGTGCTTGGCCATCTCTGGGCGCTACGATGAGCGTTAGCGTTGACTCGTGTGCCGGTCGGAGCGTCCATGAACCCACGTCCCGCCGCAACAGAAATGGAACTCTGATGATTGCTTCGAAAAGCTGCTCTCTCGGGACAGCCGCGTCGATCGCTCCCCCTCTCTCCATCGCGACGTTTCGCCTCACACGTTTGAGGCATCCTCAGGCGCAGTGTGTGTGTGTCCTGTGTGTCACTCCTAACTATATGTAGGTACAATGTCGATGTTAAGTCTCTTCTACGGCATTACTTTCTTCCAGGAACATTGTATGAAGATCGGGGTTCATTTGAAAGGGTTCCATTATCTTGCTCGTACACTGGAATCACATTAACCCAATCCAATTCTACCTCTTACTCCTAGCTTGTATCTCATGCAAGCCGAGTCCTTCAAACACTTGGTGATTCTCTCTTGATGTCCGTATTTCAGAGCTCTATAGCTGTACACTGCCGACTTCAATAACTGGCCTTCAGGTTTGGCTGAGCTTTATTCTCTGATTGCAAATCTCGCAGCAGATCTGGTCTCAAGTTATCATCTCATCTCATTGTCAGAAACCGCTTGGTCCTGTACAGGGTCGCGGTGAGCTGGAGCCTATCCCAACAGACACAGGGCGCAAGGGAGGGATATACCCATAATGGGACGCCAGTCCATCACCGAGCACTGCGGACAATTTAGTCTGCAAACCAAATAACCTATGCAGCAGCATGTTTTTTGACTGTGGGAGAAAACCGGAGTGCCCAGCAAAAACCAAAGCGGACATGGGGAGAACATGCAAACTCCACACAGAAAAGGACCTGAGCCAAGATTCGAACCCGAGACCTTCTTGCTGTGAGGCGACAGCGCTACCCACTGGGCCACCATTCCGCCCAGTCTCAAGTTATGCAGAAGTATTTTGAGCATAATTGTGTTGTTTCCGGTTTAAATGGCCGCTATCTAGGTGGTCCCCAATTGGCCAGCTGCCACCAAGGGTGGAGGTATTGGAGCATAATTTCACGGCCCGAATGCCCATCCTTGAGCTGGAGAGTCTTGAGATCACTCTGGAATCTCTTCCTAAACCTGTTCGCCAAAGCAGAACCACCCAGCAAGAGTGGTAGACTGCTGATCTTTTCACCAAACGAGACCTAGCGGGGAGTGCTCGCCTCCAGATGACAGCTCTCGCCTTCATTGAAACACGCAAACCCATCCAGAGCGATTTAAGCGTAATTGTGCGTAAAAACCTAACCCGCTGCCCGTAACTACCCACCGACAGTGCAGTGAACGCACAACACCCGTCCCCGCCGTGCCAGCCGCCTACCCGCGCCACGCTAACGCGATGCATTAGTCTCGTCTTTATCGCCCAGGTCACCTCGCTAATGCACTTGATATTGCGGGGCGTGGTGGCGCAAGCTTGTGATACGGCAACTCATAACGAGACGGGCTCCATGAATCACAGACACTAATCTTGCAAGGGAGGCACTTGAAGGGCAAAGAGGTAATTGTAGGAAGCAGTAGAGCAGATGTTGTGCAGACTCTAATCACTTAAATAGCCCTCCCTTGGGCACACACTCTCCGCGGCGTTCTTGGGTAAATGAAGGCATTTATATGATTGCGGAGCCATTATTTAAGAGGGAATCTAATTCTATACGATACTGTCAAGGTAAACATAATCAATGAAATTATTTCTTTCATTCACAAATCTCATCTCATTGTCAGAAACCGCTTAGTCCTGTACAGGGTCGCGGTGAGCCGGAGCCTATCCCGGCAGACAAAAGGCGCAAGGCAGGGATATACCCACGATGGGACGCCAGTCCATCACCGGGCACTGCGGGCAATTTAGTCTGCGAGCCGATTAACTTATGCAGCAGCATGATTTTTGGACTGTGGGAGGAAACCGGAGTGCCCCGCGCGGACACGGGGAGAACATGCAAACTCCACAAGGAAAGGCACCAGAGCCGAGATTCGAACCCGGGCCCTTCTTGCTGTGAGGCGACAGCGCGACCCCACTGGGCCAACGTGCCACCGAGGAAATATGTCGAAATGTTTAAAGAAGCATTGATTGGACATGCCAAACAGGTTATACCAGGAAAAATACAAAAAAAGTAAACAGCAGTGGTTGACGGAGGAGATCCTCGAATTAATGGAGAGCAGAAGATAGATTAAAAAAAAAACGTTAATATGACAACGTATCGGATACCGCAAAATAAAATTCGATCATTATACAAGATAGAAAAAATAAATATGGCTTAATGAACAATGCACCACAATAGAACATCATAAGGATAGAGAGATTACTCTTTTTAGAAATATCAAAGATATCACAGTTAAAGGAGGGCACACTACTAGTGTATGCATAAAAACTAAAAAATAGGGACATAGAGCGAGAACAAGTGTTGAAGAGATGAACAGATGATTCTGAAGAGTTGTTTCACGACACCCGAGTAGGAAAGCCATCGATTATTAAACGGATGGATGGTTTGAAAATGCGTAAGTCAGCAGTAAGAACAGTTATTAATAAAATGAAAAAAAAAATAACAAAGCTAAAGGAACAAAATGAAATAGTAGTTGAAAAAATAAAATGTTTTGAAGACTTTGGCTTAGAAAAAGTGACATATTATCAAGGAGATTTGTGGCAGTGGAGCGACAGATACCTGAGGATTACAATAAATCGATTTTCGTTGCACTCTCCGAAAAACCTAGAGCTATTGAATGTGACTTCCATAAACCCATTAGTCTAATGAGCCATGTAACAAGGATCCTATTGTAAGTGTTGATGTTTAAAGCCAGAAGCAGAATAAAAGCAGAGGTTGCAAAAGTTCAATGTGGTTTTGTTGAAAATCGAGGTACAGGAAATACCATTTTTATCATCCGAATGCTTTCAGAAAGGGCCATTGAAATGAAGAAAGATTTATTTTTATGTTTCATTGACTATAACAAAGCATTTGATAATATAAAACACGAGGAGCAAATGAAAATTATTTAAGAACTGGACACAATACTGGGATCAAACTAGCAGTAAGGATCGGAAATGGACTGAGTGATTTCATCCAAAAAAAAGAGGTGTGAGGCAAGGCTGCGTATTTTCACCGGACTTGTTTAACTTGTACAGTGAGAGCATCTTGAGAGTAATTGAAGGTTTGCCAGGGTTGATAATTGGTGAACAGAATATGAATAACCTGCGTTATGCAGATGATGTAGTTGTCTTATCAGATTCAGGCGGGAAGCTGTAGGAAATTCTGGATGAGGTCGTTAGTAAAACTAAGGAGAAGGGTTCAACTATTAATTCTGGGAAAACAGAGTGCATGATAATTTCAAAGAAGAAAAGTGTATCTGTATGCAACATCAAAATAGGTAATGAAAATGTAAGAGAGGTCAATAAAGTCAACTATCTCGGAAGCTGGATAACATTAGATGATAAATGTGATCATGAAATTAAACGGAGGATGAAGATGGCCAAAGAAAGGCTTTTCAAAATGAAACAGATAATGATAAATAATAAAATGTCTATGGGGACAAAACTAAGCGTTCTCGATTGTTACGTGAGACCAGTTTTCACGTATGTATCAGAATGTTAGACAATATCACCAAGTGTAGAAAAGAGAATTGAAGCAACTGAAATGTGGTTCTTTAGACGCATCTTGAAGGTATCTTGGACAATTCACACCTCAAATAAAGAAATGTTGTCACGAATGGGATATAGAAAGGTGCTGAATGACATTAGAAGGCGACAGTTGAAGTTTCTCGGGCATATTATCAGGAAAGAGGGAATTGAAAATCTGGTTATAACTGGAAAATGTGGAGGAAATAGAGATCGTGGACGACAGAGATTGACTCATGTCAAGAGTCTCTCGAGATGGATGAATAAATCAACAATGGATATTCTTAGAAGTTCAAAGATTAGAGATTTGTAGAAGACCATTGTCACCAACGTACTGTAGGATACAATACCTAGAAGACGGAGACTTGATGTTACACTTTATGACGTGCACAATATTCGCCCATTGTCGAAAGTATTTGCTTGAAGAGATAACGACTCGGTGGCGTGAGGTGCGGAGAAATCTAAACGTAGCCGATGCTAACGTTTGCCCGACACCACATTTTACGGTGGTAACGGCCAATAATTAATGTTTTATTGTTATTATGGGATGAAACCTGAAAACCTTGAGGAAACCCACGCAGAACAGGAGCAAACCACAGACTTACCCTGGGGCAGTGATTGAACTGCCTCAGACAGGACGTTCTTATCTGTGTGGTGCAGATATTACCGCTGGGCCCGTGAATCCAGAGGGGGCCCGTGAATCCAGAGGGGTCCCGTGTGGCGTTCTGCAGCAGCCTCACCACCAGCCGCTGTCTCTGGGGGTAGTCGTGGCTTTGCACAATGGCACTCACGGTCCGGTTTTCTTTTTTTAAGCTCAGGACACTGGGGGAAAATCTTCATCATTTTGAATACCCGCCTAATCCTGTCGAGGGTCCCGGCGGGCGGAGCCTATCCCAGCAGACAGAGGGCGCAAGGTGGGACTCTGCCAAGGATGTGACCCCAGTACATCACAGGCCACTGGGGTAGTTTTACTCAGCATGTCCATTAACCTCGGCAGTAGCGTGTCTTTGGACGGTTGGAGGGAATCGGAGTACCCGGCAAAAACCCTCGTGAACACGTGGAGAGAGAACACGCAAACTCCACGCGGAAGGGCATCCGAGTCAGGAATCGCACTCGGGTCCGTCTTGCTGTGAAATCGGAACAAGAATCTAACCAACGCCGCTTGCCAAACAAACAATAAAGTTACGAGGTGGGTAACGTTTGAATTTGTGAACAGAGCGCACGTGGCGGTTACAGGCTCTGATTACGGTTGGAGAAGCAGCTCTCAGTAGCAGAGGCTCTAGCGGTGTCGGTAACAACGAGCCCCAGGTATCCGCGGTTAATGCGCAGCGCGCACGTATGGGCCGGCACTGTCGCTGTTGGGCTGCGGTATTGTTCTTAATTTACATTCCTCCTCTGTGTGACGGCGCCGCGGTTTGTACTCGAATGTTGAGCCGCTGCGTTTTACGGAGGAGGTGGGAAATACATTCTCGTACTTCTTCTCTCCTCATAATGCCGTGTGATGCAAGGGACACTTCCTGAAATTGAAAGTTGGTTTCTAGAACAGTTCTCAGTTCCAAGTCCTGCCCGGTGCGGTTTGATTCCCACCTTTTTATGTTCGCTCCCCCTGTTCTGCTTGGATTTGTTTCTTCCTGGTTGCTCAGTTTTCTCCGACAACTAAAAAAACCCCGAATTAATCAATTGTCCGATAGCATAATGCGGTGCAACAAATGGCAAGTGTTGGCGGCAGCTTACCACGTTTCTGCCTTCCTCGCCCCCCCCCCTCTACGGTTTGCTCGTGCCTTTAAATATCATTCTCTGTAACCTTCGACGTTGAACAAACGTTGTTGACGTGGCCGTTCTCTCCACGGCTCTGTGCAGCGCTTTGTGACCCTCGGGTGAAAGGCGCTATAAAAATGCGATTATTATCATTATTATTGAAATATACGCACTTGCTTGGCCTAAATTACGATTGAAACAGCTGCTCTTTGGTTGCATTAATGCTTTCGATGTGTTTCTTTAGCGTTGACGCAACGCACCTAGCAGATCACCTCGGCAGTGAGACCCACGCGGTGTCGTGGTTTTAGTTAGAATGTAATTTACATTTCAGATGGCGCAGCGGCAACATCTGCGCATCACATAAAAAAAAGAACGTCCTGCCCGAGGCGTTTCGATTGCCACCCAGGGAGCCTTTCTGTGTGAAGTTTGTATTTTCTCTCTCTCCCTTGCTCTACGTGGGATTTCTCCAGTTTCTCCGGTTTCCTCCCACATCTAAACAAAAAAAACTCATTAATTAATTGGCCGAGAGCTCACTACAACCTCTATGATGGTGCAAAGTCACCCTTGATACGGGGCGTCTGCTAAATAATAATTGACAATGATAATAATAATAAAGCACCTTTCATCTGAGGGTCACAAAGCGCTTATCGGCTTTGCAATGTTGGCGCAGAGAATAGTGCCGACCTCACGACGAAGGCATCGTCACGTGTGGCTCGACAGTGCACGTCCTTCACGCTGTCCCGCCGGACTCGGAGCTGTCGAGTTCATTCAGAAGGCTCGGCTGTACGGAAACAGCAGCATCGCTCATTACAGAAGTGGGAGCGTTGTCGCGTGGTACTCTGGGGAGCGGTGGTGCTGCGGTTGGCGTGCGGAGTTACAAACCCGGGCACCCGAGATCGATTCCCACTCGCAGCCAACATCAGCAACGATTTATTTCTGAGCTGGCCCTGAGCTTCTCCTAGGTTCACTCGACCTTAACTGAGTGCCTGGCGCGGTATGTAACCGTCGGCACCAGGAAGGCACGGACGGCCGGGGTTGGTTGCTATCCACCCACCCCGTCGTGTGCCGTCCTGGCCTTTATGAGTGCTACTCGCTCGTGGGTTAAAGCCACACCGGTGACCCTGGTCTTTGTGTGGCCCAGCCTGAGGACGCAGCGACGAGACGAGCCTCGCCGAGAGACAAGCTCGAGACACGCGACTCCGATGCCCTGCACCCATTTCACAAATGCTCGTCACACAGACGCGTTCCCTTCGTGCTCGGCTCACATTTAATAATTCGCGATAAGACTGCAGAAGCATCGATTTGTATAATTGCCAGTGCCATCGAGATATAGTTTGACTTTCCATTCACGCTTGACGGCGGACCACCGCATTTGCTCTTCTTGCTAATGTGATAAACAATTTCTCGTACCAGCCCTGAAATTTTTGCCATTAGCTCACATGAGACGGCGCTCTATTCCATCTGCGTTGAAATGCTTCTTGCACCTACTCGTGGAGCCGTGATCGTATACAGCAGGCTCCCTCGGGCACAGTGGCTCGGAAACTCACTGCAGGTCGTAGCTTGAAGGAACCAATCAATCATCGCTGTTGCGCGTTAAAATCACCATATTTGCGGCACTTGACGGAATAGTTTGTCTTTCCCATCGTTGAGGGATATGGTAGAACTCTGAATTCCAATTAGAGTCAGAGAGGAATCTTGAGCACCGACATCCGATGCTCTGTTTAGAGTGTGCCGAGTCACGATACGTGGAAAGACAATTTGTGGTGTGCTTTAGTAGTCGTTATCTTTATACGTGAGAAGAGTTAATGTGTAAAATGAAACTAACAGTTAAAAGGGGCGGGGAGGCTATAAATTAGGCAGTCACCATGATATTGTATGAGGGGGGAACGGTGGTGAAGTGAGCTGTGCTGTGGACTCACGGAAGAAAATGTCTCGGGCTTGTATAAGATTACAACAGGTTACGGTAAAACCTGTTGTAATCTTATATATGTATACTGGCAAAAAGTACCCATAGCGTTAACAGCTCCACCTAAGCTATAAATCATTGAGGCCGCATTGTCCTGAGCTGACTGCCTTTTGGCAACGGCTGACACCGGCAAATAGGCTCAAAAGGAAGCCACTGCCAGGTGAAGGTCGGTCAGTTGAAGGACAATGCATAGGTTATCAAAGCCACCTGTTTGCATACTTTGCCACTAGAATGTGTGGCTTTTGCAAACTGGGTGCATTGTAAAATGTGTCTATGTGTCTAATTGCCAGGCAATTATGCAGGTGTTAAGATCTTAACACCTGCATAATCGCCAGATACGGTGAAACCTGTTGTAATCTTATATATGTATACTGGCAAAAAAAAACCCATAGCGTCTCGGGCTTGGTTCCCGGCTTGTATGCCTTTCCGTGCAGAGTGTGCGTGGTCTCTCTGCGTCAACGTGGGTTTTTGTAGGGGCTCCATGTTCCGTCTACAGTCTATAGGACATGCTTCCTGGGTTAATTTGTCTGCGGATTGAATTGCTCCCAATGCCCTGTGATAGACTTACGTCACATTCTGGGTATAGCCCTGCGTTGTACACTGTGTCTGCCCTGATGGGCTTTACTTTCACCACTACCCTCTAGCTTGTGTTATATAATTCCAGTGGTCTTGGGTGCACTGAACGGTAACAATTGTTTTTAAAATGCCAGAGCAATGTCGCTGATGTGAGTATATCCGACGCTTTACAATGAATAGCTTTAGGAGGAGAATTGGGTTGCCAAAAATTCACCATGATGAACGTGACACGCCATTGAGATGTAAATACTAAGCCTCCGACAGCGAGTTACAGAGCTTAATGCTATTTTTCTCCAATATCAACTGTATTGATTCCAGTGCGACGATTCTTTTGTCTGCGAGGACCTTGCTCCAGGCTCATGATTTATCTCCTAGAACCTGTTGTCATTCTCCATCATCTCCATCGCCAGGAAATCTGGGGCCTCCTTTGCGCGCGGGCGAAAGGTCATTCTGGCGCTATTTATGCGGTAAAGACATAAACATTCCTGGAGGTTCACGCACAAACGTGGGAGACATTCTGCCGGGGCCGCCACGGTGGAGCGATCTCAGCGGGGAGACGTTCAGAGGCTGCAGCATTCGGTTCCTTATCGCTGAAATACAAACCGGCCGGCCGGCCGAGAGTGTTGGTGTTGCGCGTTTCGTAGGAAGCGAAACTCAATGAAGTTCAACATCTCGAGCTTCTGAACCCTACAAAGACGATCGCTTGGAGTGTGTTGGCGATGTTTTTGCTCACTGACGTGGGCTGATGAGCGCTCTAGAAGTGCTATTATTATTATTATACGATAAATGTTGAATTGAAACCATTCCTAATATCTCATCTCATTGTCTGAAATCGCTTAGTCCTATACAGGGTCACGGTGAAGCCGGAGCCTATCCCGGCAGACACAGGGCGCAAGGCAAGGATATACCGACGATGGGACGCCAGTCCATCGCCGGGTCCATTCCTAATATGTTTTGCGTTTTAAGATTGTAGTTGAAGGTCTGATCATGTTTTGATTATTGTTCTGCAACGCTGTGTATATTTAAAAAAAAAAACCCAAAAAGTGTGGTTGCTGTTGATTATCAATTCTGGTGCGGTTGTTGTTGGCGTGCCGTTCTCTGCGCAGCTCTGTGAAGCGCTTTGTAACCCTCGGGTGAAAAGCGCCCTATAAATGCAATTATTATTATTACATTCTGTCAGAGGTGGTACATTGTAACGATGTAGGTTTGTCACCGCTCGATATATGAGAATTGCTCTCCATAGCTGTTCGTTCGGGATATTCGTATCGAGCGTTCCTTCTCTCTACTTCGCGACGTTTCGCCTCCCACGGTGGAGACACCTGGTGGTGGCTCCACCAGGTGCCTCCACCGTGGTGGTGCCTCCACACTTTGTGGTGCCTCCACACTTGGGAAGTGAAATTTCACGGAGGCGAGAAGAGGTACGCTCGACACGGTTAATCCGAAAGAGCAGGCACGGAGAGCGCCTCTCACACTGTTCTTTGACCCTCTTTAACGATACCTGTTTTTAGTCAACTTACACATGCCAACATTAGTAATAATAATATTTGCATTTCTAAAGCGCCTTTCACATGAGAGTCACAAAGCGCTGCACAGGGCTATGAAGTGAACGGCATGTTAGCAACAACATCACAAAACATAAACTAAGTAAAATAAAGACTATAAATTAGTAGAAGGCCATCAAATTGAAACAATAATTGTTACAACAATCCTTAGGAGGCTCGTCACCGCATTTTGTCTGCGGTTCCAGAATCACTAAGACCTCCACTGATAACGACGATGATGATGATGTCTAGATACAGGAACTCCTCAATCTACTTTCTCAATGCTTGGTCTCTTGCCACCTTCAAGAAGCTACGAATCTCAACTACCTCCTGTCTTTCAACCCCAATCCGATGCCACAATCTTGGCCAAACAGTTTGCTTTAACGTGAGATATGTCGAGGACCATATGGTGCCCTCTCATGACGCCCGGGGCCTGTCTGCAGGAGCTGCCAACTAATACAACTACTAGCGTTTGTCATCTCGCCGAGCCAAGCGACAGCTATTCTTCAGCAATACAGAGAAGCCCCCAGGCCTCCTCCGGACCTCGTCAGAGGGCAGTCATTGACGATGTTTGACGCAGTTTGTCGTTGCCCGCAGTCGCATAGCGGGTCGTGTCGTGGACCCCACGTATGGAGGTTGGCTGCGCACAGACCGTGGCTGGTGCTGAATCGATTCAGCAGAGACCACGTCTGTCACATCCGAGCCAGGCATAGGCTCAGTGGGGTTGATGACGAGGGACCGGTTCGCTGCGTCCAGGACTGACCACCCCTCATTCCACGCAGAAGCCACAGATAAGTCATCAGGCAGGCTGCTCCAAACGGGGCGTCGAGATGATGGACATCTTCGTAGAGGCTCGAACGCGTCCCAGTGCAATGGCAGACTTGTGTCTGCACGAATCCCCTTCACCAGTTTCGTTGCCGCTTCTGGAATGTGAGGAGGAGAAATGTTGCTCAACACCGAGAGCCAAGGTAGTGGCGTTCATCGTAGTTTCCGTGTGATTGCGCGCACGGATGAGTTTAACTGAGCATCAACCAGCTGGGTGAGTGACGACCGGCACCAGAACGCAGCGCAATATTCAGCGGTTGAGTACCACAGGGCATGCGCAGTAGATTTGCGTGCCTGGGTATTTTCCCTCTAGGTAGAACCAGCTACCAGTCTTAGGAGGTTAGTTCGGGGTCTTTAATTTTGCGGCTGTTTTCCTCAGGTGCTTGTGGAATGTCAGAAACCTATCCAGCGTCACGCCGAGGTCAATAGGTTGGCCGTTGTTGTTCAGGGATTGTCAATTTCGCAGGATGGTTGATTTCTGTGATGCTTTGGCATTGTGCAGGTGAAACATGCTCCACACTGTCTATCACACTCGGTTGTAGACGTCAACTCTTGCGGTATTCGACAATTCTGGTCGAGTCAGCATTTAAGTCAGCATTTAAGGACATCTTCTAGTTCTGAAAATATACGTTCCTGTGTGCCGCAGTAGGTGTCGCCTGCATAGGTAAACTTACGGGATTCTGTCAGTGCAAGGTCATTTGTGTACGTGTTGCACAGAGTTGAATTAAGCACAGGTTCCTGTGAGAGCCCGTTGACCGTTTCCATGCTGGTTTTGTCCCCTATTTGCACTCTGGGCCGTCTGTCATGAAAGAGCAGAACAATGGAATCAACCGCATATCTTTGCAGACGTTAGTATTACCAGGCGACCACTATGCCACACTCTGTCATAAGCTACTAAGTCCAGAAATACAGCTCCTGTCTTGAGGCTCTTTGGAAACCGATTTCGATGAAGGTGGTCAGCCGCCAGGACTTGGTCACACGTACTGCTAACTGGTCCAGATATCTCACGACCCCCCCCCCCCCATTTAAGTCTTTTAAAGTTTTGTATATACAAAGGAATGTGCACTGTAATGTAAGAAATACGGATGTAGACGTTGGTAAATATCATCATTGTAAAGGTTAGCAATGTCCTTGTCAGGAGTGCAATCTGTATGAGATTTTTTTTTTGTTGCACAGGATGATTCAGTACCGCGCATCACGTGAGAACTGTTTACGAAACATCGCCGCTCCAGCAAATGCAATCCTCAAGGCCTCCTTTAATACTGTTGCTGTCTTGTACCTTTCTGTTGAGACACGTCCTTTGATAAATCCCCACAGTGAGTTATCATAGGGTAGCACGGTGGCCCAGTGGGTAGCGCTGTCGCCTCACAGCAATTATGCTCGGCTGCCTTTCTGTGTGGAGTTTGCGAGTTCTCTCCCCATGTCCGCGTGGGTTTTCGCCGGGCACTCCGGTTTCCTCCCACAGTCCAACAAACATGCTGCTGCATAGGTTATTTGGCTTGCAGACTAAATTGCGCTCAGTGCCCGGAAATGGACTGGCGTTCCATCGGGGGTGTATCCCTGCCTTGCGCCCTGTGTCTGCCGGGATAGGTTCCGGCTCACCGCGACCCTGCACAGGACTAAGCGGTTTCTAACATTGAGATGAGTTATCACATGGGGGTCGCAAGACATTTGGACCACGCTATACGTGCGCTCCCGACTTTCAAGCTGACTGCATCACGCATGATCTAGTTTGTGAAATAACTAACCAGCTCACCATGGCCTCACGCACCTCAACGCGTAAACAGAGAGCAGTGTGAAAAAGGTCGTCTGCATCGCGCGTTAACACCGAATACATTTGCAGCATTCAGGATGCGAAATTGAAATTTGTTAAAACATGGTCAGCAGCTCTGCCGTCTCAGGGCAAGAAGGCCCTGGGCTCGATTAACGCGGCTCGGGTATCTTGCTGTGCGGAATCTGCGTGTTCTCCCCGTGACTGCGTGAGTTTTTTTCCTGGGTTCTCCGGTTTTCCTCGCGTTTACTAAAAACACGCTGGTGACGTTGTTCTGGATGTTGTAACTTGCTTACCCCTCCCCCGCTGGACAACTGTTCAAAATTGCTACATAGCTCAGCGGTTCCTTCCAGCTCACATACAGACCGACTGACCCAGAGTGTTGGTGTAGCGTATTTCGTAGGAAGCGAACATCCACACATCTCAATAAAGTTCAACTTCCCAAACTTATGAATCATGCAAACACGTTCGCCTGGAGTTTGTTGCCGTTGTTTTTGCTCTGTGACGCGGTACATCTGCCACAGGGTACATTGTGCCGATGTATGTTCTCACGGCTCGATGTATGACAGTTGCTATCTATAGCTGCCGTTCTCTCCACAGCTCTGTGCAGCGCATTGTGACCCTCGGGTGAAAAGCGCTCTAGAAGTGCTATTATTATTATACCGCTTTTAGGACCATGCGCGGATTTAACGGACTGACACAGGGGAAAGGGTGGTCATTAAACCCGGCTGTTGACTTAGCGATCTTATATAATCTCATCTCCTCATTATCTGAAACCGCTTAATCCTATATAG